>CP129447.1:44687500-45045000 GCA_030445155.1 Quercus variabilis | reverse complement strand
ACATGCTATCTAAGTCCATGCCATCAAGATTTCTATGCCAGACTGGCACACCACCAGGCATTGGAAATTCCTTCATTACAAAGGGATAGAGAGAGTTCACATCGTAGTAGTATAGGTTCTCGCCATATGGCTTATATGCATCTGTATGACCACCGTAGTAGGCAAGCCTTATAAAGCTATCTTCATTCTTGTTTGGGATGTGGATTAGAAGCATCGTAGTATTTCAAATGAAAGATGCTTAGAGCCAGTGAGGCAAGGGTTATCTTGCTTTCAATGTCCACCTGGAACAACTTCCAATATATCTCTTGAGCTTTTAGCATAACACCACACAACAGAAGAATATCCTGTTTCATATAGTCTAACAATATCTTTTTCTGACCTTCCATATTTGTCATACTCAGATTTTTATGGTCGATATTGCCTTTCACGCCAAGTTCCGGGCATAGATTCTTAGATAGGGCATCTAGTGAGGCAGGGAGTAGATTCAAGGAGTCTCTAACGCGGAATAACATCTTTTTACCAGAATAGACAGCTATCTCGTAAACCCTATTGTTCCTCAGCAGTGTTTTGAGCTCGTAGTTCTTATGATGACATACTAGGTGCTTAAGAAAGATAATTCCATCGAATCTGGATAAGTTGTGGAAGTAAATTGTTAAAGGTGATTGTTCTTGTCTACAATCGTTAATATCCTTAATACAAACTCATTAAGTACCTTAGTACTCCTATCTTCAAATTTATTCAAGATTATTTTGTAGTCTTCACTGAAGTAGGTATCAATCATAATCTCATTGATCTGTTCACCAGGGCGAACCATCGTGAGACCAACAGCATAAGGAAAATGAACTTGATTTATTATGATAGTCTTCATATCAGCAACAATGAATGGTTTCAGCTCAGTGTGAGATTGTTTGAGTGCTGTGATATGGGTTGGATAGCTACGATTACTATGTCGGATCACTTTAGCAGTAATAGGTTCGGTATCGGTATCTGTCTTGGGCTCACACAATCCGTAATAAGCATCAATGATGGCATAAAGTATGATTTGGCTCTCCTCTTCAGATTTGGGTTGCCAAACCTTATTTATGCCATCCATAGAGACTCTGATCATGATTTTCAATATGATTTCTCCTTCGTAGATATGAGCATAATGAGCAATAATTTGGGATATTTGAGCATAGACTATACCCATCGGAATTCACTTTTCATCCAGATTAGTCAAGGGGATAGCTGGACCTAGCGTAAATGGAACCTCCACTTCGAAAGATCGCAACATGGTAAAGGTAATTGTGAACTTAGCGTAACCTAATATGGCCGGGTAAGCAAACCGAATTAAGAGATCCATGGTCGCATTAGTGAGTAGAGCATTCTCGTTGATAATAGGGTAAGGCTCTATGAAGTAATGTGTTGCAATGATTAACCCTGGATGGGGATTATGGTATTCAGATCGTTCAGTCCTATGATAATGGTTATTATAATTCATACTTTTTATTCTTAATAGTGTACGCAGTAATATGGAAATCCTTCTTTACTTTTTTGTTGATCCTTGAATTGCTCCCACTTTTCCTTATGAGCTTGTGCACCATCAAAAATGGGATTTCTGGAATTATTAAAATCACCACCGCATACATTACGAGTATAGTTCTCGTAAGATGCCAGTATTACCTTGATCCTTTCACCCCAAGTTTCCCTCATCTTCTTGCTTATGTTCTCAGGTATATTAGCATTTAAGAAACATTCAAGCACATATTATGGGAATACACAATAGCGGATATCATCCTCAGTGAGTCCTGAGGACTCCCTTTTGTGAATTGGTTTAATAACATTCACATATTCAATACATTAACCTCTAAAGCACTAGCTATTCGAAGATTCCCTCTGGACGGTAGTCTTAGTGAACAACATTGGATTCGATTTGGAAATCGAAGATTCCTTACAAGGCACCCACTTTGGGTTCGATTTGAAGAAAGAAGCAGAGACACAGTGCAGAGTAGTATTGATAAATGGGGGCAAGGAAGGATTATTTGCACTACTGGACCATGGACACCACACATAGCGAATATGAGCCAGCTTCCATTCCACATCGAAAGGGGCAGGAAAGTACTCAGATCACTAGAGAGGAAGCAGGGGTTGGCTGATGTAACCAGGGAAACGGGTCGAATTAAAGAATTTAGGCTGAATGATGCTCTTCTCTACTCCTAAATGTACGACTTGCGCTTTGCTCTTTTGACTTGTTTAGTCATCGGATTCTCCATTTGGTGGATGGCGGTACCAGAACCCTTGCTAGAGAGCCCGAACGCACTTTGCTCACCCGATCTAGAAATGCTGGTGAACGTAGCCAGGGACACATATGTAAATAAGGTTTGTAGCACACACTCCCTTCCAAGCCCATGTGAATGCGGGGAACCGCTAAATAACTCGGCTAGGTATATATTGGAAAAAGATGAGTTTGACCCAATTAATTTACATCCTAACAAAACAAGAGCTGTCTCAATATATATTGCTGCTATTGTGCTAAGCCTGGCTCTTGCTAAATCCGTGACTACAGAGGGGTTTAGATGGGAGTAGTGATGACGTGCACCTATAGTGTTCATATTAAAGGCTGATGGATGTCCTGCTAACAGCCAGATAAAACAAGAGAATAGAATAGTTATTCTCATTACACCCCTACCCACTTAGACAAGATATTCATCTATAGCAATTGTCGATACCGGATAAAATTGGATCGAAAATCTCAATGTGGATCTTTCCAAACAGTAGCCTTTAACGAGGCGAGGCCCCCCCCCCCCCCCCTAGAGGGGGGAAAGAAGAATGGGTATGTGGGCTTCTTTTATCCTTTTACAATTATTGTTTCTTTTGCCAATCGAAAGATTCATCAATAGTACTACCGATGTCAGGGAAAGCAGACAGCAGACTGAGATAGCGATACCAAGCCTAGCTTGAAAGAGAGACAGGCATGTGGTGAACCATACCGAGAGAAAGAAAGCAGAGGATAGATACCATAGGGATCCCCTGATGAAGTAAATTAGACAAAGTAGATTATCTCATGGAGTGAGCAAAGACAGATTCTAGACTGTTCGGTTGTTTCAGTCAGAAGGTCTTCCAGCTTTAGTCAATCAATGCAGAGGTACCTTTCTTCGCTTAGTAGCACTACTCTTCCTATTGGGCTTAGGTTAGGGCTTCTTTAGCACATTGCTAGTTTGAAGCTCAAAGAATTTTCAAGCTATGGGTCTTCCAATCAATCTTTGTGAGAAGCCTCTCTTCCTATAGTTGGTTTAGGGTAGGGACAAGAGAAGGAGGAATGGTACCACGGGCACTAATCCTATTGGTTTGTCTCCAAGCGGGATTAGTTAAACCAGGACGGTCAAGGCTTGACCATGATAGTAAGCGTAGCAGATCCCATTGCCAAGGCCAGGAGTTTTGTCTGCTTGACATCACATCACAAGCAACTGTTTACCCTGGGGATTTACCGGCAGCTAAGGAAGCAAAGTCAAGTATTGCCCGCTGGGCATATAGGCCAGTCATAATCCTATTAGTGTAGTGAAACCATAATCCTAATCTGCTTA
Organism: Quercus variabilis; assembly: GCA_030445155.1. NCBI lineage: Eukaryota > Viridiplantae > Streptophyta > Magnoliopsida > Fagales > Fagaceae > Quercus > Quercus variabilis. The sequence goes on along the minus strand of CP129447.1, from coordinate 45,041,437 downwards.
GGAAGAGAAGAAAGACCAGCAGAAGAAGAAACTGAAATCAAGGAGAATTACATCCCTAGAAAGAAGACTTTCTCTTTTAACAGAGGGGGAAAGCACTAGCTGACCCTTACTTCTAAAAGCAAAGATCGGTTGCTCCATCAAACAAAAATGACCTTCAGCAGGCAAGGCTTTTTTGACTCTTTCGCTTTTCCTCCGAATTTCTCTTTCTTTATTTTATGCTCGTATCGCTTAACTCCAGCAACATCAACTCATCCCCCGCCCAACTCTTACACAATCAGTTGTGGAGGACTCGGATAGGTCCCCCTCTTCTGTATATTCTAAGTAACTCAAAGATAGAGCTAGTATTGGACCACGACCTTTACTTTATTGGACAAAACTAACCTCACATAGATTTCTTGCAAGAAATGGGCCGATAAAAGACATTCCTACGCGGGAGATAGCTCAAAAGAGTAGATTTGCATGTGGAAGAAATCCATATAATAGTATGGCATAATCTATGATTCAGATACTCAAAAAATGACCCGGAGGCACTTATCTGACCTTGAAATAAAGGAAGGTAGGCAGATATGGAAATCCTAACAAAACCAAACGCACGCCTACTCTCTTATTTAGAACCAACAAGGCGCTTTGCACAGTCGGAGATAGAAGGCTACTTCCCTACCCTTAGAGGAGGTATCGGAGACAAAGACTCGAAAAAAGCCTCTCTTTGTCCATCTTCTGAAATATAGTGTAAATCTCCCCCTCTCCATGAGTGGAAATGCACTCGATCTGTCCATCCTCATACATTATTCTAGTAAGGCTGCGCTTTCAGGCTAGTGTGCTGTTTCGGTACATTCTTCCGTCACTGGTTTTCATACCTTAGATGACCCTATTTATGCTGGAAAAGAAAAAAAATTCCTACTCATTTAGAAGGGGGCGCCAGAGGGGTACTAGACCACTGATTTGAAGTTTCTAGAATAGGCCCCTATCAGAGATTTCAGGGGTGGAGAAGAAGACCAGTCAAGATAACCTGAACTTAGACAGAAATAGAAAAGAAGCCTAGGTCTGACAATGACCTTGACCTCGATCTCACTGCCATATACCGAGAAGCTGGTCTTTTAGAGCCTGCACTTAGAGATGAATTGGAAGAACAGAACTAGACAGAAGACAGAACTCACCGATCGATAAAGGAAATCACTAAAGGAAATGACCTGAGACCGAACCCGAACTCACTCAGTTTATTCTTCACACAATGACCCTTCCTTGATGAGGATGACATGATGGCACTCCTTAACTCACAGAAAACGTAACGAAAAGAACCTGAGGGCAACTACTAAGATTAGATATCTATTTTCAACTAGACATAGCTAAACTTCGATTCTTTGGCCACTTAGATAGAAACTCTCTTTTTTATTTACAATGAGGACATTGATGCCATGCTGTAACCAGAAAAGAATCCAATTCCTACCTCTCTTTGTCTCTTTCTTGCGTGATAGGAACAAAGCTTTGGGCAAGCAGCTTAGCCAAGGCAGCAGCGTTGTAGTTCTTCCACGGCATGCTCAAAGAAGCTATGGCTGACCTGGCCCCCTTTGAAGACAAGACCTTCCTTTTTCTTTCTGCGCTTTTCAGTTTTATAATTGGGAATGAACCCCCTCTGCTCCTCTTTCTTTCCTAGCGCATTGCTTTATTGCGTGCATTTGATGCGCTATTGAATAACATTCCTATAAGTGGTCAAACTATCTCCCCATCTCAAGGAGGTCCTCTACTTTGGTTGGCTAGTCGATCTTCCTCTCTCTGAATTGACATTTGGATCCACCTCGTTGTACTTACTCTTTCGAAGGATCACCCATTAAAGCAGCTTTTTCTTGAACCTTTAATCTCTCCACATCACTCTTAGGGATTCGAGTGAAGCAACGGCAAACGATTCTCATATGGTTATGCTCTTTCTGCTTTTAGTTCTTGACAGAGGGCTCAAGAGAGATAAGAAAGGAGATGCGATTAGTTACTAGTAGCTAGGTTCTTTCTTGTTTGAATCTCTATCCTAGTAGGAAGGGTAGAGGAAGCAAAGATAGAAAACAATGTATTAAATATAGCACTGGTAGCTAGGGGAATGTAGGATCGATAGCATCTACTGCAAAATGGGGCAACCAAATCAAGTGTAAATCGATTATATGGCCATTCTCTGCCTTACAGAATTGAAGAAAGAGGCCCCTCATCCTCTCTCTCTACTAGCCCACCCTTTAGGTTATGTCTCCTTTTACTGTGCTAGTAGTGTAATAATAGTATACTAAGGACTAAGAGCTTCTCTTTTGATAGCTAGATGTTGCCTACGTGTGGTTCGGAAAAATTTGGATGATTGAAGCAACGCCTTGCAGATGTCGATCAGTGCTTGTCACATGAGAAATCCTTTGATCAAATGACTCTTTCGAAATCAGAGAGCACTTTTCTTTGGACTGTAGCGTAGGCTAGGGTGAAGGGTTAAGAAGGAAGGACTGAAAAGTTCAAAGTAGTGTTTGAGGGTTAAGAACCAGAAGTCACCTTGTCATAGCTACTCCTCGATTTCTACCATTTTTCCCCGCAGTTCCCCTATTATTCGAGTTTTTAGAATTCGAACGATTGTTTTTTTTGGCGACTGAACTTGAGATCTTTTTCTCAAGCTGCCTACGTTTTGAAGGGATCAAGTCATAACGTAGTTCTTGAACTACTGCACCCGCGCATACCTCTTCTTGCTTACTTCGCTAGCAAGGTCTTCCCAACAAAGACCTTAACGTATCCGTCCTCGTGAGAAGATATTAGGATTTGAAATCCCTCTTCCTCCCTCTGTTTATTCTTAGTCGTCATTCTTCCACTCTGGATCCTCCCCACAGTGGGCGAATTTTACTTTTTATAAGCTAGCCAGTCTCCCAGTTTGCATCATACTCTTCTTTCGCTAAGATTTCCCTGTAGGTTTGCCAATGGAACTCCGTCTCCATCTCTTCGTCTTCGTTATCTAGCTTGAGTCTTAGTAGTACTTCTTGGTTGTTATTGATATCGATTTTATATTACCTGCTGTTTTCTACCTTGTTTGGAGTGATTCTTAAGGGCCAGGTTGCATAATCCATCTTGTTTGGGTCTTCATTTCTCCATACATTACAATGACAAAAGTTCCATTCTTGCTTTAGAAGTTGTTTTTGCCAAGTGATCCGTTCTGGCTCTTCAGAATGCAACCTGACCTCTACTTTGCTTTCTTTCTTCTTTGTTTTTCTCACTTCTTTTTTCTAAGTTAGGTTTCTTCAAAGGGATTTTGCAAAGTCAATAATGGAAAGAGATTGTAGCTTATTCTTCTTTTTTTCTTTGAACCTATAGCTTTGCCAATCTCTCCTGAGGTTGATTAAGATTTCCATTCCACCGGTCTCATTATTATCCGTCACTAATCTGACTGTCTTTAACTCAACGCACTGTCCGTGCTTTGTGAAAAAGATTCCTTTTAATAGGTCTTCATCCTCACTTATTGCGTGAAATAGTCTTTCTTTTTCGAATTTTAGATATGAGTCCATATAATCTTTGCAAAAGCTTCTTTCTTCTGGATCGAGGTGATAAGGGATAAAGTACCCCTCGCAATAATTATAGTCAAAGTGAACATGATTTGGTGTCGTACTAAAGAAGGCGAAGGGTGAATTGCACACCCTTATTCTTCTAAGGAATCCCCAAAGTGTTGCTATAATCCTGCCTTCATCTAGATCATGTATATTTGATGATATTCTCATCCTTATGTACCTTGCTCTAAAGGTCCCTGATCTCTCATGCTAGCTTGTAGTTTGTTGGCTATCATTACGATAGGCACATTTGCTTTCTTGTGAAATACCCGTGAATCCTTTGGGTTGAGTCACATCGCTGCACTAGCCTTAGAGAACTCCCAACACAGTAAGGAAATAAAGCCACAGCCAACTTCCAAAATAAGATCTGCGACCAACCATCAAGTAAGAACATAAATTCCAATCAAATAGGAAGTAGTGCATATAAGAAGGGGGACTACCTAAAAGTTCATTCAGCAATTACCTCTCGGGCTCCCCTCATCCGGTGAGGCAGGGGGATCCCTTAAGAAGAAAAAGTTTTCAATCTGAGCAATTTTTATCCATCACCAAATAGAGAATTCCCAAAAAAAGAGAAAAAAAAAATTCAAAAAATTCAAAACTTTATCCTAACATCATTTTAAGCCATAATGAGTCGGGCTAGGCTGAGAAAGGGAGGAGAAAAAAAAAATTCGATCCTAACGGTTTTTACCCGACCCCAAGTAGAGAATTCCAAAAAAAATTGCAAAAAAATTTAAAAAATTGAAAAACTGATTCCTGGCATCATTTCAAGCCAAAACGAGCCGGACCAGGCCAAGAAAGGGAGAAAAAAAAAAGTTTTCGGTCAGAGCGATTTTTAGGCGACCCCAAATAGAGAATTCCATAAAAATTGCATAAAAATTCAAAAAACTGAAAAGTCCTAGCAACATTTCAAGCCAAAACAGGCCGGGCCAGGCCAAGAAAGGGAGAAATTTTTTTTTTTCGATCCGAGCGGTTTTTACCCGACCTGAACTTGGGAATTCAGAAAAAAATAGAAAAAAAATTCAAAAAACTGAAAAATTTCATCCTGGCATCATTTCAAGCCAAAACGAGTTGGGCCAGGCCAAGAAAGGGAGAAAAAAGGGTTTTCGATTCGAGCGGTTTTTATGCGACCCCAAATAGAGGATTCCATAAAAATTTTAAAAATTGAAAAACTTCATCCTGGCAACATTTCAAGCCTAAACTGGTCGAGCCAGGCCAAGAAAGGGAGAAAAAAAAAAGTTTTCGCACCACGCGGTTTTTACCCAACCCCAAATGGAAAAAAATTCAACAAATTCAAAAACTTTATCATGGTATCATTTCAAGCCTTAACGGGTTGGGTCAGGCCGAGAAAGGGAGGAAAAAAAAGTTTTTGATCCGAACGGTTTTTACTCGACCCCAACTAGAGAATTCCGAAAAAAAAAAATAGAAAAGAAATTCAAAAAATTGAAAAACTTCATCCTGACATCATTTAAAGCCAAAACAGGTCGGGCCAGGCCGTCAAAGGGAGAAAAAAAAAGTTTTCAATCTGAGCGGTTTTTACCAAACCACAACTAGAGAATTCTGAAATAATGGCAAAAAAATTCAAAAAATTGAAAAACTTCATCCTTGCATCATTTTCAAGCCAAAATGGTTTGGCACAGGCCGAGAAAGGGAGAAAAATAAATTTTCGATCCGAGCGATTTTTACCTGACCTGAACTAAAGAATTAACAAAAAAAAATAGTGATTAAATTCAAAAAATTGAAAAACATTATCCTGGCATCATTTCAAGCCTAAACGGGTCGGTCCAGGCCATGAAAGGGAGAAAAATGAGTTTTCGATCCGAGCGGTTTTTACCCGACCACAACTAGAGAATTCTGAAAAAAAAAAAAATAGCAAAAAAATTCAAAAAATTGAAAAACTTCATCCTGGCATCATTTTGGACCTAACTGGTCAGGCTAGGATGAGAAATGGAGAAAAAAAAAGTTTTCGATCCGAGCGGTTTTTACACGACCCCAACTAGAGAATTCTGAAAAAAAATTGCAAAAAAATGAAAAACTTCATCTTGGCATCATTTCAAGCCTAGAGGGGTCGGACTAGGCCAAGAAAGGGGGAAAAATATGTTTTCGAAGCAAGTGGTTTTTACTCGACCACAACTAGAGAATTCTGAAAAAAAAAAAAAAAAAAAAAAAAAAAAAAAAAAAGCAAAAAAATTCAACAAATTGACAAACTTTATCCTCGCATCATTTCACACCTAAACCGATCGGCCCAGGCCAAGAAAGTTAGAAAAAAAAAAAGTTTTCGATCCGAGCGATTTTTACCCAACCACAACTAAAGAGTTCTGAAAAAAAAAATTGCAAAAAAATTCAAAAAATTGAAAACCATTACCCATGCATCATTTAAAGCCATAACAGGTCGGGCCAGGCCAAGAAAGGGAGAAAAAAGTTTTCAATTCTAGCGGTTTTTTCCCGACCCCAACTAGAGAATTCCGAAAAAAAAAAATTGCAAAAAAATTCAAAAAATTGAAAAACTTCATCTTGGCATCATTTAGCGCCTAGAGGAGTCGGGCCAGGCCAAGAAAGGGAGATAAAAAAGTTTTTAATCCGAGCGGTTTTTGCCCGACCCCAACTAGAGAATTCCGAAAAAATAGAAAAAAAAAGTTCAAAAAATTGAAAAAATTGAAAAACTTAACCCTGGCATCATTTCAAGCCAAAGCGGTTTGGGCCAAGCCGAGAAATGGAGAATAATAAGTTTTCGATCCGAGTGGTTTTTACCTGACACGAACTAAAGAATTAACAAAAAAAAATAGCAAAAAATTCACCCTTGCATCATTCCAAGCCCCTAGTAGGGGCTGGCCAAGAAAGGGAGAAAAAAAAATTTCAATCCAAGTGGTTTTTACACGACCCAAACAAGAGAATTCAGTAAAAAAACAGAAAAAAAATTCAAAAAGCTGAAAAACTACATCTTGGAATCATTACAGGCCAAAACAAGTCGGGCCCGGCCGAGAAAGGGAGAAAAGAAAGTATTTAATCCAAGCGGTTTTCACCCAACCCCAACTAGATAATTCCAAAAAAAAAAAAAAATTCAACAAATTCAAAAACTTTATCCTGGCATCATTTGCAGCCACAATGAGTCGGACCAGGCCAAGAAAGGGAGAAAAGAAAGTATTCGATCCAAGCGGTTTTTAACCAACCCCAAATAGATAATTCCGAAAAAAATAGAAAAAAATTCAACAAATTCAAAAACTTTATCCTGGTATCATTTCAAGCCTACACGGGTTGGGTCAGGCCAAGAAAGGGAGGAAAAAAAGTTTTTGATCTGAGCAGTTTTTACTCGACCTCAACTAGAGAATTCCAAAAAAAAAAATAAAAAAAAAATTCAGAAAATTGAAAAACTTCATCCCGGCATCATTTTAAAGCCAAAACGGGTCGGGCCAGGCCAAGAAAGGGAGATAAAAAAGTTTTTGATCTGAGCAGTTTTTACTCGACTCCAACTAGAGAATTCTGAAATAAATGGCAAAAAAATTGAAAGAATTGAAAAACTTCGTCCTTGCATCATTTCAAGCCAAACTGGTTTGGGCTAGGCCGAGAAAGGGAGAAAATTAAGTTTTTGATCTGAGAGGGTTTACCCAACCTGAACTAAAGAATTCACAAAAAAATTCAGAAAATTGAGAAACCTCATCCTGGCATCATTTTGAGTCAAACTGGTCTGGCTAGTCCGAGAAAGGGAGGAAAAAAATGATTTCGATCCGAGCAGTTTTTACGCGATCCCAACTAGAAAATTCCAAAAAAATTCAAAAAAATGAGAAACTTCATCTTGGCATCATTTCAAGCCTAGAGGGGTTGGCCAGGCCAAGAAAGGGAGATAAAAAAAAGTTTTTGATCCGAGTGGTTTTTACTCGACCCCAACTAAAGAATTCCAAAAAAATATATAAAACAAGGTCAAAAAATTGAAAATTTTCATTCTGGCATCATTTCAAGCCAAATGGGTTTGGGCCAGGCCGAGAAATGGGGAAAAATAAGATTTCGAACCGAGTGGCTTTCACTCAACCCCAACTAGAGAACTCTGAAAAAAAGAATTGCAAAAAAATTCAACAAATTGAAAAACTTTATCCTCGCATCATTTGAAGCCTAAACAGATCGGCTCAGGCCGAGAAAGATACAAAAAAAAGTTTTTGATCCGAGCGATTTTTACCCGACCACAACTAAAGAGTTCTGAAAAAAAAAAATAGCAAAAAAATTCAAAAAATTGAAAAACCTTATCCATGCATCATTTCAAGCCATAACAGGTCGGGCCAGGGCAAGAAAGGGAAAAAAAAAAAAAAAAGTATTCGAGCCTAGCGGTTTTTACTCGACCCCAACTTGGGAATTCTGAAAAAAAATACCACAAAAATTAAACAAATGGAAATACTTTAGCCTCGCATCATTTGAAGCCTAAACGGGTCGGCCCAGGCCTAGAAACGTAGAAATAAATTTTGTCGATCCAAGCGGTTTTTACCAGACCACAACTAGTGAATTCTGAAAAAAAAAAAATAGCAAGAAAATTCAAGAAATTGAAAAGCTTCATCCTGGCATCATTTCAACCCAAAACGGTTCGAGCCAAGCCGAGAAATAGAGAATAATAAGTTTTCGATCCGAACGGTTTTTACCTGACCCGAACTAAAGAATTAACAAAAAAATTGAAAAAAAGTCAAAAAAAATTGAAAAAATTCACCCTGGCATCATTCCAAGCCTAGAGGGGTCGGGCCAAGCCAAGAAAGGGAGAAAAAAAAAATTTCAATCCGAGCGGTTTTGGCTACCCGAGAAAAACTTCATCCTGGCATCATTTCAAGTCAAACTGGTTTGGCTAGGCCGAGAAAGGGAGAAAATTAAGTTTTCGATCCAAGCGGTTTTTATCCGACCACAACAAGAGAATTCTGAAAACAATAGGAAAAAAATTCAAAAAATTAAAAAACTCTATCCTAACCACAACGGATTGGGCCAGGCCGAGAAGGGGAGAAAAATAAGTTTTTGATCCGAGCGGCTTTTACCCAACCCCTACTAGAGCATTCCCAAAAAAATAGGTTAAAAATTCAAAAACTTGATAAACATCATCCCGGCATCATTTCAAGCCTAAAACGGGTCAGCCTAGGCCGAGAACGGGAGAAAAAAACGTTTTCGATCTGAGTGGTGTTTCCCCGACCCCAACTAGAGAATTATGAAAAAAATAGCAAAAAAATTCAAACTTTTGAAAAACAACATACTGACCAGGCCAAGAAAGGGAGTAAAATAAATTTTCGGTCCAAGCGGTTTTTACCTGACCCCCACTAGAGCCTTCCAAAAAAAATAGCTTAAAAACACAAAAACTTGAAAAACATCAACTTGGCATCATTTCAAACCTAAACGAGTCCGGCCAGGCCAAGAAAGGGGGAAAAAAAAGATTTCGATCCGAGCGGTTTTTACCCGACCCCAACTAGAGAATTCCGGAAAAAAAATAGCAAAAAAATTCAAAAAATTTCAACATCGTCCTGGCATCATTTCAGGCCTAAGCGGGTCTGGCCAGGCCAAGAAAGGGAGAAAAATAGGTTTTTGATCCGAGCGGATTTTACCCGACCGAAACTAGAGAATTCCGAAAAAAAAAAATAGAAAAAAAATTCAAAAAATTGAAAAAGTTTATCCTGGCATCATTTCAAACCATAACAGGTTATGTAGGCCGAGAAAGGGAGAAAAAAAAGTGTTTTCGACCCTAGCGGTTTTTACCTGACACCAACTAGAGAATTCCGAAAAAAAATTGCAAAAAAATTCAACCAATTGAAAAACTTCATCCTTGCATCATTTCAAGCCTAAACAGGTCAGACCAAGCTAAGAAACGGAGAAAAAAACATTTTCAATCCAAGCAGTTTTTACCCAAACCGAACTAAAGAATTCAAAAAAAAAAAAAAAAAAAAAAAAGAAAAAAATCCAAAAAACTGAAAAACCTCATCTGAGCATCATTTCATGCCAAAACGAGTCGAGCCAGGCCGCGACAGGGAGAAAAGAAATTATTCGATCCAAGTGGTTTTTACCTAACCTCAACTAGATAATTCCAAAAAAAAATAGAAAAAAATTCAACAAATTCAAAAACATTATCCTGGCATCATCTCAAGCCAAAACGGGTCGGGCAAGGCCATGAAAGGGAGAAAAAAGAGTTCTTTATCCGAGCAACTAGAGAATTCTGAAATAAATGGCAAAAAATTGAAAAACTTCATCCTGCCATCATTCCATGCGAAAAGGGTTTGGGCCAGGCCGAGAAGGGGAGAAAAATTAGTTTTCGAACCGAGCGGTTTTTACTCAACCCGAACAAGTGAATTCTGAAAAAAATCGAAAAAAAATTAAACAAATTGAAAAACTTTATCCTCGCGTCATTTTAAGCCAAAACAGGTCGGTCCAGGCTGAGAACGGGAGAAAAAAAGTTTTCGATCTGAGTGGTTTTTACCCGACCACAACTAGAGAATTCTGAAAAAAAAAATAGCAAAAAAATTACAAAAGTTTGAAAACCTCATCCTGGCATCATTTCAAGCCAAAACAGTTTGGGTCAGGCCGAGAAAGGCAGAAAAATAAGTTTTCGATCCGAGTGGCTTTTACCTGATCCGAACTAAAGCAATATCAAAAAAATTCAAAAAATTGAATAACATCATCCTAACATCATTTCAAGCCTAAACAGGTCAGGCCAGGCTAAGAAAGGAGGAAAAATAAGTTGTCGATCCGAGCAGTTTTTATACGACCATAACTATAGAATTCTGAAAAAAAAAAAAAAATAGCAAAAAAATTCAAAAATTGGAAAACTTTATCCTGGCTTCATTTCAAGAGATACCAGTTTAGGCAGGCCGAGAAAGGGAGAAAAACAAGTTTCAGATCCGAGAGGGTTTTACCCGACCCAAACTAATGAATTAACAAAAAAAAATTGCCAAAAAATTCGAAAAGTTCTTCTTGGCATCATTTTGAGTCTAACTCGTCAGGCTAGGCTGAGAAAGGAAGGAAAAAAAAAAAAAAAAAAATCGATCCGAGCGGTTCTTATGCAACCCCAAATAGAGAATTCCTTGAAAATAGCATAAAAATTGAAAAACTTTATCTTGGCATCATTTCAAGCCGAAACAGGTCGCGCCAGGCCGACAAAGGGAGAAGAAAAAGTTTTCAATCCGAGTGGTTTTTACCCGACCCCAAATAGAGAATTCCGAAAAAAAAAAATAGAAAAAAATTCAAAAAATTGAAAAACTTTATCCTGGTATCATTTCAAGCCTTAATGGGTCGAGACAGGGAGAAAAAAAAAAAATTCGATCCTAGTGGTTTTTACTCAACCACAACAAGAGAATTCAGAAAAAAATTGCAAAAAAATTCAAAAACTTCATACTGGCATCATTTCAAACCGAAACGGGTCAGGCCAGACCGAGAGAGAGAAACATAAGTTTTAGGTCCGAGCGGTTTTTACCCGACCCGAACCAAAGAATCCAAAAAAAGGAAAATAGCAAAAAAATAAAAAAAAAAATTTGAAAAACTTCATCTTGGCAGCATTTCAAGCCTGGAGGGGTCAGGCCAGGCCAAGAACGGAAAAAAAAAAAATTCGATCCAAGCGGTTTTTACCTGACCCGAACTAGAGAATTCAGAAAAAAAAAAAAAAAAAAAAAAAAAAAAAAAAAAAGATTAAAACTGAAAAATTTCATCCTGGCATCATTTCAAGCCAAAATGAGTCGGGCCAGGTCGAGAACGGGAGAAAGGAAAGTATTCGCTCCAAGCGGTTTTTTCCCAACCCCAACTAGATAATTCCGGAAAAAAATAGAAAAAAATTGAACAAATTCAAATACTCTATCCTTGTATCATTTCAAACCAAAACAGGTCGAGTCAGGCCATGAAAGGGAGAAAAAAAGGTTTTTGATCCGAGCGGTTTTTACCCGACTACATCTAGAGAATTCTGAAATAAATGGCAAAAAAATTCAAAAAATTGAAAAACTTTATGCTGGCATCATTTCAAGCCAAAAGGGTTTGGGCAGGCCGAGAAGGGGAGAAAAATAAGTTTTCGCACCCAACGGTTGTTACTCAACCCCAACTAGAGAATTCTAAAAAAAATAGCAAAACAATTCAGCAAAATTGAAAAACTTTATCCTCGCATCATTTCAAGCCTAAACGGGTCGGTCCAGGCCGAGAATGGGAGAAAAATAGTTTCCAATACGAGTGGTTTTTACCCGACCACAACTATGAAATTCTGAAAAAAATAGCAAAAAATTCAAAAAATTGGAAAACATCACCCTGGAATCATTTCAAGGCAAAACGGTTTGGGCCAGCCCGAAAAAGGGAGAAAAATAGGTTTTCGATCCAAGCAGTTTTTACCCGACCAAACTAGAGAATTCTGGAAAAAAAAAATTGAAAAATTCAAAAACTTCACCCTGGCGTCATTTCAAGCCAAAATGCTTTGGGCCAAGCCGAGAAAGGGAGAAAAATAAGTTTTCGATCTGACCAGTGTTTACACGACCACAACTAGAGAATTCCGAAAAAAAAAATAGCAAAAAAAATTAAAAAAAATTGAAAAACTTCATCCTGGCATCATTTCAAGACAAACTGGTTTAGGTCCGGCCGACAAAGGGAGAAAAATAAGTTTTCGATCCGAGAGGGTTTTACCCGACACGAACTAAAGAATTAACGAAAAAATTCAAACACATCATCTTGGCATCATTTTGAGCCTACTGGTCGGGCCAGGCTGAGAAAGGGAAAAAAAAAAGTTTTTGCACCCAGCAGTTTTTACTCAACCCCAGCTAGAGAATTCTGAAAAAAAAAATAGCAAAACAATTCAGCAAATTGAAAAACTTTATCCTCGCATCATTACAAGCCTAAACGGGTCGATTCAGAACGAGAAGTGGATAAAAAAAAGTTTTCCATCTGAGTGGTTTTTACATGACCACAACTAGAGAATTCTTAAGAAAATAGCAAAAAAAATTCAAAAAATTAAAAAACATCACCCTGGCATCATTTCAAGCCTAAACGGGTCAGGCCAGGCCAAGAAAGGTAGAAAAATAAGTTTTCGATCCGAGCGGTTTTTACCCGACCACAACTATAGAATTCTGAAAAAAATAGCAAAAAAATTCAAAAAATTGAAAAACTTTATCCTGGCATCATTTCAAAACGAACTGGTTTAGGCCAGGCTGAGAAAGGGAGAAAAATAACTTTCCGATCCGAGTGGGTTTTGCCCGACCCCAACTAAAGAATTAAGAATAAAGCTGCAAAAAAATTCAAAAACTTCATCCTGGCATCTTTTTGAGCCAAACTGGTCGTGCAGGCCGAGAAAGGGAGAGAGAAAAGTTTTCGATCCGAGCGGTTCTTACGTGACCCCAAATAGAGAATTCCACAAAAATACCATGAAAATTTTAAAAAAAAAATTGAAAAACTTCATCTTGGCATCATTTCAAGCCTAAACATGTCGTGCCAGGACAAGAAAGGAAGAAGAAAAAGTTTTCGCTCCGACCGGTTTCAACCCGGCAAATAGAGAATTCCGAAAAAATAGAAAAAAAATTCAAAAAATTGAAAAACTTTATGCTGGCATCGTTTTAAGCCAAAACGGGTCAGGCTAGGCCGAGAAAGGGAGAAAAAGACATTTTCGATCTGAGCGGTTTTTGCCCGACACCAACCAGAGAATTCCGAAAAAAATAGCAAAAAAACTCAAACAAGTGAAAAACATAATCCTGGGGTAATTTCGAGCGAAAAAGGTTGGGGCCAGGCCGAGAAAGGGAGAATAATAAGTTTTCGGTCCAAGCGGTTTTTACCCTTCCCGAAGTCAAGAATTCACCAAAAAACAAAAAAATTCAAAAACCTCATCTTGGCATCATTTCAAGCTTGGAGGAGAATATTTTTTTTTGATCCGAGTGGTTTTTACCCGACCCGAACTAGAGAATTCAGAAAAAAAATAGAAAAAAAATTAAAAAAAAAAACTGAAAAACTTCATCCTGGCATCATTTAAAGCCAAAACAAGCCGGGCCAAGCCGAGAAAGGGAGAAACGAAAATATTCGATCCAAGCGGTTTTTACCAAACACCAACTAGATAATTCCGAAAAAAAAAAATAGAAAAAAATTCCACAAATTCAAAAACTTTATCGTGGTATCATTTCAAGCCTAAACGGGTCAGGTCAGGCCGAGAGGAAGAAAAAATAGTTTTTGATCTGAGCGGTTTTTACTAGACCCCATCTAGAGAATTCCGAAGAAAATAGAAACAAAATTCAAAAAATTGAAAATCTTGATCTTGTCATCATCTCAAGCCAAAATGGGTCAATCTAGGCTGAAAACGGGAGAAAAAAAAGTTTTCGATCCGACTGGTTTTTAGCCGACCACAACTAGAGAATTCCGAAAAAAAAATAACAAAAAAATTCAAAAAATTGAAAAACATCATTTGGGAATCATTTCAAGCCAAAACGGTTTGGGATAGGCTGAGATAGGGAGAAAAATAAATTTTCGATCCAAGCGATTTTTACCTGAGCCAAACTAAAGAATTAACCAAAAAAATTCAAAAACATCATCCTGGCATCATTTCAAGCCTCAATGGGTTGGGCCAAGCCAGGAAATGGAGAAAAATATGTTTTCGATCCATGTGGTTTTTACCCGACCACAACTAGAGAATTTAGAAAAAAATAGCAAAAAAATTCAAAAAATTGAAAAACTTCATCCTGTCATCATTTCAAGCAAAAACAGTTTGGGCCAGGCCGAGAAAGGGAGAAAAATAAATTTTCTATCCGAGAGGGTTTTACCTGACCCGAACTAAAGAATTAACTAAAAATTTGCAAAAAAATTCAAAAAATTGAAAATTTTCATCCTGGTATCATTTTCAGCCCAAATGGTCGGGCCAGGCCGAGAAAAGGAGAAAAAAAAAGTTTTCAATCCAAGCGGTTGTTATGCGGCCGCAAATAGAGAATTCCATAAAAATAGCCTAAAAATTCAAGAAATTGAAAAACTTAATCTCGGCATCAGTTGAAGCCTAAACAGGTCGCGCTGGGCCAGAAAAAATTAAAAAATTGAAAAACTTCATCCTGACATCATTTCTAGCCTAAATGGGTCGGGCAAGGCTGAGAGAGGGACAAAAAAACGTTTTCAATCCGAGCATTTTTCGCCCGACCCCAACTAGAGAATTCTGAAAAGAAATAGCAAAAAAATTCTGACAATTGAAAAACATCATCCTGGCATCCTTTGAAGCGAAAATGGTTCGGGTCAGGCCGAGAAAGGGGGAAAAAATAAGTTTTCAGTCCGAGCAGTTTTACCTGACCTGAACTAAAGAATTCAAAAAAAGAAAAAAATTGCAAAAAAATTCAACAGATTGAAAAGCTTCATCTTGGCGTCATTTCAAGCCTAGAGAGGTCGGGCCAGGCCAAGAAAGGGAGAAATTTTTTTTTCGATCCGAGCGGTTTTTACCCGACCCGAACTAGAGAATTCAGAAAAAAATTGAAAAAAATTTGAAAAACTGAACCTGGCATAATTTCAAGCCAAAACGAGTAGGGTCAGGCCGAGAAAGGGAGAAAAGAAAGTATTCGATCCTGGTATCATTTCATGCCTAAACGGGTCGGGTCAGGCCGAAAAAAGTTTTTTTTTTCGAACAGTTTTTACTCGACCCCAACTAGAGAATTCAGAAAAAAAAAATTCAAGAAATAAAAAAAAAAAAAAAAAAAAAAAAAAAAAAAAAAAAAAACAGTACCCCGGCATCATTTCAAGCCAAAACGGGTCTGGTCAGGCCATTAAAGGGAGAAAAATAAGTTTACGAACCAAGTGGTTTTTACTCGACCCCAACTAGAGAATTTGGAAAAAAAACAGCACAACAATTCAAAAAACTGAAAAATATCATCCTGACGTCATTTCAAGTCTAAACGGGTCGGGCCAGGTCAAGAAATGGAGAAAAATAAGTTTTCGATCTGAGCGGTTTTTACCCGATCACAACTAGAGAATTCTGAAAAAAAAAAATAGCAAAACAATTCAAAAAATTGAAAAACATCATCCTGGCATCATTTCAAGCCAAAACAGTTTAGGCCAGGCCATGAAAGGGAGAAAAATAATTTTTCGACCCGAGAGATTTTTACCCGACCCGAACTAAAGAATTAACAAAAAAATTGCAAAAAAATTAAAAAAACTGAAAAACCTCATCCTGGCAACATTTTGAGCCAAAATGATCAGGCCAGGCTAAGAAATGGAGAGAAAACAGTTTTCAATTAGAGTGGTTTTTACACGACCGCAAATAGAGAATTCCATAAAAATAGCATAAAAATTCAAAAAATTGAAAAACTTCATCCTGGCATCATTTCAAGCCTAAACGAGTCGCGCCAGGCTGAGAAATGGGGAAAAAAAAGTTTTCGATCCTAGTGGTTTTTACGCGACCCCAACTAGAGAATTCCGAAAGAAATTCAAAAAATTAAAAAAATTCATTCTGGCATCATTTCGAGCCTAAACGGGTTGGGCTAAGCCGAGAACGGGAGAAAAAAACGTTTTCGATCCGAGCGGTTTTCGCCCGACCCAAACTAGAGAATTCTAAAAAAAAAAAAAAAAAATTCAAACAATTAAAAAACATCATCCTAGTATCATTTCAACCGAAAACGGTTTGGGCCAGGCCGAGAAAGGGAGAAAAATAAGGTTTCGGTCCAAGTGGTTTTCACCCAACCAGAACTACAGAATTCAAAAAAAAAAAAAAAAAAAAAAAAAAAAAGCAAAAAAATTCAAAAATTGAAAAAACTCATCTTGGCATCATATCAACCCTACAGGGGTCGGGCCAGGCCAAGAAATAGAGATAAAAAAAAGTTTTTGATCCGAGCAGTTTTTACTCAACAGTAACTGGGGAATTCCAAAAAACAAAATATAAAAAAATTTAAAAAGCTGAAAAACTTTATTCTGGCATCATTTGAAGCCTAAATGGGTCGGCCCAGGTCGAGAAAGGTAGAAAAAGAAGTTTCCGATCCGGGCGGTTTTTATCCGACCACAACTAGAGAATTCTGGAAAAAACAGCAAAAAAATTCAAACAGTTGAAAAACTTCATTCTAGCATCATTTCAAGCCAAAACGGGTCGGGCCAGGCCAATAAAGGACGAAGAAAAGTTTTTGATCCCAGCGGTTTTTACCCGACCACAACTAGAGAATTCTGAAATAAATGGTAAAAAAATTCAAAAAATTGAAAAACTTTATCCTGGCATCATTTTAAGCCAAAGCAAGTCGGGCCAGCCCAAGAAAGGGGGAAAAAGAAGTTTTCGGTCGGAGTGGTTGTTACCTGTCCCGAACTAAAGAATTAACAAAAAATTAGCAAAAAAATTTAAAATTTGAAAAACATCATCCTGGCATCATTTCAAGTCTCAACGGGTCGGGCCAGGTCAAGAAAGGGGGAACAGAAAGTATTCGATCCAAGCGGTTTTTACCCGACCCCAACTAGATAATACCGAAAAAAAATAGAAAAAAAATTCAACAAATTCTAAAACCTTATCCTAGCATTATTTCAAGCCTAAACGGGTCGAGTCAGACCAAGAAAGGGAAGCAAAAAAGTTTTTGATCCGAGCGGTTTTTACTCGACCCAAACTAGAGAATTCCGAAAAAAAAAAAAAAAAAAAAAAAAAAAAAAAAAAAAACATCATCCTGGTGTCATTTCAAGCCAAAACAAGTAGGGCCAGGCAAGTAAAGTGAGAAAAACAAAGTTTTCGATCCAAGCAGTTTTTAGCGGACCCCAAGTAGATAATTCCAAAAAAAAAATAGAACAAAATTCAACAAATTCAAAAACATTCTCCTAGTATCATTTCAAGCCTAAATGGGTCGGGTCAGGCCAAGAAAGGGGGGAAAAAAAGTTTTCGAACCGAGGGGTAGGCCAACTAGAGAATTCTAAAAAAAATTCAAAAAATTGAAAAACTTCATCCTGGCATCATTTCAAGCCAAAAGGGTCTGGGCCAGGCCGAGAAAGGAAGAAAAATGAGATTTTGGACCGAGGGGTTTTTACTCAACCCCAGGTAGAGAATTCTGAAAAAAATTCAAAAAAAAAATTCAAAAAATTGAAAAACTTCATCCTGGCATCATTTCAAGCCAAAAGGGTCTGGGCCAGGCCGAGAAAGGAAGAAAAATAAGATTTCGAACCGAGGGGTTTTTACTCGACCCCAACTAGAGAATTCTCAAAAAAATAGCAAAATAATGCAACAAATTGAAAACTTTATCCTCGCATCAATTCAAGCCAAAACAGATCGGTCCATGCCGAGAAAGGGAGAAAAATAAAAGTTCTCAATCCGAGTGGTTTTTACCCAACCACAACTAGAGAATCCTTAAAAAAAATAGCAAAAAAATTCAATAAATTGAAAAGCGTCATCCTGGCAACATTTCATGTGAAATCAGTTTGGGCCAGGCCCAGAATGGGGGAAAAATAAGTTTTCGATCCGATCGGTTTTTACCTGATCCGAACAAAAAGAATTAACAAAATAAATAGCAAAAAAATTCAAAAAATTGAAAAACATCATCCTGGGATCATTTCAAGCTAAAAGAGTTTGGGCCAGGCCGAGAAAGGGAGAAATATAAGTTTTCGATGCGAGCGGTTTTTTCCCGACCCGACCTAGAGAATTCCAAAAAAGATAGCATTAAAATTCAAAAAATTGAAAAATTTCATCCTGGCATAATTTCAAGCCAAAATGGTTCGGGCCAGGCCACGAAGGGGGGGAAAAAAAGTTTTCGATCCGAGTGGTTTCTACCCAACCCCAAATGGAGAATTCTGAAAAAAAAAATTCAAAAAATTGAAAAATATAAACTGGCATAATTTGAAGCCTAAACGGGTCGGGCCAGGCCAAGAGAGGGAGAAAAATAAGTTTTCGATCCTAGCAGTTTTTACCCGACCACAACAAGAGAATTCTGAAAAAAAATGCCAAAAAATTAAAAAACTTAATCCTGGCTTCATTTCAAGCCAGAACGGTTTGGGCCAAGCCCAGAAAGGGAGAAAACTTTTTTTCCGATTCGTGTACTTTTTATGCGACCCCAGCTAGAGAATTCTGAAAAAAAAGCATAAAAATTAAAAAAAAAAATTGAAAACTGCATCCTGGAATCATTTCAAGCCTAAACAGGTCGCGCTAGGCTGAGAAAGGGAGAAAAAAAAGTTTTCAACCCGAGCGGTTTTTACCCGAGCCCTACAAGAGAATTCCAAAAAAAAAAAAAATAGCATGAAAATTCAAAAATTTGAAAAACATCATCCTGGCATCATTTCAAGCCTAAACAAGTCGGGCCAGGCCGAGAAAGGGGGAAAAAAAATTTTTGATCCGAGTGGTTTTTTCCCGTCCCCAACTAGAGAATTCGAATAAAAAATAGAAAAAAACATCAAAAATAAGGTTTCGGTCCATGAGGTTTTTACCCATCCCCAACTAGAGAACTCTGAAAAACATCCAGGCTTCATTTCAGCCAAGAACGGTTTGGGCCAGGCCGAGAAAGGGACAAAAATAAGTTTTCGATCCGAGTGGTTTTTACCCGAGAGAGAAGAAGGTTTTTAATTCGAGCAGTTTTTACGCGACCCCAACTAGAGAATTCCGGAAAAAAAAAATAGCATAAAAATTCAAAAAATTGAAAAACTTTATCATGGCAACTTTCAAAGTCTAAACGGGTCGGGCCAAGCCAAGAAAGGGAGAAAAATAAGTTTTCGATCCTAGTGGTTTCTACCTGGCGACAACTTGAGAATTCTGAAGAAAATGCCAAAAGAATTCAAAAAATTGAAAAACTTTATCCGGGCTTCAGTTTAAGCTAGAACGGTTTGGGCCAAGCTGAGAAAGGGAGACAAAAACGTTTTCGATTCGAGCGGTTTTTACTTGATCCCAACTAGAGTATGCCGAAAAAAAGTAGCATAAAAATTAAAAAAATTGAAAAACATCATCCTAGCACCATTCAAGCCTAAACGGGTCAGGCTAGGCCGAGAAAGGGGGAAGAAAAGTTTTTTATCCGAGCAGTTTTTACCTGACCACAACTACAGAATTCCGAAAAATATAGCAAAAAAATTCAAAAAATGGAAAACATCATCCAGGCCAAGAAAGGGAGAGAAATAAGTTTTCGATCCTAACGGTTTTTACCCGACCACAAATAGAGAATTCTAAAAAAAAATACCACAAAAATTAAAAAAAATTTTAAAAATATCATTCTAGCATCATTTCAAGCCATAACAGGTCGGGCCAGGCTGCGAAAGGGAGAAAAATAAGTTTTGAATCCAAGCGGTTTTTAGCCAACCCGAGCTAGAGAATTCGAAAAAAAAAAAAAAGCATAAAAATTCAAAAAATTGAAAAACTTTATCCTGGTATAATTTCAAGCCAAAACAGATTGGGCCGGGTTGAGAAAGGGAGAAAAAAAAAATTTTGATTCAAGCAGGTTTTAGGCGACCCCAACTAGAGAATTCCGAAAAAAATAGTAAAAAATTTAAAAAAAAATGAAAAATATCATCCTGGCATCATTTGAAACCTAAACAGGTCGAGCCAGGCCAAGAAATGGAGAAAAATAAGTTTTCGATCCTAGCGGTTTTTACCTGACCACAACTAGAGAACTTTGAAAAAAATAGCAAAAAAATTCAAAAAATTGGAAAACATCATCCTGGCATCATTTCAGTCCAAAACAGGGTCATGCCAGGCCGCGAAGGGGAGAAAAATAAGTTTTCGATCCGAGCGGTTTTTATGCGACCCCAACTAGAAAATTCCGAAAAAAAAATAGCATGAAAATTCAAAAAATTGAAAAACTTCATCCTGGCATCATTTCAAGCCTAAACGGTCGGGCTAGGTTGAGAAAGGGAGAAAAATAAGTTTTCAATTCGAACGGTTTTTACTCGACTCCAACTAGAGTATTCCGAAAAAAAAAAAAATTCAAACAATTGAAAAACTTCATCCTCTCATTATTTCAAGCCAAAACGGGTTGGGCATGGCTGAGAAAGGGAGAATAAGAAGTTTTCGATCCGAGCAGTTTTTACCCGACCACAACTAGAGAATTCTAAAAAAAAAAATACCAAAAAAATTCAAAAAATTGAAAAACTTTGTCCTGGCTTCATTTCAGGCCAAAACGGTTTGGGCCAGGCCGAGAAAGGGAGAAAAAAAGTCTTCAATCCAAGCGGTTTTTACCCGACCCGAGCTAGAGAATTCCAAAAAAAAAAATAGCATAAAAATTTTAAAAATTGAAAAACTTCATCCTGGCATAATTTCAAGCCTAAACGGGTCGGGCCACGCTGAGAAATGGAGAAAAAAAAGTTTTCGATCCAAGTGGTATTTACCCGACCCCAACTAGAGAATTCCGAAAAAAATAGCAAAAAAATTCAAAAAATTGATAAACATCATCCTGGCATCATTTGAAGCCTAAATGGGTTGGGCCAGGCCAAGAAAGGTAGAAAAATAATTTTTCGATCGTAGCGGTTTTTTCCCGACCACAACTAGAGAATTCTGAAAAGAAATGCCAAAAAAATTCAAAAATTTTAAAAACTTTATCCTGACTTCATTTCAAGCCAGAACGGTTTGGGCCAGGCCAAGAAAAGGAGAAAAATAAGTTTTCGATTCAAGCGGTTTTTACCCAACCCGAACTCGGGAATTCCAAAAAAAAAAAAAAAATTTTTGCATAAAAATTTTAAAAATTGAAAAACCTCATCCTGGCAAAATTTCAAGCCTAAACGGGTCGGGCCAGTCTGAGAATGGGAGAAAAAAAGTTTTCAATCCGTGCAGTTTTTACCCGACCCCTACTAGAGAATTTCGAAAAAAAAAAAAAAAAGCTTAAAAATTCAAAAAATTGAAAAACTTCATCCTGGCATCATTTCAAGCCTA
Organism: Quercus variabilis; assembly: GCA_030445155.1. Lineage (NCBI taxonomy): Eukaryota > Viridiplantae > Streptophyta > Magnoliopsida > Fagales > Fagaceae > Quercus > Quercus variabilis. Next base: position 45,020,149 of record CP129447.1, on the reverse strand, counting down.
AACTGGTCTGGCCAGGCCGAGAAAGGGAGAAAAAAAGTTTTCAATTTGAGTGGTTTTTACTCGACCCCAACTAGAGTGTATTAAAGATCTCATTGAAATCTTACAGCAGCTGGCCAAACAAAAGCTAAGAGAAAAAAGGGCAAAGTTATTACTGGCATAAAATCTACGATTGGATTCAAAAAAGCATTAGCCTCGGGCAATTTTGAGAAGAAAAAACTACTTGAAGAAAGAGCGGAATTAAGACAAATGCAGATCAAACTAAAGATATTAAGCATAACAAACATTTTTTTTCTTTGTTCTTGAAGATAATTCTATTTATTTTGATTGAGTTATTAATATGATGAGTTCTTAATTTGAGTTATTATAAATTTTTTTTTTTTGAATTAACCCGCTCAAAAATCCTTCAATTCTCAAATCAAAAGAGAATAGACGAAACCATACTTTCATACAATATCTTAATTGAATTGTATATAATGATCAATAAATGTCGTTTAATTCTCTATCTAAATGTCTCAAAATCCTAGCAACACTCTAATCTATTCTATATAAATTTGAACTAGAATGGACGAAGAACTACTATCAATATTAGTCTTTATTAATGTCGAATAGAAATCAAAAATGGGGCGTGGCCAAGTGGTAAGGCAACGGGTTTTGGTCCCGGTATTCGGAGGTTAGAATCCTTCCGTCCCTGAGCATACCTATTATATTATATATATCATATAAAAATATAGATTTTCTATTTTATATCAGAATAAAAGAAAGATTGCCCTTTTTTAAACAACCTTTTTTTTTTTTTTTTTAACAGTAGAATGAGATTGGTTATAATCTAATTTTGCTTTCCTATAATGATTGATTCTTATATGAATTATATCTTTTTCAGAAATAAAAAATCGAATCATGTTCAAATAACACACAGATGTAATTGAATCTATTTGCATACAGGTAAGAGGTAAGACTGGAGCATAGATTAAATCTGTACTTGTTTAATCTATATTTGTTTTAATTTACATTTATACAAAATAGTAATAGTCTGGAACACTCAAATAGGATTCTTTTTTTTATTTAGGATTCATCATCTTTATAGAATTGACGCTTAAACGTCAATGTAAAATACCAATTTTAATATATGCGGCTGTCTGAATTTCATTAAAAAAAAACCAAGTTACATACGTAACATATGTCTTTTCTTTGAACCCCCGTTTTTCAGTATTTTGTGTTTTCTTTTATGAAAAATTGTAAATATATGATATGTACCAATTGAGACAAAGTGTATTCATACATCTTAGTCGCTTTTCCTTAAGAAATAATTGCAGCCGGATTATTGACTCCAAGTCAAATAAACTACGCAGAAAGGGAGCGAGGGCTTATATATATATATATATATATATGTATTGTTATCGTTCTATTTCTTCTATTTCATTGATTCATTGAAAACTTTATTTTATTTCAATTGAGTTTTGTGACAATAGATTTGTTATTCCTAAATTTTAAATATTTAACTTTACCTTTTAACATAGAATGTTTCTAATTACTTTCAAAGATATTTGTTTAGTCTACCTGATAGGTATGGGGATCCTCTTTTAATTATGATTTATCAAAATGAATAACAACCCAAAGCCTCTATTCTATCAGTCTTTATCCACCACCTCGTGAAAAAGAAAAAGAATTTACATTTTTTTTATGGTTTAATCCGAATATGAATTTTTCTCTATTATTATCAAAATGCGATTTTTACTGTAAAGCCTTATTCAAATAATGTAATGATAGTGAAATAGAAAATTTTTCAATCAATTAAATATTTTTAATAATGTCTTATGAGTCCTTGGTACTCGACGAACTGTGAAGTTGGTGAATCTATTTTAGCAAGTCACCTCAAGATGCAGATTAAAAAAAAAAAAAAAAAAAAAGTTATTTGTGTTATTTGTTAGTTCAATTTTTTTATATTCTAATATTTATATTTAGATTATAATTCAAAAGAAAAAAATAAAATAATATATTAAAAAAATATTTATTATATTTCTATATATTATAAAATATATTATATATTGTTTATTATATATATTATATGGGGTTAAATTTAATTCGTGCTGATACTTCTTGAGAAATTACCCATTCATAAAAGTATGGATTACTATGTACCGAACGAACCAATGATTATTCATGAGTCCATAATGGAATCAATTACATACTGTTTACAGCAACCTACTAGAAAATGTTATGGTAAAACTTCGTTTAAAATGATGTGATAAAAAGCGACGTGCGACTTGAGGGATATGGTCGTCTGTGGATTCTTACATCCATCATTTTCTTTTTATATTAATTAGATAGGAATGAGGGTGCTCTTGGCTCGACATCGTTTGTTCTGTTTCACTAGAGCCCTCCTTTTTGAGGTCGGGGATTGGGATGTAAATAGTACATGATCTTAATGGAGCTCGAGTAAAAAAAATTATTGATTCATTTTTTAAGGGAACGGATATAGGGTTAGTGTTAATTAATAAGTTGAAACAGCTTTGTAAGTATATTTTCCATATAAAAATCGAAAGGATCCAATTTTGAAATTTATCAGTAAAACCTCTTGGAATTGGTAAAACTCTTTCTATTAAAAGTGTATCGCGCAGGAATCAAATCGACCATTTGTATGATTTTTTGATAAGAAGAAATCACAAAAAGGGTATGTTGCTGACGTTTTTTGAAACGATTAAAAATCACTGAAGTAATGTCTAAACCCAATGTTTCAAAGAAACGATAAAGAATCCTGGAACAGGGAAATACCACTTTCAGTTGTCTCAATAAATAGATTCTAATTAAGAATCAAAATATATTCTAAAGACAAAAAAAGGGTGCGTGGTTAGAGATCACTCAATAAACGAAATACCTAAAGTAAAAGGTTTCCTTGGGTTATTAGCGAGTTATCCAACTTGAGTTATGAGGATGCGAATACAAATGATTATATTTTCTTTTTCGGATAAGAATAAGGAATAATAAAAAGTACTTAACTCATATTTAATTGATTTGATTATTTTATGGATCTATTTGACATTACTAATTAAAAATTTCAAATTCGATCCATAGACATAATTTCGAATTTTCGTGAGCTGTATGAGGAGAAAACCTCTTATACATTTCTAGGGGGGGGGGGGGGGGGGGGGGATTATTCATCTACACCTATTTAAATGGGTGGTTTATCGAATCATTGCAATTGATGCTCGATGTCGAAGAGAAGGAAGAGCTCTTCGGAAAGTGGGCTTTTATGATCCGCTAAAGAATCAAACCTATTTAAATGTTCCTGCTATTCTATATTTCCTTGAAAGGGGCGCTCAACCTATGGGAACTGTTCCTGATATTTCAAAGAAGGCGAGAGTTTTTATGGAACTTTGCCTAAATCAACAGATTAAATTCAATTAATGAATAGAACAAAAGAGGGGGGCGGTAGTATATAAAAGGTAATACAAAGTTATATAAGCCCCCTCTTTTGTTCTATTCATACATATTTATTATTACTACCAAAAGATGTCTACTACTAAAAAATGTTGTCTTCTATAACGACAAAAATTTATTTTTATTTTAGTGATAGAAATTCATTTAATTTAAGACAGATGAAAACAGATCAAATGAATAACTGAAGTAGTTGGATTTCTAAATCCAAAATATTTACATTATTGCTAATTCAATACTAGTTGGTTTTTAGTCGAAACGTTCGCTTTTTTTATGTTATGAACAAATAAATTTAAAAAAAAAAAAAAAAAAAAAAAAAAAAAAAACAAACAAATTGGGATACGAGAAGCCTTTATTTATTTATTATTTATTTTATTGAAAAAAAAAAACGGATAAGATAATAATAGGTAAGATACGAACTAAATCCGTGGCAGTACATCAATTTTGACTTAATCCATATCCTTATCTTAATCTAGATTCTTATTTTAGAAGTCAGTGTATTTGCATCTAATATGTTCATTATTTTTTTTTTTTTATGTTCAGAATCGATTAGCAATATTTTTGCTATTTTACTATTTGGATTTCGATGTGCAATTAAATTTAATTTTTTATTCCGATTGGCTCTGCATATTTTTTGGGGAGGGGGGGGGGGGGTGGTTGCTAACTCAACGGTAGAGTACTCGGCTTTCAAGAGCGACTGGCAATTTTTACACATTTGTATGAAGCAACGTCTTCGTTGATACTATCTCTAGAGCTTGTAAGACCGCGACTGATCCTCAAAGGAATGAATGGAAAAAGCAGCATGTCGTATCAATGTGGAATTCTGAGAATATTTTATTCTTAGCGGATCGGTTCAAAACTTTGTATAAATTTTTGACGAAAAAAAAGAAAATGAAATTTTCGGTTAAGTGAATAAATGGATAGAGCCCTATGGCTCCAATTATAGGTAAAAAAAAAAAAAAAAAAAAAAAAAGAAAAAAAGAAACGAGCGTCTGTTCTTAATTTGAATAATTACCCGATCTAATTAAACGTTCAAAATAGATTAGTCCATGATGCGGGAAATGATTTCCCCATAAGTGGATCATCGATTTATTTTTAAATCTTAATTATTAGTAGCTATCCTCCATTAAAGGGTGGGGGTAAATGTGTAGAAAAAGCAGTCTATTGATAAAGATAAAAATCCTTTTTTTCCCAAATCAAAAGAGCGATTGGGTTGAACAAATAAAGGATTTCTAACCATCTTCTTATCCTCGAATGAACATCAACCAGTTAAAATTCTGAAAAAAATAGAAAAAAAATTCAAAAAATTAAAAAACTTCATCCTCGCATAATTTCAAGCCAAAACGGGTTGGGCCAGGACAAGAAAGGGAGAAGAAAAAGTTTTCGATTTGAGCGGTTTTTACCCGACCCCTACAAGAGAATTTCGAAAAAAAAAAGATAGCATAAAAATTCAACAAATTGAAAAACATCATCCTGACATCATTTCAAGCCTAAACGGGTTAGGCCAGGCCGAGAAAGGGGAAAAAAAAAGTTTTCGATCCAAGCGGTTTTTATCCAACCCCAACTAGAGAATTCTGAAAAAAAATAGCAAAAAAATTCAAAAAATTGAAAAACATAATCCTGGCATCATTTGAAGCCCAAACAGGTCGGGCCAGTTCCAAAAAAGGAGAAAAATAAGTTTTCAATCCTAGCGGTTATTACCTGACCACAACTAGAGAATTCTGAAAAAAAAATAGCAACAAAATTGAAAAACATCATCCTGGCATCATTTCAAGCCAAAACAGGTCGGTCCAGGCCAACAAATTGAAAAACGTTATCCTCGCATCATTTCAGGCCTAAACAGGTCGGTCCAGGCCAAGAAACAGAGAAAAAATGTTTTCAATTCAAGAGGTTTTTACCCGACCACAACTAGAGATTTCTAAAAAAAAAAAAAAAAAAAAAAATTATAAAAATTGAAAAACTTCAGCCTGGCATCATTTCAAGCCTAGAGGGGTTGGGCCAGGCCAAGAAAGGGAGAATTTTTTTTTTCAACCTGAACTGTTTTTACCCGATTCGAACTAGAGAATTCAACAAAAAATAGAAAAAAAAAATTTCAAAAAACTGAAAACGTTCATCCTGGCATCATTTTAAGCCAAAACGAGTCGGGCGAGGCTGAGAAAAGGTGAAAAAAAGGTATTCGATCGAAATAAGTTTCGATCCGAGCGGTTCTGAAAAAATAAGTTTTTGATCCCAACTAGAGAATTCTGAAAAAATTGCAAAAAAATTCAACAAATTTAAAAACATCATCTTGGCATCATTTCAACCCTAAACAGGTCGGACCAGGCCGAGAAAGGGAGAAAGAAAAGTTTTTGATCTGAACGGTTTTTACCCGACCTGAACTAAAGAATTAACAAAAAAATATTAAAAAAATTCAACAAATTGAAAAACTTCATCCTGACATCATTTTGAGCCTAACCGGTTGGGCCAGGCTAAGAAAGGGGAAAAAAAAAAAGTTTTCGATCCGAGAGGTTTTTGTTCGACCCCAACTACAGAATTCCAAAAAAAATATCAAAAAAATTGAAAAACTTCGTCCAAGCATAATTTCAAGCCAAAAGAGTTTGGGCCGGGCAAAGAAAGGGTGAAAAATATGTTTTTAATCCGAGCGGTTTTTACCTGACCCCAACTACAGAATTCCAAAAAACAATGAAAAAAAATTCAAAAAATTGAAAAACTTCATCCTGGCATTATTCTCAGCCAAAACGAGTTGGGCCAGGCTGAGAGAGGGAGAAAAAAAAAGTTTTTCATCCGAGCGGTTTTTACCCGACCACAACTAGAAAATTCTTAAAAAAAATTCAAAAAAATTGAAAAACTTCATCCTAGCATAATTTCAAGCCTAAACAGGCCGGGCCAGGCAGAGAAAAGGGGAAAAAAAAGTTTTCGATCCGAGTAGTATTTACCCGACCAGAACTAGAAAATTCTGAACAAAATGGAAAAAAAAATTCAAAAAATTGAAAAACTTCATCTTGGAATCATTTCAAGCCAAAAAGGGTTTGGGCCAGGCTGAGAAAGGGATAAAAATAAGTTTCGATCCGAGCAGTTCTGAAAAAATAAGTCTTCGATCCCAACTAGAGAATTCTGAAAAAATTGCAAAAAAATTCAACAAATTTAAAAACATCATCTTGGCATCATTTCAACCCTAAACAGGTCGGACCAGGCCGAGAAAGGGAGAAAGAAAAGTTTTTGATCTGAACGGTTTTTACCCAACCTGAACTAAAGAATTAACAAAAAAATATTAAAAAAATTCAACAAATTGAAAAACTTCATCCTGACATCATTTTAAGCCTAACGGGTTGGGCCAGGCTAAGAAAGGGGAAAAAAAAAAGTTTTCGATCCGGGAGGTTTTTGTGCGACCCCAACTACAGAATAGCAAAAAAATTCAAAAAAATTGAAAAACTTCATCCTAGCATAATTTCAAGCCTAAACAGGCCGGGCCAGGCAGAGAAAAGGGGAAAAAAAAGTTTTCGATCCGAGTAGTATTTACCCGACCAGAACTAGAAAATTCCAAAAAAAATTCATAAAATCGAAAGACTTCATCCTGGCATTATTCTCAGCCAAAACGAGTTGGGCCAGGCTGAGAGAGGGAGAAAAAAAAAAGTTTTTCATCCGAGTGGTTTTTACCCGACCACAACTAGAAAATTCTGAAAAAAAAATAGCAAAAAAATTGAAAAACTTCATCCTAGCATCATTTCAAGCCTAAACTGGCCGGGCCAGGCTGAGAAAAGGGGAAAAAAAAGTTTTCGATCCGAGCGGTTTTTACCCGACCCCAGCTAGAGAATTCCAAAAAAAAATAGCAAAAAAATTCAAAAAATTGAAAAACATTATCCAGGCATCATTTGAAGCCTAAACAAGTTGTGCCAGGCAAAGAAAGGGGGAAAAATAAGTTTTCGATCCTAGCGGTTTTTACCCTACCACAACAAGAGAATTCTGAAAAAAATGGCAAAAAAATTGAAAAACTTCATCCTGGAATAATTTCAAGCCAAAAGGGTTTGGGCCAGGCCAAGAAAGGGATAAAAATAAGTTTTCGATCCGAGCGGTTTTTCCTCGACCCCAATTAGAGAATTCTGAAAAAAATAGCAAAAAAAGTCAACAAATTGAAAAACTTTATCCTCGCATCATTTCAGCCTAAATGGGTCGGCCCAGGCCGAGAAACAGACAAAAAAAGTTTTCGATCCGAACAGTTTTTACCCGAACACAACTAGAGAATTCTGAAAAAAAAAAAAAAAAAAAAAAAGCAAAAAAATTATAAAAATTGAAAAATTTCAGCCTGGCATCATTTCAAGCCTAGAGGAAGAAAAAAATTTTCCGAGCCGAGAGGTTTTTACCTGATCCGAACTAGAGAATTCAACAAAAAATAGAAAAAAAATTCAAAAAACTGAAAAACTTCATCCTAGCGTCATTTCATGCCAAAACGAGTTGGGTCAGGCTGAGGAAGGGTGAAAAAAAAAGTATTCGATTCAAGCGGTTTTTACCCAACCCCAACTAGATAATTCTGAAAAAAATAGAAAACAATTCAACAAATTCGGAAACAATTATCCTGGTATCATTTCAAGCCTGAATGGGTCGGGTCAGGTCGAGAAAGGGAAGAAAAAAAGTCTTCGATCCGAGCGGTTTTTACTTCACCCCAACTAGAGAATTCTGAAAAAAATTCCAAAAAAAAAAATTCATAAACATCATCCTGTCATCATTTCAAGCCAAAACGGGGTCAGGCCAAGCCGAGAAAGGTAGAAAAAAAAAAGTTTTCGATCCGAGCAGTATTTACCCGACCACAACTCGAGAATTCTGAAAAAAAATGGCAAAAAAATTCAACAAATAGAAAAACTTTATCCTGGCATCCTTTCAAGTCTACACGGGTCAGTCCAGGCTGAGAAAGGGAGAAAGAATAGTTTTCGATCCGTACGGTTTTTACCCCGACCACAACCAGAGAATTCTGTCAAAAATAGCTAAAAAATTCAAAAACTTCATCCGAGCATCATTTCAAGCCAAAACGGCTTGGGCCAAGCCGAGAAAGGCGGAAAAATATGTTTTCGATCTGAGCGGCTTTTACCCGACCCCAAATACTGAATTCCGAAAAAAATTGAAAAAAAAAAAATTCAACAAATTGAAAAACTTCATCCTGGCCTTATTTCAGGTGAAAACGGGTCGGGCCAGACCAAGAAAGGGAGAAAAACAAGTTTTCGATCCGAGAGGCTTTTACTCGACCCCAACTAGAGTATTCCGAAAAAAATTGAAAAAAAATTCAGAAAATTGCAAATCTTAATCCTTGCATCATTTCAGGCCAAAACAGGTCGGGCCAGACCGAGAAAGGAATAACAAACAGTTTTTGCCCCGAGCGGTTTTTACCCGACCACAACTAGAGAATTCTGTAAAAAATGCCAAAAAAATTCAAAAAATTGAAAAACTTTATACAGGGGGAAAAATAAGGGGAAAAAATAAGTTTTCAATCCGAGCGGTTTTTACTCGACCTGAACTAGAGAATTCCAAAAAAAAAATGGCATAAAAATTGTAAAAATTGAAAAATTTCATTCTGGCATAATTTCAAGCCTAAATGATTCAGGCCAGGACGAGAAAGAGAGAAAAAAAAAAGTATTTGATTTGAGCAGTTTTGATGCGACCCCAACTAGGGAATTCCGAAAAAAATAGCTTAGAGGCTGTTTGGATTGGGTATTTTCATGACTCAATTCTCAGTTTTCATAACTCAATTCTCAAAAATAGTGGGACCCATAGCAAAATACTCGTTTGCCTGCACCAATACTCTATTTCCATAACTCTGTTTCCAATACTCAATTCTTTACTTTTTGAGTTATGAGTTATGGAAACTGAAAACAGCTTTTGGCTGTTTTCAGTTTTCAGTTTTCAATGGCAAATTTGTAATAAAACACACATGAAGGGCCCACAGCCGCAACTTTTGACCAAATTAACTTTTTTTTTTTTTCTTCTTTCTTTCTTCTCCTGTGGGTTCATTCTTCCCTTTTTTTTTTTTTTTTTTCTTTCCCCTTTCTTCTCCTGGTTCGTTCTTCCCTTTTCCTTTTTTTTTTTTTTTTTTTCTTTTTCTTTCCCCATTCTTCTCCTCGGTTCGTTCTTCCCTCTTTTTTTTTTTTTTCACCTGGTTCGTTCTTCCCTTTTCTTTTTTTTTTTTTTTTTTTTTTCTTTTTCTTTCCCCATTCTTCTCCTGGGTTCGTTCTTCCCTTTTTTTTTTTTTTTTTTCTTTTTTTTTTTTCTTGGGTTCGGATGATCTGAACTTTCTTTTTTCCTTTCTTCTGGGTTCGGGTTTGTGGGTACTCTGAAAAAAAAAAATAATAAAAAAAAAAAAAAATAATAATAATAATAAAAAAGCTGCAGTGTGTGACAGAAATAGGGCCCACAAATAGTGTGAAAAATATTGAGTGATGAGAAATGAGTGATGGTGCCAAACAAACATAGTATTTTAGAGTGATGAGTGATGAATGATGAGTTATGAGCTATGAGTGATGAGTGATGAGTGATGAAAATTGAGTGACGGAAATTAAGTGATGAAAAAGTTGGTGCCAAACAGCCTCTTAAAAACTCAAAAAATTGAAAAACCTCATCCTGACATCATTTCAACCTAAACGGGTCCGGCCAGGCCGAGAAAGGGAGAAAAAAAAAGTTTTCGATCCGAGCGGTTTTTACTCGACCCCAACTAGATCATTCCAAAAAAAAAATAGAAAAAAAACATTCAAAAAATTGAAAAACTTCATCCTACCATCATTTGAAGCCTAAACAGGTCGGGCCAGAAAAAGCATAAAAACTCAAAAAATTAAAAAACATCGTCCTGACATCATTTCAAACCTAAAAAGGTAGGGCTAGGCCGAGAGTTTTTAACCGACCACGACTAGAGAATTTTGAAAAAAATTCAAAAAAATTAAAAAAAAAAAAAAACATCATCTTGGCATCAAAATGATTTGGGCCAGGCCGATAAAGGGTGAAAAAAAAGTTTTCGATTCGAGCGGTTTTCACCCAACCCGGACTAAAGAATTATAAAAAAAAATAGCAACAAAATTCAAAAACTTCATCCTGGCATTATTTTGAACCTAACGGGTCGGGCCAGGTAGAGAAAGGGAGAAAAAAAAAGTTTTCGATTCGACCAGTTTCTACGCGACCCCAACTAGAGAACTTTGAAAAAAATAGAACAAAATTCAAAAACCTCATCCTGGCATCATTTCAAGCCAAAACAGGTCAGGCCAGGCCAAGAAATGGAGAAAAAAAAAAGTTTTCGATCCGAGCGGTTTTTACCCGACCACAACTAGAGAATTCTGAAAAAAATAGCAAAAAATCGAAAAACTTTATCCTCGCATCATTTCATGTCTAAACGGGTCGGACTAGGCTGAAATGGGGGGAAAAAAATTTCAATCCAAGCGGTTTTTACCCGACCACAACTTGAAAATTCATAAAAAAAAAAAAAAAAAGCAAAAAAATTCAAAAAATTGAAAAACCTCATCCTGACATCATTTCAAGCCAAAATGGTTTCGGCCAGGCTGATAAAGGATTAAAAAAAAGTTTTCGATCTAAGCGGTTTTTACCTAACCTGAACTAAAAAAAATTAACAAAAAAATAGCAAAAAAAATTTGAAAAACATCATCCTGGTATTATTTTGAGCCTAACAGGTCGGGCCAGGCTGTGAAGGGAGAACAAAAAGTTTTCGATCCGAGCGGTTTTTTTGCGATCCCAAATTGAGAATTCCATAAAAATATCATAAAAATTCAAAAAATCGAAAAACTTCATCCTGGCACCATTTCAAGCCTAAACGGGTGACGCCAAGCCAAGAAAGGAAGAAGAAAAAGTTTTCGATCCGAGCGGTTTTTGCCAAACCCCAAATAGAGAATTCTGAAAAAAATAGAAAAATAATTCAAAGAATTGAAAAAATTTATCCTGCCATCATTTGAAGCCATAACAGGTTAAGCCAGGGCGAGACAGGGAGAAAAAAAAAACGTTTTCGATCGTAGCAGTTTTTACCCGACCCCAACCAGAGAATTCCGAAAAAAATTGCAATAAAATTTAAAAAAAAGTTTTCGATCCGATCAGTTTTTACCCGACCGCTACTAGAGAATTCCGAAAAAAAATAGCATAAAAATTCTAAAAATTGAAAAACATCATCCTGGCATAATTTCAAGCCTCAATGGGTTGGGCCAGGGTTAAAAGGGGGAAAAAAGTTTTCGATCCGAGCGATTTTTACTCGACCCCAACCAAAGAATTTTGAAAAAAAATTGTAAAAAAATTCAAAAAATTGAAAAACATCATCCTGGCATCATATGAAGCTTAAATGGGTCTGGCTAGTCCAAGAAAGGGAGAAAAAGAAGTATTCGATTCTAGAGGTTTTTACCCGACCACAACGAAAAAAAAAAAAAAAAAAAGTTTTTCGAAATAAAGATTATCTTGGCATCATTTCAAACCAAAACAGATCGGGCCAGACCGCGAAGGGGAGAAAAAGAAGTTTTCGATCCGAGCGGTTTTTACTCGACCCAAACTAGAGAATTCAGAAGAAAAAGAGCAAAAAAATTCAACAAATTCAAAATCTTTATCCTCGCATCATTTCAGGCCAGAACAGGTCGGTCCAGGCCGGTCCAGTTTTTACCCGACCACAACTAGAAAATTCTGAAAAAAATAGCAAAAAATTCAAAAAAATTGAAAAACTTCATCCTGGCATTATTTCAAATCAAAATGGTTTGGGCCAGGCTGATAAGGGCTGAAAATTTATTTTCAATCCGAGCGGTTTTTACCCGACCCGAACTGAATTAACAAATAAATAGCAAAAAAATTCAATAAATTGAAAAACTTTATCCTGGCGTCATTTTGTGCCTCACAGGTCGGGCCAGGCCGAGAAAGGGAGAATAAAAAGTTTTCGATCCAAACGGTTTTGACCCGACCACAACTAGAAAATTCTGAAAAAAATTCAAAAAATTGAAAAACTTCATCCTGGCATCATTTTGAGCCTAACTGGTTGGGCCTGGCCGAGAAAGGGAGAAGAAAAGTTTTTGACCCGAACGGTTTTTGTGCGACCCCAAATAGAGAATTCCGTAAAAATAGCAAAAAAACTCAAAAAAATGAAAAACCTCATCCTGGCATCATTTCATGCCAAAACGAGTCAGGCCTTGCCAAGAAAGAGAGATAAAAAAAGTTTTCGACCCGAGCGGTTTTTACCCAACCCCTACTAGAGAACTCCGAAAAAAAATAGAAAAAAATTCAAAAAACTGAAAAACCTCATCCTGGCATCATTTCAAGCCAAAACGGGTTGGGCCAGGCCAAGGAGAGAAAAAAAAAGTTTTCAGTCTGAGCGGTTTTTACCCGCCCACAACTAGTGAATTGTGAAAGAAACAGCAACAAAATTCAAAAAATCTAAAAACTTTGTCATGGCATCATTTCAAGCCTAAACGGGTGACGCCAAACCGAGAAAGGGGGGAAAAAATGTTTTCCATCCGAGCGGTTTCAAGCAAAAAAAGGAAATCTTCATCCTGGCATCATTTCAAGCCGAAACGGGTTGGGCCCGGCCAAGGAAGGGAGAAAAAAAAGGTTTTCAATCTGAGCGGTTTTTACCTGACCGCAATTAGAAAATTCTGAAAAATACAGCAAAAAAAACCAAAAAACTTATAAACTTTATCCTGGAATTATTTCAAGCCTAAACGGCTTGGGTCAGGCCGAGAAATGTATAAAAAAAATATTTCAATTCAAGCGGTTTTTACCCGACCCCTACTAGAGAACTCCGAAAAAAAATAGAAAAAAGATTAAAAAAACTGAAAAACCTCATCCTGGCATCATTTCAAGCCAAAACGGGTTGGGCCAGGCCAAGGATGGGAGAAAAAAAAACTTTTCAGTCTGAGCGGTTTTTACGCTCCCACAACTAGTGAATTGTGAATGAAACAGCAAAAAAATTCAAAAAATCTAAAAACTTTGTCCTGGCATCATTTCAAGTCTAAACGGGTGACGCCAAATCGAGAAAGGGGGAAAAAAAAGTTTTCCATCCGAGCGGTTTCAAGCAAAAAAAGGAAATCTTCATCCTGGCATCATTTCAAGTCTAAACGGGTGACGCCAAACCGAGAAAGGGGGGAAAAAAAGTTTTCCATCCGAGCGGTTTCAAGCAAAAAAAGGAAATCTTCATCCTGGCATCATTTCAAGCCAAAACGTGTCGCACAGGACAGGAAAGGGAGAAAAAAAAGTTTTCGATCTGAGCGGTTTTCACCCAAACCCAAATAGAGAATTCCAAGGGAAATAGAAAGAAGGTTCAAAAAATTGAAAAACATTATCCTGGTATCATTTCAAGCCATAACGGGTCAGGCTAGGCCGAGAAAGGGAGAATAAAATTTTTTTTTTTCAATCCTAGCCGTTTTTACCAGAACCCAACAAGAGAATTACGAAAAAGTTGCAAAAAAATTCAAAAAATATAAAAACTTCATCCTGGCATCATTTCAAGTCTAAACAGGTCGGACCAGGCAGAGAAAGGGGGAAAAGGAGTTCTCAATCCGAGCGGTTTTTACCTGTCCCCAAGTAGAGAATTCGGAAAAAAAAATAGAAAAAAAATTCAAACAATTGAAAAACATCATCATGGCATCATTTCAAGCGAAAACGGTTTGGGCCAGACATAGAAAGGATGAAAAATAAGTTTTCGGTCCAAGCGGTTTTTACCTGGCCCAAACAAAAGAATGCAAAAAAATTTTAAAAATTGAAAAACTTAATCTTGGCATCATTTCAAGCCTCGTGGGGTTGGGCCAGACCAAGAATGGAAGATAAAAAAGTATTCGATCTGAGTGGTTTTTACTCAACCCCAACTAGAGAATTCTGAAAAGAATAGCAAAAAAATTCAAAAAATCGAAAAACATCATCCTGGCATCATTTCGAGCCTATACGGGTCGAGCTGGGCTGAGAAAGGGAGAAGAAAAAGTTTTTGATCTGTGCGGTTTTCACCCGACCCCAAATAGAGAAGAATTCCGAGAAAAATAGAAGGAAAATTCAAAAAATTGAAAAACGTTATCCTGGCATCATTTCAAGCCATAACGGGTCGGGCCTGGCCAAGAAAGGGTGAAAAAAAAAAGTTTCGATCCTAGCTGTTTATACCCGACCCTGACTAGAGAACACCAAAAAAATTGCAAAAAAAGTCAAAAAATTCAAAAACTTAATCTTGGCATCATTTCAAGCCTAAACGGGTTGGACCAGGCTGAAAAATGGAGAAAAAAGAGTTTTCGATCCGAGCGGTTTTTACCCGTCCCCAAGTAGAGAATTCTGAAAAAAAAAATAGCAAAAAAAATAAAACAATTGAAAAACTTCATCCTGGTATCATTTCAAGCCTAAACGGGTCGGACCAGGCTGAGAAATGGAGAGAAAAGAGTTTTCGATCCGAGCGGTTTTTACCCGTCCCCAAGTAGAGAATTCTGAAAAAAAAAATAGCAAAAAAATTCAAAGAATTGAAAAACATCATCATGGCGTAATTTCAAGTGAAAAAAGTTCGGGCCAGGCTGAGAAATGGTGAAAAATAAGTTTTCGATCTGAGCGGTTTTTACCCGACCTCAATTAGATAATTTTGAAAGAAATAGCAAAAAATTAAACAAATTGAAAATCCTTATCCTCGCATCATTTTAAGCCTAAACGGGCCAGTCCAGGCTGAGAAACGGAGAAAAAAAAGTTTTCGAGCCAAGCGGTTTTTAGCCGACCACAACTAGAAAATTCTTAAAAACAATTGCAAAAAAAATGGATAAATATCATCCTGGCATCATTTAAAGCCAAAATGGTTTGGACCAGGCTGATGAAGAGTGAAAAAAATGTTTTCGATCCGAGTGGTTTTTACCCTACCCGAACTAAGGAATTAAAAAAAAAAAAAAAAAAAAAAAGCAAAAAAAATTCAAAAAATAGAAAAACTTCATCCTGGCATCATTTTGAGTATAAATGGGTCAGGCCAGGCCAAGAAAGGTAGAAAAAAAAAAACGTTTTCGGTCTGAGCGGTTTTTACCCGAACAGAACTAGTGAATTGTGAAAAAAATAGCAAAAAAATTCAAAAACTTTATCCTGGCATCATTTCAAGCCTAAACGGGTCGAGCCGAGAAAGGGAGAAAAAAAGTTTTCCATCTGAGCGGTTTCAAGCCAAATTTTTTTGGGCCAAGTTGATGAAGGGTGAAAAAAAAGTTTTCGATCAGGGCGGTTTTTACACGTCCCCAAATAGAGAACTCCGTAAAAATAGCATAAAAATTCAAAAAATTGAAATCTTCATCCTGGCATCATTTTAAGCCAAAACATGTCGCACATGATAGGAAAGGGAGAAGAAAAAGTTTTTGATCTGCGCGGTTTTCACCTGACCCCAAATGGAGAAGAATTCCAAGAAAAATAGAAAGAAAAGTCAAAAAACTGAAAAACATTATCCTGGCATCATTTCAAGCCATAACGGGTCAGGCCTGGCCAAGAAAGGGTGAAAAAAAAAAAGTTTCGATCCTAGCCGTTTATACCCAACCCAGACTAGAGAACACAGAAAAAATTGCAAAAAATTCAAAAACTTCATCTTTGCATCGTTTCAAGCCTAAACGGGTCGAACCAGGCTGAGAAATGGAGAAAAAAGAGTTTTCGATCCGAGCGGTTTTTACCTGACCCGAACAAAAGAACTCAAAAAAAAAAAAAAAAAATGCAAGGAAATTTAGAAAATTGATAAAACTTAATCTTGGCATCATTTTACGCCTAGAGGGGTCTGGCCAGACAAGGAAAGGAAGATAAAAAACGTATTCGACCCGAGCGGTTTTTACCCGACCACAACTAGTGAATTGTGAAAAAAATAGCAAAAAAATTCAAAAAATCGAAAAACTTAAACCTGGCATCATTTCAAGCCTAAACGGGTCAAGCCAAGCTGAGAAACGGAGAAAAAAAAGTTTTCGATCGGGGCGGGTTTTACCCTACCCGAACTAAGGAATTAACAAAAAAAATAGCAAAAAAATTGAAAAAATTGAAAAAATTCATCTTGGCATCATTTTGAGCCTAACTGGTCAGGCCAGGCCGAGAAAGGGACAAAAAAAAGTTTTCGATTCGTGCGGTTTTTACGCGACCCCAAATAGAGGATTCCATAAAAATAGCATAAAAATTAAAAAAATTGAAATCTTCATCCTGGCATCATTTTAAGCCAAAATGTGTCGCACAGGACAGGAAAGGGAGAAGCAAAAGTTTTTGATCTGAGCGGTTTTCACCCGACCCCAAATAGAGAAGAATTCCAAGAAAAATAGAAAGAAAATTCAAAAAATTGAAAAACATTATCCTGGCATCATTTCAAGCCATAACGGGTCAGGCCTGGCCGAGAAAGGGAGAAAAAAAAAAAAAGTTTTCGATCCTAGCCGTTTTTACACGACCTCGACTGGAGAATTCTGAAAAATTTGTAAAAAAATTCAAAAAACAGAAAAACCTCATCCTGGCATCATTTGAAGCCTAACCAGGTAGGACTAGGCTGAGAAAGGGAGAAAAAAGAGATTTCGATCCGAGCGGTTTTTACCCGTCCCCAAGTAGAGAATTCTGAAAAAAAAAATAGCAAAAAAATTCAAACAATTGAAAAATATCATGATGGCATCATGTCAAGCGAAAACGGTTCGGGAAAGCCTGAGAAAGGGTGAAAAATAAGTTTTCGGTCCAAACATGATCCTGGCATCATTTCAAGCCAAAATGGTTAGGACCAGGCCGATAAAGGGTGAAAAAAAACTTTTTGACCCAACCGGTTTTTACCAGACCCGAATCATACAATTAACAAAAAAATAGCAAAAAAATTCAAAAAATTGAAAAACTTCATCCTGGTATCATTTCAAGCCAAAATGGTTTGGGCAAGGCCGATAAAGGGTGAAAAAAGTTTTCGATCTGAGCAGTTGTTACCCGACCCGAACTAAATAATGAACAAAAAAAGTAGCAAAAAAATTCAAAAAATTGAAAAACTTTAGCCTGGCATCATTTTCAGCCTAACGGGTTGGGCCAGGCCAAGAAAGGGAGAAAAAAAAAAATTCGACTCGAGTGGTTTTTATGCGACCACAGCTAGAGAATTCTGAAAAAAATAGTAAAAAAATTCAAAAAATCGAAAAATTTTATCCTGGCATCATTTCATGCCTAAACGGTCGGGACAGGTCGAGAAAGGCAGAAAAAAATGTTTTTGATCCAAGCGGTTTTTACCCGACCATAAAAACAAAATTCTTAAAAAAAAATAGCAAAAAAATTAAAAATTGAAAAACTTCATCCTGGCGTCATTTCAAGCCAAAATGGTTTGGGCCAGGCCGATAAAGGGTGAAAAAAAAGTTTTCGATCTGAGCGGTTTTCACACGACTCGAAATATAGAATTATAAAAATAAAAAAAATAAAAAAAAAAAGCAAAAAAATTCAAAAAATTGAAAAACTTTATCCGGGCATCATTTTGAGCCTAACAGGTCGGGCCAGGCTGAGAAAGGGAGAAAAAAACAATTTCAACTCGAGCGGTTTTTACGCGACCACAGCTAGAGAATTCTGAAAAAAATAGCAAAAAAATTTAAGAAATCGAAATTTTTTATCCTGGCATCATTTCATGCCTAAACGGTTGGGACAGGTCGAGAAAGGCAGAAAAAAAAAGTTTTTGATCCAAGCGATTTTTACCCGACCACAAATACAAAATTATTAAAAAAAATTCGAAAAATTGAAAAACTTCATCCTGGCAACATTTCAAGCCAAAAAGGTTTGGTCCAGGCTGATGAAGAGTCAAAAAAATGTTTTCGATCCGAGCGATTTTTACCATACCCGAAGTAAGGAATTAACAAAAAAATTCAAAAAATAGAAAAACTTCATCCTGGCATCATTTTGAGCCTAAACGGGTCGAGCCAGGCCAAGAAAGGGAGAAAAAAAAGTTTTCGGTCTGAGAGGTTTTTACCCGACCACAACTAGTGAATTGTGAAAAAAATAGCAAAAAAATTCAAAAAATCGAAAAACTTTATCCTGGCATCATTTTCAAGCCTAAACGGGTCAAGCCAAGCCGAGAAAGGGAGAAAAAAAAAGTGTTCCATCCGAGCGGTTTCAAACCAATGGGCCAAGTTGATGAAGGGTGAAAAAAAGGTTTTCGATCGGGGCAGTTTTTACCCTATCCCAACCAAGGAATTAAGAAAAAATAGTAAAAAAATTAAAAAAAATTGGAAAAATTCATCTTGGCATCATTTTGAGCCTAACTTGTCAAGCCAGGCTGAGAAAGGGACAAAAAAAAGTTTTCGGTCCGAGCGGTCCCCAAATAGAGAAAACCATAAAAATTCAAAAAATTGAAATCTTCATCCTGGCATCATTTAAAGCCGAAACGTGTCGCATAGGACGGGAAAGGGAGAAGAAAAAGTTTTCGATCTGAGCGGTTTTCACCCGACCCCAAATAGAGAAGAATTCCGAGAAAAATAGAAAGAAAATTCAAAAAATTGAAAAACATTATCCTGGCATCATTTCAAGCCATAACGGGTCAGGCCTGGCCAAGAAAGGGTGAAAAAAAAAAAAGTTTCGATCCTAGCCGTTTATAACTGTCCCCGACTAGATAACACCGAAAAAATTGCAAAAAAAGTCAAAAAATTGAAAAATTTCATCTTGGCATCATTTAAAGCCTAAACAGGTCGGACCAGGCTGAGAAATGGAGAAAAAAGAGTTTTCGATCCGAGCGGTTTTTACCCGTCCCCAAGTAGAGAATTCTGAAAAAAAAAAAAAAAAAAAAAAGCAAAAAAATTCAAACAATTGAGAAACTTCATCCTGGTATCATTTCCAGCCTAAACGGGTCGGACCAGGCTGAGAAATGGAGAAAAAAGAGTTTTCGATCCGAGCTGTTTTTACCCGTCCCCAAGTAGAGAATTCTGAAAAAAAAAAAAAAAAAAAAAAATAGCGAAAAAATTCAAACAATTGAAAAACATCATCATGGCCTAATTTCAAGCGAAAACGGTTCGGGCCAGGCTGAGAAAGGGTGAAAAATAAGTTTTCGATCTGAGCGGTTTTTGCCCGACCTCAATTAGAGAATTTTGAAAGAAATAGCAAAAAATTAAACAAATTGAAAATCTTTATCCTCGCATCATTTTAAGCCTAAACGAGCCAGTCCAGGCTGAGAAACGGAGAAAAAAAAGTTTTCGATCCAAGCGTTTTTTAGCCGACAACAACTAGAAAATTCTTAAAAAAAATAGCAAAAAAAATGGATAAACATCATCCTGGCATCATTTCGAGCCAAAATGGTTTGGACCAGGCTGATGAAGAGTCAAAAAAATGTTTTCGATCCGAGTGGTTTTTACCCTACCCAAACTAAGGAATTAAAAAAAAATAGCAAAAAAATTCAAAAAATAGAAAAACTTCATCCTGGCATCATTTTGAGTAAAAATGGGTCAGGCCAGGCCAAGAAAGGGAGAAAAGAAAACGTTTTCGGTCTGAGCGGTTTTTACCCGACCACAACTAGTGAATTGTGAAAAAAATACCAAAAAAATTCAAAAAATTGAAAAACTTTATCCTTGCATCATTTCAAGCCTAAACGGGTCAAGCCAAGCCGAGAAAGGGAGAAAAAAAGTTTTCCATCTGAGCGGTTTCAAGCCAAATTGTTTTGGGCCAAGTTGATGAAGGGTGAAAAAAAAGTTTTCGATCAGGGCGGTTTTTACCCTACCCGAACTAAGGAATTAACACAAAAATAGTATAAAAATTGAAAAAATTCGTCTTGGCATCATTTTGAGCCTAACTGGTCAGGCCAGGCCGAGAAAGGGACAAAGAGAAGTTTTCGGTCCGAGCGGTTTTTACGCATCTCCAAATAGAGAATTCCGTAAAAATAGCATAAAAATTCAAAAAATTGAAATCTTCATCCTGGCATCATTTCAAGCCAAAACGTGTTGTACAGGACAGGAAAGGGAGAACAAAAAGTTTTCAATCTTAGCGGTTTTCACCCGTCCCCAAATAGAGATGAATTCCAAGAAAAATAGAAAGAAAATTCAAAGAATTGAAAAACATTATCCTGGCATCATTTCAAGCCATAACGGGTCAGGCCTGGCCGAGAAAGGGTGGGAAAAAAAAAAAGTTTCGATCCTAGCCGTTTATACCCAACCCAGACGAGAGAACACCGAAAAAATTGCAAAAAAAGTCAAAAACTTCATCTTGGCATCATTTCAAGCCTAAACGGACCAGGCTGAGAAATGGAGAAAAAAGAGTTTTCGATCCGAGCGGTTTTTACCCGTTCCCAAGTAGAGAATTCTGAAAAAAAAAAATAGCAAAAAAAATTCAAACAATTGAAAAATATCATCCTGGCATAATTTCAAGCGAAAACGGTTTGGCCCAGGCTAAGAGAGGGTGAAAAATAAGTTTTTGGTCCGAGAAGTTTTTACCTGTCCCGAACAAAAGAATTCAAAAAAAAAAAAAAACAAGGAAATTTAGAAAATTGATAAAACTTAATCTTGTTATCATTTCACGCCTAGAGGGGTCAGGCCAGACCAAGAAAGGGAGATAAAAAAAAGTATTCGACCCGAGCGGTTTTTACCCGACCCGAACTAGAGAATTCTGAAAAGAATAGCAAAAAAATTCAAAATATCGAAAAACATCATCCTGGCATCATTTCAACCCTATACGGGTCGAGCTAGGATGAGAAGGGGAGATTTTTTTTTTTTTTTTTTAATAAGAGCGGTTTTTACCCAACCCCAACTAGAGAATTCCAAAAAAATTGGCATAAAAATTCAAAAAACTGAAAAACATCATCCTGGTATCATTTCAAGCCAGTAGCCAGGCCGAGAAAGGGGAAAAAAAAAGTTTTCGATCCGAGCGGCTTTTACCCGACCACAACTAGTGAATTGTGAAAAAAATTCAAAAAATCGAAAAACTTGATCCTGGCATCATTTCATGCCTAAACGGTTCAAGCCAAGCCGAGAAAGGGGGAAAAAAAAGTTTTCCATCCGAGCGGTTTTAAGCCAAATTGGTTTGGGCCAAGTTGATGAAGGGTGAAAAAAAAGTTTTTGATCGGGGCGGGTTTTACCCAACCCGAACTAAGGAATTAGCAAAAAAATTAAAAAAATTCATCCTGGCATCATTTTGAGCCTAACTGGCCAGGCCAGGCTGAGAAAGGGACAAAAAAAAAGTTTTCGGTTCGAGCAGTTTTTACGCGACCCCAAATAGAGAATTCCATAAAAATAGCATAAAAATTAAAAAAATTGAAATCTTCATCCTGGCATCATTTTAAGCCAAAACATGTCGCACAGGACAGGAAAGGGAGAAGCAAAAGTTTTCGATCTGAGCGGTTTTCACCCGACCCCAAATAGAGAAGAATTCCAAGAAAAATAGAAAGAAAATTCAAAAAATTGAAAAACATTATCCTAGCATCATTTCAAGCCATAACGGGTCAGGCCTGGCCGAGAAAGGGAGAAATTTTTTTTTTTTTTTCGATCCTAGCCATTTTTACCCGACCTTGACTGGAGAATTCCGAAAAAATTGTAAAAAAATTCAAAAAACTGAAAAACCTCATCCTGACATCATTTGAAGCCTAACCGGGTAGGACTAGGCTGAGAAAGGGAGAGAAAAGAGTTTTCGATCCGAGCGGTTTTCACTCGTCCCCAAGTTAAGAATTCTGAAAAAAAAATAGCAAAAAAATTCAAACAATTGAAATGTATCATCATGGCATCATGTCAAGCGAAAACGGTCCGGGAAAGCCTGAGAAAGGGTGAAAAATAAGTTTTCGGTCCGTGCAGTTTTTACCTGACCCGAACAAAAGAATTCAAAAAAAAAAAAATGCAAGGAAATTTAGAAAATTCATAAAACTTAATCTTGGCATCATTTCACGCCTAGAGGGGTCGGACCAGACCAAGAAGGGAAGATAAAAAAATATTTGACCCGAGCGGTTTTTACCCGACCCCTACTAGAGAATTCCGAAAAGAATAGCAAAAAAATTCAAAATATTGAAAAACATCATCCTGGTATCATTTCAAGCCAGTACTGGTCGGGCCAGGCCGAGAAAGGGGAAAAAAAAAGTTTTCGATCCGAGCGATTTTTACCCGACCGCAATTAGAGAATTGCTAAAAATGTAGGAAAAAAAATTCGAAAAATTTGAAAAATATCATCCTGGCATCATTTCATGCCAAAACAGGTCGGGCTAGGCCGCGAAAGTGAGAAAAATAAGTTTTCGATCCGAGCGGTTTTTACCCGACCCCAACTAGAGAATTTTGAAAAAAAAATAGCAAAAAATTAAACAAATTCAAAATTGTTATCCTTGCATCATTTCAACCCAAAACGGGTCGGTCCAGGCCGAGAAACGGAGAAAAAAAAGTTTTCGATCCGAGCGGTTTTTACCCGACCACAAATACAAAATTCTTTAAAAAATAGCAAAAAAATTCAAAAAATTGAAAAACTACATCCTGGAAACATTTAAAGCGTAAATGGTTTGGGCCAGGTCAATGAAGGGTGAAAAAATGTTTTCGATCCGAGCGGTTTTTACCCTACCCAAACTAAGGAATTTACCAAAAAATTCAAAAAATTGAAAAACTTTATCTTGGCATGATTTTGAGCCTAAACGGGTCGGGGCAGTCCAAGAAAGGGAGAAAAAAAAATTTCGATCCGAGCGGTTTTTACTCGACCCTAACTAGAGAATTCCGAAAGAAATAGAAAAAAAATTCAATAAATAGAAAATCCTCATCCTGGTATCATTTCAAGCCAAAATGGGTTAGGCCAGGCCAAGAAAGGGAGAAAAAAAGTTTTCGAACTAAATGGTTTTTGTTCGATCCCAAATAGAGAATCCATAAAAATAGCAAAAAAATTCAAAAAGTTGAAAAACGTCATCCGTGCATCATTTCAAGCCTAAACGGATCGCGCAAGGCTGAGAAAGGAAGAGGAAAAAGTTTTCGATCCGAGCGGTTTTTAGCCGACACCAAATAGAGAATTCCGAAAAAAAATAGAAAAAAATCCAAAAGATGAAAAAACTTAGTCCTGGCATCATTGTAAGCGATAACGGGTCGGGCCAGGACGAGAAAGGGAGAAAAAAAAAGTTTTCGATCCTAGCGGTTTTTACCCGAGCCGAACTAGTGAATTCCGTAAAAAATAGCAAAAAAATTCAACAATTTGAAAAACACCATCCTGGCATCATTTGAAGCCAAAATGGGTTTGGCCAGGCCAAGAAAGGGAGAAAAATTAGTTTTCGATCCTAGCGGTTTTTACCCGACCACAACTAGAGAATTCTGAAAAAAAAAAAAAATAGCAAAAAAATTGAAAAAATTGAAAAACATCATCCTGGCATCATTTCACGCCAAAACGGGTTGGGCTAGGCTTCGAAAGGGGGGAAAATATGTTTTCGGTCCAAGCGTCTTTTACACGACCACAGCTAGAAAATTTTGAAAAAAATAGCAAAAAAATTCTATAAATTGAAAAACTTTATCCTGATATTATTTCATGCCAAAACAGATCTCGTAGGCCAAGGAAGGGGGAAGAAAGAAGTTTTCAGTGCGAGTGGTTTTTACCCGACCACAACTAGGGAATTCTGAGTAAAATAGCAAAAAAAAAAAAAAAATCAAATAATTGAAAAACTTTATCATGGCATGATTTCAAGCCTAAACGGGCTCCTAGGCTGAAAAAGGGAAAAAAAAAAAAAAAAAAAAAAAAAAGTTTTCGATCCAGCCGGTTTTTACCCGACCACTACTAGAAAATTCAGAAAAAAATTGCAAAAAAAATTCAAAAAATTGAAAAACCTCATCCTGGCATCATTTAAAGCCAAAATGGCTTGGGCCATGCTGATAAAGGGTGAAAAATATTTTTTCGATCCGAGCGGTTTTAACCTGACACGATCACAAGAATTAACAAAAAAATTCAAAAAATTGAAAAACCTCATTCTGGCATCATTTTGAGCCTAACTGGTCGAGACAAGCCAAGAAAGCGAGAAAAAAAAAAAAAAAGCTTTCGAACCGAGCGGTTTTTACGCGACCCCAAATAGTGAATTCCATAGAAATTCAAAAAACCTTACCCTGGCATCATTTCAAGCATAAACGGGTCGTACTAGGCCGAGAAACGGAGAAAAAAAAGTTTTAGATCCGGGCGGTTTTTACCAAACCACAACTTGAAAATTCTGAAAAAAACAGCAAAAAAATTCAAAAAATTGAAAAACTTCATCCTGGCATCATTTCAAGCCAAAACGTCATCCTGACATCATTCCAAGCCAAAATGGGTCAGGCTAGCCCGCAAAAGGGAGAAAAATAAGTTTTCGATCTGAGCGTTTTTACCTGACCCCAACAAGAGAATTTTGTAAAAAATAGCAAAAAAATTGAAAATCTTTATCCTCGCATCATTTCGGGCCTAAGCTGGTCAGTCCAGGCCGAGAAACGTCGGAAAAAAAGTTTCCGATCTGAGCGGTTTTTACCCGACTACAACTAGAAAATTCTGAAAAAGATAGCCAAAAAATTCAAAAAATTTAAAAAGTTTATCCTGGCATCATTTCAAGCCAAAACAGCTCGGGCCAGACTGAGAAACGGAAAGAAAAAAGATTTTGATCCGAGCGGTTTTTATCCGACCCCAACAAGAGAACTCCGAAAAAAATAGAAAAAAAAAATTCAAAAAATTGAAAAACCTCATCCTGGCAACATTTCATGCCAAAATGGGGTCAGGCCGGGCCAAGAAATGGGGAAAAAAAGTTTTCGATATGAGCGGTTTTTACCCGACCCCCACTAGAGAATTCAGAAAAAAATAGCAAAAGAATTCAACAAAATTGAAAAATATCATCTTGGCATTATTTGAAGCCTAAACTGGTTGGGCCAGGCCAAGAAAGGGAGAAAAATAAATTTTCGATCCTAGCGGTTTTTACCCGACCACAACTAGAGAATTCTGAAAAAAAATAGCAAAAGAATTGAAAAAATTAAAAAACATCATCCTGACATCATTACAAGCCAAAACAGGTCGGGCCAACCTGTGATAGGGAGAAAAATAAGTTTTCGATTTGAGCGGTTTTTACCGGACCCCAACTAGAGAATTCTAAAAAAAAAAATGGCAATAAAATTTAAAAAACTAAAAAACTTCGTCCTGGCATCATTTCAAGCCAAAATGGTTTGGGCCAGGCCAATAAATGGCGAAAGAAAAAGTTTTCGTTCTGAGTGGTTTTTACCCGACCCGGACTAAAGAATTAACGAAAAAATAGCAAATAAATTTAAAAAAATTGAAAAACTTCATCCTGGCATCATTTTTGAGCATAACACGTCCGGCCAGGCTGAGAAAGGGCGAAAAAAAAAGTGTTCGACTCGAGCGGTTTTTAGGCGACCGCAACTAGAAAATTCTGAAAAAAATAGCAAAAAAATTCAAAGATTTTAAAAACTTTATCCTGGCATCATTTCAAACCAAAATGGGTCGGGCCAGGCTGAAAAAGGGAGAAAAAAAAGTTTTCGTTCCGAGCGGTTTTTAGTCGACCCCAACGAGAGACCTCCGAAGAAAAATGAAAAAAAATTCAAAAAACTGAAAAACTTCATCCTGGCATCATTTCAAGCCAAAACGGGTCGCAACAGGCCAAGAACAGGAGGAAAAAAAAAAAGTTTTCGACCCGGGCGATTTTTACCCAACCACAACTAGATAATTCTGAAAAAAATAACACAAAAATTCAAAAAATTTAAAAACTTTACCCTGGCATCATTTCAAACCTAAACGGGTTGGGCCAGGCCGAAAATGGGAGAAAAAAAAGTTTTTGATCCGAGCGGTTTTTACCCGACCCCAAATAGAGAATTCGGAAAAAAATAGAAAAAAATTCAAAAAATTTAAAAACTTCATCCTGGCATCATTTTGAGCCAATACGGGCCTGGCCAGGCCGAGAATGGGAAAAAAAAAGTTTTCAATCTTTGCGGTTTTTACCCAACCCTAACTAGAGAATTTTGAAAAAAATAGCAAAAAAATTAAAAAAAATTGAAAAACTTTATCCTGGCATCATTTCAACCCAAAATGACTTGGAATAGGGTGATAAAGGGTGAAAAAAAGTTTTCGATCCGAGCAGTTGTTACCCGACCCGAACTAAATAATTAACAAAAAAATTAGCAAAAAAATTTAAAAAATTGAATAAGTTCATCCTGGCATCATTTTGAGCCTAACTGGTCTGGCCAGGCCGAGAATGGGAAAAAAAAAAAAAATTTCAATCCGAGCGATTTTTACCCGACCCTATCTAGAGAATTTTGAAAAAAATAGCAAAAAAATTCAAAAATTGAAAATCTTTATCCTCGCATCATTTCAGGACTAAACAGGGCGCTCCAGGCCAAGAAACAGAGAAAAAAAAAATTTCGATCCGAGGGGTTTTTACCCCGACCACAACTTGAAAATTTCGAAAAAAAATAGCAAAAAAAATTCAAAAAATTGAAACACTTCATCCTGGCATAATTTCAAACCTAAACAGGTCAGGCCAGGTGAAAAAAGGGAGAAAGAAAAGTTTCGATCCGAGCGGTTTTTACCCGACCCCATATAGAGAATTCCGAAAAAAATAGAAAAAAAATTCAAAAAATGGAAAAGCTTCATCCTGGCATCATTTTGAACCTAACTGGTCGGGCCAGGCCGAGAAAGGGAGAATTTTTTTTTTTTTTTTCGATCCGAACGATTTTTACCCAACCCCAACTAGACAATTATGAAAAAATAGCGAAAGAAGTCAACAAATTGAAAATCTTTATCCTCACATCATTTCAGGACTAAACGGGTCGGTCCAGGCCGAGAAGCGGAGAAAAAAATGTTTTCAATCCAAGCGGTTTTTAATCGACCGCAACTAGAGAACTCCGAAAAAAATCGAAAAACTTCATCCTGGGATTATTTTGAGCCTAACTGGTCTGGCCAGGCCAGGAATGGGAAAAAAAAAGTTTTCAATCAGAGCGGTTTTTACCCGACCCCAACTAGAGAATTTTGAAAAAAATGGCAAAAAAAGTCAACAAATTGAAAATCTTTATCCTCGCATCATTTCAGGACTAAACAGGTCACTCCAGGCCAAGAACCAGACAGAAAAAAAAAAGTTTTCGATCCGAGCGGTTTTTACCCCGACCGCAGCTAGAAAATTTTGAAAAAAAATAGCAAAAAAATTCAAAAAATTGAAAAACTTCATCCTGGCATAATTTCAAACTTAAACGGGTTGGGCCAGATGAAAGAAGGGAGAAAAATAAGTTTTCGATCTGAGCGGTTTTTACCCGACCCCAACTAGAGAATTCTGAAAAAAATAGCAAAAAAATTCAAAAAATTGAAAACCTTCAACCTGGCATCATTTCAAACCAAAGTGAGTTGGACTAGGCCGATAAAGGATGAAAAAAAAGTTTTCTATCCGAGCAGTTGTTACCCGACCCGAACTAAATAATTAACCAAAAAAATAGCAAAAAATTGAATAACTTCATCCTGGCATCATTTTGAGCCTAACTGGTCTGGCCAGGCCGAGAATGGGAAATTTTTTTTTTTCAATCCGAGCGATTTTTACCCGACCCCAACTAGAGAATTTTGAAAAAAATAGCAAAAAATTCAACAAGGTGAAAATCGTTATCCTCGCATCATTTCAGAACTAAACAGGTCGCTCCAGGCCAAGAAACAGAGAAAAAAATGTTTTCGATCCGAGGGGTTTTTACCCCGGCCACAACTAGAAAATTTTGAAAAAAAAAAATAGCAAAAAAAATTCAAAAAATTGAAACACTTCATCCTGGCATAATTTCAAACCTAAACAGGTCGGGCCAGGTGAAAAAAGGAAGAAAGAAAAGTTTTCGATCCGAGCGGTTTTTACCCGACTCCAACTAGAGAATTCTGAAAAAAAAATTAGCAAAAAAATTCAACAATTTGAAAAATGTTATCCTGGCATCATTTCAAGCCTACACGGGTCGGACTAGTCTGAAAGAGGGCGAAAAAAAAGTTTTCGACCCGAGCGGTTTTTATGCAGCCCCAAATAGAGAATTCCATAAAAACAGCACAAAAATTCAAAAAATTGAAAGACTTTATCCTGGCATCAGTCAAGCCTAAATGGGTTGCGCTAGGCCGAGAATGGGAGAAGGAAAATTTTTCGATTCAAGCGGTTTTAACCCGACCCCAAATAGAGAATTCCGAAAAAAGTAGAAAAAAAAATTCAAAAACTTTATCCTGGCATCAGTTTAAGCCATTATGGGTCGGGCCAGGCTGAGAAAGGGAGAAAAAAAAAAGTTTTCGATCCTAGCATTTTTTACCCGACGCGAACTAGGGAATTTCAAAAAAAATTGCAAAAAAATTTTAAAGTTGAAAAACTTCATCCTGGTATCTTTTCAAGACAATACAGGCCGGGCCAAGCCACGAAGTGGAGAAAAATAAGTTTTCGATCTGAGCGGTTTTTACCCGACCCCCAACTAGAGAATTTTGAAAAAAAAATGGCAAAAAAATTCAGAAGATTAAAAAACTTCATCCTGGCATAATTTCAAGCCTAAACAGGTCGGGCCAGGCCGAAAAAGGGAGAAAGAAACGTTTTCGATCCGAGCGGTTTTTACTCGACCCCAAATAGAGAATTCCGAAAAAAAATAGAAAAAATTCAAAAAATAGAAAAACTTCATCCTGGCATCATTTTGAGCCTAACTGGCCGCGCCAGGCCAAGAAAGGGAGAAATTTTTTTTTTTTTCGATCCGAGCAATTTTTACCCAACCCCAACTAGAGAATTTTGAAAAAATAGCAAAACAAGTCAACAAATTGAAAATCTTTAGCGGGTCAGGTCAGACCTAGAAAGGGAAAAAAAAAAAAATTTCAATTCGGGCAGTTTTTAGCCGATCACAACTAGAGAATTCTGAAAAAATAGCAAAAAAATTCAAAAATTTTAAAAACTTTATCCTGGCATCATTTGAAACCTATACGGGTTGGGCGAGGCCGAAAAAGAGAGAAAAAAAAGTTTTCGATCCGAGCGGTTTTTACTCGACCCCAACTTGAGAACTCCGAACAAAATAGGAAAAAAATTCAAAAAATTGAAAAACTTCATCCTGGCATCATTTTGAGCCCACCTGGTCGGGCCAGGCAGAAAAAGGGAGAAAAAAAAGTTTTCAATCCGAGCGGTTTTTACCCGACCACAACTAGAGAATTCTGAAAAAAATAGCAAAAAAATTCAAAAAATTGAAAAACGTTATCTTGGCATCATTTCAAGCCTACACAGGTCAGACTAGTCCGAAAAAGAGGGAAAAAAAAGTTTTCGATCCGAGCGATTTTTACTCGACCCAAAATAGAGAATTCCGAAAAAAATAGAAAAAAATTGAAAAAATTGAAAAACTTCATCCTGGCATCATTTTGAGCCTAACTGGTATGGTCAGGCCGAGAAAGAGAGAAAAAAAAGTTTTCGATCCGAGCGGTTTTTACGCGGCCCCAAATAGAGAATTCCATAAAAACAGCACAAAAATTCAAAAAATTGAAAAACTTCATCCTGGCAACATTTCAAGCCTAAGCGGGTTGCACCAAGCCGAGAATGGGCGAAGAAAAAGTTTTCGTTTCGAGCGGTTTTGACCCGACCCCAAATAGAGAATTCCAAAAAAAGTAGAAAAAATTCAAAAATTTGAGAAACTTTATCCTGACATCATTTTAAGCCATTATGGGTCGGGCCAGGCTGAGAAAGGGAGAAGAAAAAAAGTTTTCGATTCTAGCGTTTTTTACCCGACCCCAACTAGAAAATTCCGAAAAAAATTGCAAAAAATTTTGAAAAATTGAAAAACTTCTTCCTGGTATCATTTCAAGCCAAAACAGGCCAGGCCAGGCCGAGAAACGGAGAAAAAAAAGCTTTTGATCCGAGCGGTTTCTACCCGACCACAACTTGAAAATTCTGAAAAAAATAGCAAAAAAATTAAAAAAAAAAAAAATTGAAAAACATCATCCTGGCATCATTTCAAACCAAAATGGTTTGGACCAGGCTGATAAAGGGTAAAAAAAAGTTTTTGATTTGAGCGGTTTTTATCCGACCCGAACTAGAGAATTAACAAAAAAAATAGCAAAAAAATTCAAAAAGTTGAAAAACTTCATCCTGGCATCATTTTGAGCCTAACTGGTCGGGCCAGGCCAAGAAAGAGAGAAAAAAAAGTTTTCAATCAGTGCGGTTTTTACCCGACCCCAACTAGAGAATTTTAAAAAAAAAATAGCAAAAAAATTCAAAAAATTGAAAAACATCATCCCAGCATGATTCCAAGCCAAAATGGGTCACGCTAGCCCGCAAAACGGAGAAAAATAAGTTTTCGATTCGAGCAGTTTTTAGCTGACTCCAACTAGAGAATTTTGAAAAAAATAGCAAAAAAATTTAAAAAATTGAAAAACATCATCCCGGCATGATTCCAAGCCAAAATGGGTCATGCTAGCCCACGAAAGAGAGAAAAATAAGTTTTCGATCCGAGCGGTTTTTACCTGACCCCAACTAGAGAATTTTGAAAAAAATAGCAAAATAATTCAACAAATTGAAAAACATCATCCAGGCATCATTCCAAGCCAAAATGGGTTGGGCCAGCCCACGAAAGGTAAAAAAAATAAGTTTTCAATTCGAGCTGTTTTTACCTAACCCCGACTAGAGAATTTTTTAAAAAATAGCAAAAAAATTTAACAAATTGAAAATCTTTATCCTCGCATCACTTCAGGCCTAAACGGGTCAGTCCAGGCTGAGAAACGTAGGAAAAAAAGTTTTCGATCCAAGCGGTTTTTACCGAACCACAATTACAAAATTCTGAAAAAAAAAATAGCCAAAAAATTCAAAAACTTTATCCTGGCATCATTTCAAGCCAAAATGGGTCAGGCCAGGCTGAGAAAGAGAGAAAAAAAATATTTCGATCCGAGCGGTTTTTGCTCGATCCCCGCAAGGGAACTCCGAAAAAAATATAAAAAAATTTCAAAAAATTGAAAAACCTCTTCCTGGCAATATTTCATGCCAAAACGGGTTAGGCCAGGCCAAGAAAGTGGGAAAAAAAAAGTTTTCGATCTGAGCGGTTTTTACCCGACCCCTACTAGGGAATTCCCAAAAAAAAAATAGCAAAAGAATTCAAAAAATTGAAGAAGATCATCTTGGCATTATTTGAAGCCTAAACTGGCCGGGCCAGGGCAAGAAAGGGAGAAAAATAAGTTTTCGATCCTAGTGGTTTTTACCTGACCACAACTAGAGAATTCTGAAAAAAAATAGCAAAAAATTCAAAAACATCATCCTGGCATCAATAATAGCCAAAATGGGACAGGCCAAGCCGCGAAAAGGAGAAAAGTAAGTTTTCGATTTGAGCGGTTTTACCTGACCCCAACTAGAGAATTCTGGAAAAACTGACAAAAAAATTGAAAAAATTGAAAAACTTCATCCGGGCGTCATTTCAAGCAAAATGGTTTGGTCCAGGCCAATAAAGGTTGAAAAAAAAAGTTTTCGATCCGAGCGGTTTTTACCCAACCTGAACTAAGGAATTAACAAAAAAATAGCAAAAAAAAATTCAAAAAATTGAAAAACTTCATCCTGACATCATTTCAAGCCAAAATGGTTTGGACCAGGCCTATAAAGGGTGAAAAAAATGTTATTGATCCGAGCGGTTTTTACCCGACCCGAACTAAAGAATGAACAAAAAAAAAAAAAAAATAAATAGCAAAAAAATTCAAAAAATTGAAAAACTTCATCCTGGCATCATTTTGAGCCTAATGGGTCAGGCCAGGCTGTGAAAGGGCGAAAAAAATGTTTTCGACTCGAGCCGTTTTTACGCAACCACAACTAGAGAATTCTAAAAAAAAATAGCAAAAAAATTTAAAAACTTTATCTTGGCATCATTTCAAACCTAAGCGGGGTGGGCCAGGCCAAAAAATGGAGAAAAAAAAGTTTTCAATCTGAGCGGTTTTTGCTCGACCCCAACTCGAGAACTCCGAAAAAAATAGAAAAAAAATTCAATAAATTGAAAAACCTCATCCTAGTATCATTTCAAGCCAAAACAGGTTAGGCCAGGTCAAGAAAGGGAGGAAAAAAAAAGTTGTCGCTTCGAGCGGTTTTTACCAGACCACAATTAGAGAATTCTGAAAAAAAAAAAAATAGCAAAAAAATTCAAAAAATTGAAAATCGTTATCCTGGCATCATTTCAAGCCTAAACGGGTCAGACTAGTCCGAAAAAGGGAGAAAAAAAGTTTTCGATTCGAGCGGTTTTTACCCAACCCCAAATAGAGAATTCTGAAAAAAATAGAAAAAATTCAAAAAATTGAATAACTTCATCCTTGCATCATTTTGAGCCTAACTGGTCGGTCCAGGCCAAGAAAGAGAGAAAAAAAAGTTTTCGATCCGAGCGGTTTTTACGCGACCCCAAATAGAGAATTCCATAAAAACAGCACAAAAATTGAAAAAATTGAATAACTTCATCCTGGCATCATTTCAAGCCTAAATGGGTCGCGCCAAGCTGAGAATGGGAGAAGAAAAAGTTTTCGATTCGAGCGGTTTTTACCCGACACCAAATAGAGAATTCTGAAAAAAATAAAAAAAAATTCAAAAAATTGAAAAACTTTATCCTGGCATCATTTTAAGCCATTATGGGTCGGGCCAGGCCGAGAATGGGAGAAAAAAAAAAGTTTTCGATCCTAGCTTTTTTTACCCGACCCCAAGTAGAGAATTCCGAAAAAAATAACAAAAAAATTTTAAAAATTGAAAAACTTCATCCTGGCATCATTTCAAGCCAAAACTGGTCGGGCCAGGCTTAGAAAGGGAGAAAAAGAGTTTTCGATCCGAGCGGTTTTTACCTGACTCCAACTAGAGAATTCTAAAAAAAAAAAAAAATAGCAGAAAAATTCAAACAATTGAAAAACATCATCCTGGCATCATTTCAGGTGAAAACGGTTCGGGCTAGGGCGAGAATGGGTGAAAAATAAGTCTTCTATCCGAGCAGTTTTTACCTAAACCGAAAAAAAGAATTAAAAAAAAAATAGCAAAAAAATTCAAAAAATTGAAAAATTTAATCTTGACATCATTTTCAAACCTAGAGGGGTCGGGGCAGGCCAGGAAAGGGAGATAAAAAAGTATTTGATCCGAGCGGTTTTTACCCGATCCCAACTAGAGAATTCTGAAAAAAATTCAAAAAATTGAAAAACATCATCTTGGCATCATTTCAAGCCAAAGCGGGTCGGGCCAGACTGATAAAGGCTGAAAAAAAAGTTTTCGATCCGAGTGGTTTTTACCCGACCCGAACTAAAGAATTAACAAAAGAATAGCAAAAAAATTCAGAAAATTGAAAAACTTCATCCTGGTATCATTTTGAGCCTAATGGGTCAGGCTAGGCCGAGAAAGGGAGAAAAAAATGTTTTCGATTCGAGCGGTTTTTATGCGACCACAACTATAGAATTCTGAAAAAAAAAAAATATAGCAAAAAAATTCAAAAAATTTAAAAACTTTATCCTGGCATCATTTCAAGCCTAAACAGGTTGGGCCAGGCTAAGAAAGGGAGAAAAAAGAGATTTCGATTCGAGCGGTTTTTACTTGACCCCAACTAGAGAACTCCGAAATTAATAGAAAAAAAATTTAAAAAATTGAAAAACCCCATCCTGGCATCATTTCAAGCCAAAACGGGTCAGGCCAGGCCAAGAAAGGGAGAAAAAAAAAAGTTTTCAATCTGAACAGTTTTTACCAGACCACAACTAGAGAATTCTGAAAAAAATAGCAAAAAAATTCAAAAAGTTGAAATTTTTTATCCTGGCATCATTTCAAGCCTAAACGGGTCGGACTAGGCCGAAAAAGGGAGGAAAAAAAGTTTTCGATCCGAGCGGCTTTTACCCGACCACAACTAGAAAATTCTGAAAAAAAAAAAAAAAAATTCAAAAAATTGAAAAACCTCATCCTGGCATCATTTCAAGCCTAAAGTTTTTGATCCTAGCAGTTTTAACCCGATCCGAACTAGAGAATTCCAAAAAAAATTGCATAAAAATTCAAAAAATTGAAAAACTTCATCCTGGCATAATTTCAAGGCTAAACGGGTCGGGCCAGGTAGAGAAAGGGAGAAAAAAAAGTTTTCAATCTGAGCGGTTTTTACCCGACCCCAACTAGAGAATTCCGAAAGAAATAGCAAAAAAATTCAAAACATTGAAAAACATCATCCTGGCATCATTTTAAGCCAAAACGGGTTAGGCCAGGCTATGAAAGAGAGAAAAATAAGTTTTCGATCCGAGCAGTTTTTACCCGACCCCAACTAGAGAATTCTAAAAAAAATAGCAAAAAAATTGAACAAATTGAAAAACTTTATCCTCGCATCATTTCAAGCCTAAATGGGTCGGTCCAGGCCGAGAAAAGGAGAAAAAAAGTTTTCGATCCGAGCAGTTTTTTACCCGACAATAACTAGAGTATTCCGAAAAAAAAAATTGAAAAAAAATTGAAAAAATTGAAAAACTTCACCCTCACATCATTTTAAGCCAAAATGGGTCGGGCCAGGCCAAGAAAGGGAGAAAAATAAGTTTTCGATCCTAGCGGTTTTTACCCGACCACAACTAGAGAATTTTGAAAAAAATAGCAAAAAAATTCAAAAAATTTAAAAACATCATCCTGGCATCTTTTCCAGCCAAAACGGGTCGGGCCAGTCCGTGAAAGGGAGAAAAATAAGTTTTTGATCCGAGCGGTTTTTACCCAACCTGAACTAGAGAACGCTAGAAAAAAATAGCATAAAAATTCAAAAAATTGAAAAACTTCATCCTGGCATAATTTCAAGCCTAAACGAGTCGGGCTAGGCCAGGAAAGGGAGAAAAATAGGTTTTCGATCCTAGCGGTTTTTACCCGACAACAACTAGAGAATTCTGAAAAAAATGCCAAAAAAATTCAAAAAATTGAAAAACTTTATCTTGGCTTCATTTCAAGCCAGAACGGTTTGGGCCAGACTGAGAAAGGGAGAAAAAAGAGTTTTTAATTTGAGCAGTTTCTACGTGACCCCAACTTGAGAATTCTGAAAAAAATTGCGTAAAAATTCAAAAAATTGAAAAACTTCATCCTTGCATCATTTGAAGCCTAAACGGGTCGGGCCAGGCCGAGAAAGGGAGAAAAAAAATTCTAGTTGGAAGTCATGTCCTTCAAAAGCAGAATAATAGAGTTATGCAGTTGGACATTGACCACTTAAGGAGGGAGTTACGCCACGCATGGCGATGGTGAACCCCCTCAAACTCTGACCTTTCCTTTAGTGATGAAGAAGATGCTAGTTATAGACGAAGGCCAAGAGCCCTACCCAGCGAGTCTTTCTCCTACAATGAGGAACACCATCATAAACGTAGGTATAAGAGCTCGCCGCGCAAAAGCCTGGGAAATGACGCTATGGGCAAGGCATTGAACCAGATTTCCAAATCGCCCTTCACACGCAGGATTGAAGGGGCAAGACTTTCTCGATGATTCAATCAACCAACGTTCACCATTTACAATAGTCCAACGAATCCTGTTGAGCATGTGAGCCACTTTACCTAGAGAATGGCTGTCCATTCCAAGAATGAGGCCTTGATGTGTAAAGTGTTTCCATTCAGTCTGGGGCTTGTGGCAAGAAGATGGTTCGACAGCTTACCTGTCCATTCCAATAGTCCAAAGTGTTTCCATAGATTCTTTCAAGCAACTTACCTGTGCATTTGGGTCTCACTTTATTACTTGTAGCGGGGTTCATCAGCTATTGGATTCCCTGCTATCCCTATCCATGTGAGAGGGGGAGATCCTGAAAACATACTCGAGCAGATACTAGGAGATATACAATGAGATAGGCGCTGACTTTGATGATGTGACCATCAGTACTTTCAAGGTTGGCCTCCCCACCGAGCACGGTTTAAGGAAGTCTTTGACTGAAAAACCTGTCACTAGTGTACGCCAACTCATGAACACGGTGGGTATTTTAGGTTGGACTGGTACAACAACAACAGACTTCGGAGAGACTTTGCTGGGTAATCAGGGTCTGCTAGTGCTTAGGTAGTTAACACGGTGTTCCGAGAACTAGTGCACTAGGTTCTGGAGAAGATTAAGAATGAGTTGTTCTTCAAATGGCCGAATAAGATGGCTAGGAACCCCATGAGGCTTAATTAGAGCCTTTATTGCCAGTATCACCAAGACTAGGGACACACTACGGAGGACTCTAGAAATTTGTGGGATCATCTAGATCAGCTGGTCCAAAAAGGAAAATTGAAGCAATTTTTGCATCATTCCAGTGCTCTGCAGGGTCAAGTAAATTCAAAACCCCAGAAAGATGCTTATTCAAGACCTCCTTTAGGAACGATAAATGTCATCTTCGCTACTCTAGGGAAGATCGGGTCCTATCCCTCCAGAATAATGTATGTCGCTCGGCTGTCTGCCGAGGACTCCAATTCTAAACCAAAGAAGGCTAGAGTGAATATCCAACCAGCGTTAAGCTTTTCAGATGAGGATAAGGTTGGAACCATACAACCCTACGATGATGCTTTGGTGGTCATGCTCAGGATTGAGGGATATAACGTAAAGATGGTAATGGTGGATCAGGGTAGTGGTGCTGAGATCATGCATCCCGACTTGTACAACGGGCTGAACTTGAGACCAAGGACTTAACAGCCTACGATTCTCCTTTGGTGAGTTTTGATGGGAAGTTTGTCATTCCGATGAGTCAGATTAGACTACATGTGCAGGCTGGTTTAGAAATGGTGAAGGTGGACTTTATTATGGTGGATGCTTATTCCTCCTACACGGCCATTGTGGCCAGGCCCTAGCTTCATGCCCTAGGAGCCATCTTTTCTACTCTACATCAGAAGGTGAAATATCCGTCGGGGGGCTAGATTAAAGAGATTGTTGGAAGCCAATTTATGGCTAGGCAGTGCTTGGTGGCTACCATCTTACACTAGCTCGGAGTTGAGTCATCGACCTCTACTGAAAGGGGCTTATAGAAATTAAAAGCTCCAGATTTGCCTGTCAAGGGATTAGCCGAGGAAGGAAAATGTGAAGAATTAGAAACGGTTGTTGTGGGTGATGATCTAGAGAAGTTCTTTCAGATCAGAGCTCAGATGCCTCCTTTAGGGAAGGAAGAGCTAATAGAGTTTCTTAGGAGTAATATTGATGTGTTCGCATAGAGCGCTTACGAAGCCCCGGGAGTGGATCCGAGCTTCATATGCCATCATTTAAATGTTAATCCATCTGTCACCCCCAAGAAGCAATTGTCTCAGCGCTCGTCCAAGGATCACTCTGATGCTGTCAGAGATGAGGTGAAGAAGCTTAAGTAGGCAGGGGCTATCAAAGAGGTTTTCTACCTTGAGTGGCTGGCCAATACTACGGTGGTAAAGAAGAAGAGTGAGAAGTGGCGAGGGTGTATGGACTTCACAGATCTAAATAAGGCTTTCCCAAAGTGTAACAACCTAAGGAAAAATGCTAGCCACATCTGCGCTATACCTCAAAAGGACTAGTCACAATTGAGGCTCCTTACAGTTGTTAATAAAACCTAGTTCAACCCAGTAAATACCTGATGTGTGACTCATCACACACCCACACACACACACACACACACATCACACAATCAATCAAATTGGGGCATCACAATCTCCCCCACTTAAATCCCTAACGTCCTCGTTAAGGCCTACTTTGTGGGGTAATGTCTCTAAGCCCACACGGGGTTACTGGGTTGGCTCTGATACCATATGTAACGACAAAAAAAAAAAAGCACTAGCCACATCTGCATTATACCTTAAAAGGACTAGTCACAATTGAATATCCTTATAGTTGTTAATTAAGCCTAGATCTACCTAGTAAATTGTGATGCCCCAATTTGATTGATTATGTGATGTGTGTGTATGGGTATGTGATGAGTCCTATATCGGGTATTTACTGGGTTGAACTGGGCTTTATTAACAATTGCAAGGAGCCTTAATTGTGATTAATCCTTTTGAGGTATAGCGCAGATGTGACTAGCGCTTTTCCTTGGATCGTTACATATAGTATCAAAGCTAGCCTAGTAACGCCTTGTGCGCTCAGAGACACTACCCACAAAGTGGGCCCTAACGAGGATGTTAAGGATTTAAGTGGGGGAGATTGTGATGCCCCAATTTGATTGATTGTGTGATATGTGTAGGTGTGTGATGAGTCCTACGTCGGGTATTTACTAGGTAGATCTGGGCTTTATTAACAACTACAAGGAGCCTCAATTGTGACTAGTCCTTTTGAGGTATAACGTAGATGTGGCTAGTGCTTTTCTTTGTGTTGTTACATAAATACCCGATGTGGGACTCATCACACACCCATACACATCACACAATCAATCAAATTGGGGCATCACACACCCATACACATCACACAATCAATCAAATTGGGGCATCACACAAAGGATCCCTTCCCTGTGCCTAGGATAGACTAGCTGGTGGATGCAATCGTAAGTCATCCTCGAATAAGCTTCTTAAATGCCTTTCAAAGATATCATTAGATACCACTAGCCGTGGGTGATTAGGAAAAGACAGCTTTTGTCACCCCCATTAGAAACTACCACTACAAAGCGATGCCATTTGGTTTGAAAAATGCAGGGTCTACCTATCAAAGGATAATTACTAGAATGTTCGAACCACAGTTGGGCAAGAGCATTAAGGTCTATATAAACGATATGGTGGTGAAGCGTAAGGTGGTATCCAAGCATGTAAGAGACCACAAGAACATTTTTGAAATTCTGAGGAAACACAAACTGTGACTCAATGCTTCTAAATGTTCTTTTGGGGTCAGATCAGGGAAGTTTTTGTGGTACAGGGTTACACATTGCGGAATTGAAGTTAACCCCGGCCAAATTAAAGCAATCAACAGTTTACAACCACCTCGAAATTCCAAGGAAGTCCAGAAGCTGACCGGAATGACTGCTGCATTGAATGGATTTATCTTTCAGTCAGGGAATAGATGCAGACCCTTCTTCCTATTGATGAATAAGTGGAAGGGATTTGAGTGGACCGAAGAGTGTGCTTTAGCCTTCTAGTAACTTTAGGATTATCTCTCTTGACCACCTATTATCTCAAGTCCTGAGATGGACAAGGTCTTGTTTGCTTATATTACTGTGACCCCTCATGTTGTAAGCTTGGTCATGGTACGAGTTGATAGCGGCATACAAATGCTAGTTTATTATGTGAGTAAGTCACTACATAAGGCGGAGATCCGTTATCTACCACTGAAAAGTGCCATTTTGGCAGTGGTACATGCTACATGTAAACTCCCCCATTACTTTCGAGCATACACAGTAGTTGTCCTAACTCAATTCCCGCTCAGAGCTTTGCTCTGAAGTGTTGATTACATGGGAAAGATTGCTAAATAGGGCACAATCCTAGAACTTTTTACATCAAATACATGCCTGATACCTCTGTCAAGGGTTAGGTCCACGCAGATCTGGTAGCCGAGTTTGCTGAATCCCCATTAGAAGTAAAAGCAGAGAAGCGCGGCATGGATGGAGAATCGATTGGTATGATTTTCCAACAAGATCCCTTATCCTGGAAAGTATACATTGTTGGCGTAGTAAATCAGAAGGGATCTAGAGTAGGGCTAGTTCCAGTATCCCCCGAAAAGATTACTATTGAGAAATCATTGAGGCTGGACTTCTCGGCCATAAATAACAAAGCTAAATATGAGGCTCTACTGATGGGAATGGCCATGATTCAAAGAATGTGCAGAAAGGCAGTAGAGATGTTCTCAGACACAAGCTTAGTCATTGGCCAAGTGAAAGGAGAGTTTGAAGTGAGAGATGAAAGAATGCAAGGGTACTTGAGTCAAGTTAAATATTTGCAATCAGGATTCAAATCTTTCAACCTTTTGCATATTCCTAGAAGTAGAAACACACATGTTGATTCCCTAGTCACACTTGCAACCTCCTGGCGCAAAGCTTGCCTCAGGTTATCCTTGTGTATTCTCAGCACTCCTTAATTCAGAGGTGGCAGGAACCCCAGCCCGATTAAGCGCTTTCGCCCATGTCTTGTCGCAGTAGTCCTTGCATACCCCAGCCACCTCTTTAGCCAGCCTTATCTCCGTGTCTAGCACCCCACGTTCATAGCATGCAGTCTTCTCAGCCTCAAAAGCTTCCCTAGCCACCTGAGCTGTATCCTTGGCCTTCTATAGCTCAGCCTTGAGATCCAGGACCAGCTATCTTCAGGTGGCCAGGTCTATCTCGGTTAAGTGTAGTTTTTGGCGCTGGTCCTCGGCCTGGGTTTGCAAACTTTTTAAGCCAGCCTCGGCACAGAGACGTCCCCTCTCCGTAGTGGTTAACTTGTTGGCCAGCACCGTTTGCTCCTACTTAAGGGCTCCTAGGGACTTCTCAACCTCAGTGTTCGCGTAAAATAATCTGCAAGCGCATAGAATCGTAACAAGTAGTAAAGTGATTTTTTTAAGAAAACGAATGTCGAACCTACAGGGATTAACTATGTTATTGAATACCGAAATTCACTAAATAAATTACTATTTGGAAAATCAAAATTAAATGGAAGTTCTACTATCTAAATTAAACTAAAATATTTAATAAAAATAAATCTATGAATAAAAAAAAATTAACAAAGCGTAAAAATCTAAAAGTGTAAAAATATGATAAAAATGGATCTAGAGTAGTTGATTTCACCTAACAAATCCCACAAAATTTATTCTTCCTAATTATTAAATTTTAATAATCCCCCGTTGATGATTAAAAATTCCATAACTATTCAATATCTTCTCTCGAATAATAGCAAGAATATCTTCTGCTAACAATTCCATATCTCTATGCGAATTTAATTAACTGGAGACTCATTACGTACTTTGAATTTTCTGAAAAATCACACTAATCGCGGTAAAGAATCTCTACTTTCGCTCAACTAATGGTATTTAATTTTAGAACTAAAATAACAAATCACCTCTCGGTCTCATTGTAATTCAATTGATCAAACAATAATTTGTAAAAGAAATAGTAAGCATTAAGAATAAGAATTAAACACTCAATTATGGAAATATTAAAAATAAAATAACTCAGAATATAAATTGTGTGTTCATTGCTAGACTACATCAATAGTCTAGAAAATAAAATTTAATTCATAATAAAATTGAAAAGAAAACAAATAAAACTTATGTTTTTCATCTGAATTAGTTGATCAACATGAAGCTCTCGCCTTTGTCCTCAGATCCTCCTCCTCAGAAGGACTCCCAAAAAATATTCTTCAATGCGGCCCCCCTTGAATTTGCCCTAAAGAACCTTTAAATAGGTCAAGGAAATAATAAGTTGAATTCTCGTTTGGAGAAAATCCCAGATTTTTAGGCTTCACTTAACCGATGATTTTGGCCCATTTAACGTCAGAATTAGGGCTCTTGGTAAACTACAAAGTTGTAGCCCTTTAAGTTAAATTTCTAGCCCAACTTGAATCATTTCAATTGGACATCTGAACCGAAAGTTATGTCAAAAATACTAACTGATATGCGGGTTGGAATCCTAATCCGAATTGGACTTAAATTTAATTGGTCTTCATGTCAACCGATTTACATCCACAAGATGTGGATTAATCTGAAACCTTCTCAATCCTTCAAAGCACAAATGAATAGATAAATATAAATAAAAAATCAAATCAAATCGAAATAAATAAAGGAAAACTAACAATTTTAATAAATAAGAGGATAATAAAAATTATGTAAAAATTACACTTATCAAATTCCCCCAAACTTAAACTTTGCTAGACCTTGAGCAAAAACCAAAAAAAAAAAAAAAAAAAAAAAAAAAAAAACTGCATAAACCTTATCTTTTCTTTTAAAGTTTTTTTTCCTTGCCTCAAACATCTGCATAAAGCTTATAATTCAAAGGAATCATTCCAAATTAATCAAGTCCAAAAGTTAATTCAAAACTCAACTCCATCGCATTACCATTCTCACTTCATTATTTGCTTTTTAAATCGTTCTCCATCTGTAAGGTTTAAATTTATCAACTATCTTGTTGGCTTTATTCCGTGCCAATTTGTTTGTAATTTAGCACTTAGTAATCCTGTATTTAGGTGAGATTATTGTAAGGGTAGTGTGTGAGAAAATGTGAAGAATAGCTCAAGTATGTGCAAAGAAGCAAAGCTTCACGGCTAGGACTCGCGGGTGGCTCGTGGCTACAAGCCATCAAATGCAGGCACGTGAGATGCACACAGGGAAGCTGAATGGTTGCGCTAGCTGTTGCATTGTAGGAAAAAGTCCTAGGCTGGTCAAGCCATTATGTCGTGACTTGAACTCACGACTTGGACAAGCTACGAGACCAAGCCGCCAATTTACCCTGTTTGGCAAAAACTGTCTCTTCGTATTCCTTTCTCACCTTACTATATATAGACCCTTATACCCACAATTTTACGAGAGCTTCCAAAGAGAATTTTTTTAGAGAAACTCTAGAGAAAAACAAGATTGCCTCATCCCCAATCTTTACCATAGAGACTCTATAAATTCCTCTACTCTCTTCCTCTCCATTGTCACATCCTTGAGAGCCCATTGACCAAATCCTTATCTCACCACACCCATGTCTGTGAGAAGGTTCATTTGGTGTTAAGGGAAGCAGTTTGGAAGGAACCAATATAAATTGGTTGATGCTATGGTATAGTAGCAGAATCTGAGAAGCTAAAGAAGAAATAAGTTCGGCGTAATCTCGTTGGAGCAAGAAACTTGGAGGGCTTAGGTACTTAGGTAGATTAGGCTTGGAGGGTCTTCTACTTTTCATGTATCCCAACTACATTCTTTAGTGGATTATTTATCGCTTGGAGGGCGGCGGAGAGGTTTTACGGTGAGGATTTCAGTTTTCTCTTCGATAACACATCATGTGTTGTCCATGTATTTGTATCTTCTTTCCCTTTATCTTTACCTTATATTTACTGTTATGGATGTGTTTATATTTGGTTTTGATTGTTTATCAATTCTGTTATGAGCCTGTTATCATGTTCCGCACATTAGTTGTTTGATATAAGACTTGAATTGGTAACTTTGTATTTGGGGGTCTAAACGTTCAAGGATGTTTTATACACATTTTGAACTTTCAATTGGTATCAAAGCGGGTACACTTGCTGTGGTTTGAATACCTGAGTGTGATCCTTGACCCCTTTTTGAGATGGATAGGTCTTAATCCTTAAATGTTCCATCATTTTTTTATGGTAATAATTATGCCTTTTGAAAAGTTAGAATGAAGGCATTTCTATGCTCTATTGATGACACCGTGTGGGATGCGGTTGAAATAGGTTGGACCAGGTCGGAGGCTGAAAAATCCACTGGGATAAGGCAGCTCTCGCAGCAGCTAATGCTAACAGTAAAGTTTTAAATGCTATTTTTTGTGGTGTGTCTCCTGATGAATTTCACAAGATTTCTCGTATGACCGTAGCCAAAGAAGCTTGGAAGATTTTGGAGACAACTTATGAGTGAACTAAAAAGGTGAAGGACATAAAACTCCAAATGCTTACCACAAAGTTTGAAGAGCTCAAGATGGGTAAAGATGAATCGTTTAATTCATTCTATGGGAAGCTCAATGAAATTGTTATTGCTAAGCTCAATCTTGGTGAGAAGATTGAGGATACTATGGTGGTGAGAAAAATTTTGAGGTCCTTACCGGAGAGCTTTCGACCAAAAGTCACAGCTATAGAGGAAAGCAAGGACTTGGATGAAATTAAGATCCAAGAGCTCATTGGGTCACTTCAAACGTACGAGCTTGGACTGCCTTTCCACAAGATGAGTAAATCACTTGCTCTTAAAATCATCACCGAAAGAATGGATGGTCCTTCTGAAGAAGATAGAGTGGAGAAGGAAGTAGCGTATCTTGTAAAAAACTTCCGCAAATTTCTAAAGATGAAGAATAGTGGGAAAACATTCAACAGAGGGAAGTTTCCATCCTCAAGAGGTGATAGGAAAGACTATAAGAAAAGTGAAGGGAAGGATTCTCAATCTCTTGCGGACGTTGTGTGCTTCGAGTGTAATGGACATGGACACTTCAAAAAGAATGTCCTAATTACTTGAAGTCAAAAGGAAAGGTTTACACTACTACCTTGAGTGATACTGACTCATCAAATTCTGATTCTGAAGATAGTTATGACGGAGAAGGAAACTACTCTGCATTCTTGACTATTGCACATGTAGAACCCTCGAATGATTTGGGTTCACTTGTGAAGGAGATTGGGGAACATTTTGATTTGGAGTCTATTGGTAAAGGTGAAGAGTCTGAAGATGAGGAAGCTGAAAAAACAGTGGGATTGCAAGAGACTTATAACTTACTCCTTGAGAAGACCGGTGAATATGCTAAGGTGGCTAATGCAGCCATTAAGAAGATAAAAAGGGTTGAGGAAGATTTCAGAAGTCTTTTGGCACGATACAAGGAGGCGAAGTGTGAAATTGAGATACTAAATGGTGAGTTGTCGGAAGCTTATACCAAAGTAAGATATCTTGAGCAAGAGGTGGTGTAAGCTCAT
The DNA here is from genome assembly GCA_030445155.1 of Quercus variabilis. Lineage (NCBI taxonomy): Eukaryota > Viridiplantae > Streptophyta > Magnoliopsida > Fagales > Fagaceae > Quercus > Quercus variabilis. Next base: position 44,975,464 of record CP129447.1, on the reverse strand, counting down.
GCCAAGATAGAGAGAGTCTCCAGCCAGAAATTAAAAGATGTTATTTCATCTCAAAAACCTTTCTCAGATAAGTCCGGGTTGGGTTACACCGGAGGGAGTAGCACATCAGCCATGGCTGGCAAAGAAGTGAAGCTTGTAAAGGCTAAAGAGATGATTGTGAATAAGTCTATTCCTGAGAAAGTTAAAGCTGAGAAGATGAACAATGTAGCTGATCAGCGGGTGTTCAATAAGTCCTACAGTCACTCAAACTCCAGATATGGAGCAAGAGGAAGATCACTTCCAAGATCTCAGCAGGGTCCTAGAATGAACTATCTCTATCACTATTTTGGATTGTAAGGACATACCAGACCTAACTATCAAAAGCTAAGAGTAGACAACAATGCAAGTGCACCTCGGTTATGAGGAAGAAGAAATGACATGAGGTCTTGGGGTGGTGAGCAACCAAGAAGTCAAAATCATGATCCAGGAATGATGGACGTGATGAAGATGATCGGTGCCTTCACCAATTGCCTGGAAAGCTTCACACGAAGGTTTGACAGTCCCAACTCTTGTACTCGATCCGTCAAGGATATCACCCCAAATGCACGTGACGTGTGGGTGACGAAGGGTACTCATGCATAAGCATTACAACATGTTCATGCATCAATACTTCCCATGTTTGTGATTATGCTTGGTTGTGTGCTTCTTGCTAGCTTTTAGGTTATTATTTTGTGTGTGTTTTTGTCTTTGGTTCAAATGTTTTTTACATTTTTGTTATGCTTTTGATCAACCTTTTACTGCTTTTGTGTCAAAAATCCAAAAACACATAAAAAGTAGAAAATCCAAAGAGTTTGATCGGCTTTGTTGAGTTTTTGTCTCAAAGCATGTTTTGCCTTGTACCTTTGTACTAATGGCTTTGTGCATTTAATGAGCTTAGCTTGTCTCTCATGCACTAATATCATTGTGGAAGAAATTCTTAAATCTATGTGACTGTTGTAAATAGATCTTTTACCTTGTCATGAATAATTAGTGAATGGTTTTGTTGATCTTGAGACATGCATAGACTCATGCCTATATATCTTCCCACTTTTATTTTTATGCTTAAAAGAGGTCTCTAAATGTAAATCTCCAAATGAAAAGAGATATAGAGCTGCAAAAGCCTATTGCACATACTAGTATTCGACTAGGAAAAAGGGAAAGCGACCAAATTGAAATGTTTGTTGCCCAAAAAGCCAAAGGCTAATTCATCAATTGAAATATCAAAAATTTCAGGCATCTACCTCAAAATGAGATTCTCTTTGCTCAAAAAATGCAAATGATATGTGAATATGGAGTCAAATGAAAAGCTTCAAAGAATTGTTATTAAGTGCTTGTGGGAGGTCATATATGCATGTTTCAATAATTGAGATAGGTTATGTTATCTAGTGCTAGTTGTGTATGCCTTGATTGAATTGATAATTGAAGCTTCACATTAGACTAAGGACTATCCCACTTTTGATATCCACACACAACACACAAGTCTATGTTCGATAAATGCCATATTCATTTGTGTGATTGTACTTGATTAAATGTGTTCTCACATACTCAATCTTTGTTGATCAAACACAAAAAGATTTTAGAGTGATTTAGTTTGTTTTTGGAAAGTGCTTTTGTTTTTACAAAAATGTCAAAAACTTCAAAAACAGTGTTGCCTTATTTTGGCGACTTAGTCGCAGGTTAGCTAAGTTGCAAACCCCTATCGTGAGCCCACTCAGATATTTTTCGCGGCTTACTGGCGAGTTAATGACCTAGGCGCAAAAAATACGTAGAAAATTTTTCAAAATTTGGGTCTTTGCATTTTTCGCGGCTCTGTTTGGCGACTTGTTCGCGGTTGGAGGGTCTAATCGCAAGGTTACTCAGAGATTTTCGCGGCTCAGCTCGCGACTCCCTCGCGGGTAGACCTCCCAGTCGTGAAAAGCACTTAGAAGATTTTTTAATAATCTTTACTTCACAGTCTTTCACGGCTTACCCTAGCGACTTACTGGCGACTTGATCCAGTCGCAAAAAACGCGTGTTTTGCATTTTATGGACAGTTTTAAAAATATTTTTTCAGTTTTCCCTCGAATATCAGTGACTGTTCATTATCTTCTTCATTTCTCTCTCTCAAACACTTCAAGTCTTACTGAAAAAAAAAAAATTCCATTTTTGCAACATGTCTTCGTCAAATACCAAGAAAAAGGTATGGGTTTTACTTCCTTTGCTTCATTCTTACTATTTTGACCTTTAGTTTCTTGATTTGAATGTTGCATCTGTGTTTTGCTATATATTGTGTTCTAACATGGGTTTGCCTAAAAAGTTGAGAATGGCTTTGTGTAGTGTTCTGTTTTGTTGAAGATTTTAAGGGTTTGAACTTTGTTTGAGGGTTTATGTATGTTGTGTTTGGTTGTTCCTATCCTGCCCTTACTTTGGTTCTCACTATATGAGTGCATTGTTCATGTTTCTATCTTTTGAGAGACTGTGCTTTTTAATGTGGTTCATGAATGTGTTGCTCCATTCATATCTTGTTCCTGACATTTTCGTTATTTTTGTCTTTGTGTTTCACATTTCCCTATTGTCTCTAAGTTGTTACTGATTGTTTTGATTTTGTAAAATCTCTTGTCACACTGAGACTAATCATTCTGATGTTTGCTTCTGGTGGTACTATATTTTGGTTCTTTTCTGTGTGTCAACTTTATTGCAGATAACTCGTTGTTCATCCAGAGGGAAAGGCATTGTAACTGATGAACCATCATCTCTAGTTGCTAAATAGACACGATTATCGTCTAAGTCACCCAAGAACCCTGTCATTGAGAGATTTAGGACTCCCACTGACTCAAAGACCTACACAGACATCTTCAAAGAATCCTCTCCCATTGTGAAAAGAGTTGTCAAGTTTGACACACTGGGGCAACATTTATCCCTAAGATTTTTAAAGAAAGAGATTGGGAAATTTTGAGGATCCATCTAAAGAAATTGGTCAAGGAATTCTTTTCAAATGCCAAATACACAGGAGTCGAGTTGAAATGCTAGGTACGAGGAAAATAATTTTCCATAAATGCAGACTACATTGCTAAAGCTCTTCACATCAGCAGACCAAAAGATGTGGATCGAACTCCATACAATGACCGAGAACTTCAGGCACAAGACATCCTTCATGTTCTTGGGAATGAACATGAAGTGGGAAGCACAGGATCATCTATAAGCACTGCATTGTTTTCACCTAAACTGACAACGTTAAAGCTGATCATGTTCTCCAATCTTTACCCACTTTCAAATACTACCTTCATCAATCTTGGAAGGGCTAAATTCCTATGTGACCTCATTACTGGTGCACCGATTGACATTTGTGCTCATATATTCCAAACCATTGGGAAAACATCAGCTCGTTCAGCAACACGAACAATTCTTCCTTTCTACAGTCTAGTCATGAAGATTGTTCTTAGTGAAGGTGTTAGTCCTTCATCAGATGAGAGACTTCTACCCCGTCCTCGACCAATATCCAAGTACTCTCTCCAAGCAAGCAAGAGCCACTCCTCCAAGAAACCTAAGAGTGAGTCATCCACACATGCATCTCCAACTGCTCAGACTACAGCTATTCCTGTTCAACCAATTGGGACTCAGTCTGTTCCTCCTGGATTTCAAATGCCTAAGCAAAGCTACTTCATCAAAAATGTGTTTCATCAGATTTCTGATCTAGAACGGCTTCTCAACTTCTTTCACAATCAAACTCAGATGCGACTCACAATTATTGAGACTCAGTTAGATGCTATACAACAGAAGCTTGACTATAGCTTTTAGCTATTCCTGACAAAAAGGGGGAGATGCACATAGAAAGGGGGAGATAGACAGGGAAATAGAAAGCATAGCGAAAGGGAGATACTTGTTCTTATGGTTCAAAAGCTTCACAGATTCTAGAGTTAGGTGTGAGTGAGTTTTCCAACTTTTCCTAACTCACGTGTTAAGTCTAGAGTTTGTTTTAGGGTTTTGTAACAGATTAGCCAAAGGGGGAGATTGTAAGGTTGAAATTTATCAACCATCTTATTGGCTTTATTCCGTGCTAATTTGCTTGTAATTTAGCACTTAGTAACCTTGTATTTAGGTGAGATTATTGTAAGGGTAGTGTGTGAGAAGATGTGAAGAATAGCTCAAGTATGTGCAAAGAAGTAGAGCTTCGTGGCTAGGACTCGCGGGTGGCTCACGGCTACAAGCCTCCAAATGCAGGCACGTGAGATGCACACAAGGAAGCTGAAGGGTCGCGCCAGCTGTCGCACTACAAGACAAAAGTTCCAGGCTAGCCAGGCCGTTACGTCGCGACTTGGACTAGCCGCGAGACCAAGTTGCCAATTTACCCTGTTTAGCAAAAACTGTCTCTTCGTATTCCTTTCTTACCCCACTATATATAGATCCTTATACCCACGATTTTACGAGAGCTTCCAGAGAGAAGTTTTTTAGAGAAACCCTAGAGAAAAACAAGATTGTCTCATCCCTAATCTTTACCTTAGAGACTCTACAAATTCCTTTACTCACTTCCTCTCCATTGTCACATCCTTGAGAGGCCATTGACCAAATCCTTATCTCACCACACCCACGTCTATGAGAAGGTTCACTTGGTGCTAAGGGAAGCAGTTTGGAAGAAACCAATATACATTGGTTGATGCTATGGTATAGTAGCGGAATCTGGGAAGCTAAAGAAAAAATAGGTTCGGCGTAACCTTGTTGGAGCAAGAAGCTTGGAGGGATTAGGTACTTGGGTAGATTAGGCTTGGAGGGTCTTTTGCTGTTCATGTATCCCAACTACATTCTTTAGTGGATTATTTACCGCTTAGAGGGCGGTGGAGAGGTTTTACGCCGAGGACTTCGGTTTCCTCTTCGATAACACATCATGTGTTGTCCGTGTGTTTGCATCTTCTTTCCCTTTATCTTTGCCTTATATTTACTGTTATGGATGTGTTTATATTTGGCTTAGATTGTTTATCAATTCTGTTATGAGCTTGTTATCATGTTCCGCACATTAGTTGTTTGATATAAGGCTTGAATTGGTAACTTTGTATTTGGGGGTCTAAACGTTCAAGGGTGTTTTATACACATTTTGAACTTTCACCACTAATATAAAACAAAATATTACCCAGGTTCAATAGGTCTTTATTAGGCTTGTGATGAATGGCTATGGTGAGGGCTATAAAGAAAAGATAAGGTTTAAGCAAATAGAGCACTCTCACTTGTAAAATATAAATTTTTCTCAGTCCTTTGAATATCTCAAAATACCTCTCTTCATCAATTTTTTTTTTCTTTTCCTTCCTTACTTCAAGTCGTCACTTATCTTTTGACGTGAATGCAGGCATTTGTGATGGATGCACCTAGTTACTCAACAAGTCACAAACTTGAAGTGCTTTTGCATACTCATATTTCAAGTTACGGTTTGATGTAAGAGTAAACATTGGTAATGAATTCCCCTAGTTACTAAGAAACTCAAAACATTGGAGTAAATGAAACTTTGTACAATTTTCTTCTTCTTCTTCTTATTTATTTATTTATTTATTTTTTCTTTAAACACTCATATATCGTTCTCTTTTCTTCAACCCAGCTTAAGAATAGATCAATTGGGTAACTAGGGATAAAGATAATAAAGAGGTAAGCTTGAAAGGCTCAATCGATTCAAAGAATGCCTAAATCACTTCCTAAGTAATATTCTGTATAAGATTTCTCCATGAGAGTATTTCAACAAGTTCTAGAATAAGTAGAGATCATCCAAATTTACAAAATTCACATAAAATTTCTCTAGGTATGCACAATGATTAATGATCATATCAAATTAAACAAGATCAAGTAAAGAATTAACAATTGGACTTAAGCAATGAGAATGATTCCTAAAAATTATAAGAATTCTCAACCATATTCTTATCATAGGCAATTTTTTTTTTTTTGAAATAAATAAAATAAATTCCCTTCCCCCAAACATAAATTTCACATTGTCCTCAATGGGAAAAAGGAAGAAAAACTAATTAAAAGAATGAGAAAGGAGAAGAGATGCTCCCCTGATTTTTAATTGAATATTTTTCCTTGAGGTCCAGTTGTGTACCCATTGAAGATTTCTTTGGTCTCTTTATTTTTACAAAATGGAAGGAAAAAAAAAAAACAATAAGATAAAGAGAATGAAAAAAAAAAAAAAAAAAAAAAAAAAAAAAAAAAAAAACAACAACAACAACAACAACTTGGGTTGCCTCCCAAAAGCACTTTATTTAATGTCTGTAACTAGACTTTATCCTCTCATCCTTTTTTACAGATCAGATCGATGGAGCATTTTTCTGAGTTAAAGTCTCCATCCATATAGGGTTTTAATCACTATCCATTTACTTTAAGTGCCCCTTTTTGTTCATGATAGACTTCAACCGCCCTCCTTTTCAGGGAGAGCTAACGCTTGTTGGGTATTTTGGTTTGACACTACTTCACACCCAAAAAGAAGCGAGCTACGTTTGGGTTAAACTTGGAGATGGAAGTCTTCTTTTGTTTCTCGACGGTGAAGTAAGACCAAGCTCATGAGCTTATTTTCCTAGGTCGGAACAGGTTGATAGGATCCCCTTTTTGTCGCCCCCATGCCCCATAGGGAAAAACTTGGGTTACCACAAACGGTCCTAACCACCGAGAGCGCAGCTTTCCCATGCATTGTCCAAGATAGGATAAATAATTCCAGCATCTAATAGCTTCAGCACTTCTTTATGCACCACTTCTTTCATTCATGGATTCAATCTTCTCTGGGGTTGGAGAATCAGCTTATATTTATCCTCCATTAAAATCTTGTGTGTGCAAGTTGAAGGACTAATTCTTTTGATGTCAGAGATGGTCCAACCCAAAGCCATTTTGTGTTCCCGCAAGATTCTCAACAACTTTTCCTCCTCTACATCACTCAAAGAATTGTTAATAATAACTGGAAAAGTAGAGTCTTTGCCTAAGAAAGCGTACCTTAAATTTGATGGAAGTGGTTTGAGCTCATGTTTTGGTGGTTCTTCTGGTGGAGATGTCGGCTGATATGATTTTATGTCTTCCACTTTTGGTTGCATTGAAGGAGGAAAGAGTGGTGTAGCCTCCAAATATCTTTCACACTCTTTAACCTCTTCATCATTGAATTTAACAGGTGTAGAGTGAGTAAGACATACCTCAAGTGGTAACTTTAGAAAATCAATTGCACAAGTCTCATCGGCCATGATCAAGTCTTGGTCACTTATTTGAAAACAAGAATGTGTCTCAGAAGGAAATTTTAAGGCTTAAATACATCCAAAGTGACCTCATCCTCTCTGACCCTCAAAACTAGTTTTCCTTGTTGAACATCAATTAAGGTTCTCTCCGTCACAAGGAAAGGTCGACCCAATATCAAAGGGATCTCCTCGTCCTCATCCATATCAAGGACAATGAAGTCAGTCGGGAAGATGAACTTGTCAACTTTTACTAATACATCCTCAATGACTCCTCTTGGATATTTAATAGATCTATTCACTAATTGTAAAGAGATAGTGGTTGGCTTTACTTCTCTGAGACCCAATTTCCTGAAAATAGAGAGAGGCATTAGATTAATACTTGCCCCTAAATCACATAAAGCTCCATCAAAATAAGATTTTCCTATAGTGCAAGGGATAGTGAAACTCCCCGGATCTTTCAGCTTAGGCGGCAGCTTCTTTTGTAAGATTGCACTACTCTCCTCTGTCAGCATTACTATTTCATGCTCCTCAAATTTCCGCTTCTTTGATATAATATCCTTCAAAAATTTAACATATTTAGGCATTTGTTCCGAAGCTTTAATGAGAGGAATATTAATATGCAATTGCTTAAATATACTAAGAAATTTAGAAAACTGATCATCCACATTATTTTTTCTTAATCTTTATGAAAAAGGAATTGGTGGATCATAAATTGAAGGAGAATAAGTCTCAAAAGTAACTTCCCTAGATTTTTTGAATTTTGAAGCTCTTTCATTCTCCTTAGTTTTCTTAGCTTGCTCCACTTCTTTCATCTCTAACTCGGCGTCCTTCATCTTTGACCCTCATTATCCACAGCTTCATCTTGTTTGGCATTTGTTACTTTTGGCTCCTCATATGTTCGTCCACTTCTCAATGATATTGTCTTTACATGTTCTTTCGGATAGGTGACAGTGTTGCTTGGCAAAGTTCCTATAGTCCTCTCTGTGAGCATGCTTGAGAGCTGACCGATCTGCACCTTAAGAGTACGGATTGAAGCTGAGTTGTTTTGGATTGCCGCAACTGTCTTTTGCATGTACTGCATGAACATGTCCTCAAGTGTTGGCTTCTTCTTCAAAGCAAAATTGGTCAATCTCGACCTCAAGAGATAGACATGAAGAAGCTGTTTCCTCCCTTGGAGTGGCTACTTCTAGGGGGGAGCATTGAAGCGGCAATTCAACTAGTGGAAGATCTCTCTGGGCCAAAAAACCAGGCATAGAAACGTCTATGCAAGCTAATCTTGGATCACTGGCTCTTATCGCTTGGCTCGCGTCCTAGTATATTCTTGATAGAGGCTCGAAATAAAGTATCAAGTGGACGGCTCATAGCTGCCCATCTTCACTTATAAATATCTCCGACCTTAGCAACTTGTTAAGACCTAAAGCATAGATTAGGCTGAGTCTTGGGGTAACGTACCGTTTATCTGCTAAAACAGCTGAGAAGGAAATCATGGTTAGATCAATGAAAATTATCATTAGAAGAATGCGAAGTATTAAAAATGATAGGAATTAAAGCTAAGAGGGATAAATCCCTTGTTGAGGGACCTAATCCTAGGGTATCCCACTTGGCTCTCCCTCCCGAGTTGGGCAATGAAGCCCGTCATGCCAGTCCTTAGAGATGATCAAGTAATCATTCTTCAAGCCCTTGTTGGACTTAGGAAGGCATGATACCATTCTAACAGTGTCGGACCAGGACTTAAGATAAAATCCTGCGATGGCGAGGGAATGACACTCATACATGTGAACAACATTGTGCCATGTGAGCCCTAAATTCATCTACTCGTTCAGAGCATCTAGACTCCCTAAAACTCATGGGAAGTATCATTCCTCCCTCTATGAAGGCGATCATAGGAATGACAACTTCACCTTCTCTTCTATCTGTAAGAATTCGGTCTAAGGCACAGTATTGTAGGGCTACTCCTTATGGAATGTGGTACCTAGCCCTAAAACCCCCCATGGCAGCGGGAGAATTTACTAGGTGCTTAAACCTACCCATTTGGTCAAACTAATGGGAGATGGATGAAGTTTTTAAGAAAAGGAAGTGAAGAATCTTTGCCATTTAATTTTTGCTGTGGATATGATTTTAATTGGTTTAGATTGTTTATCAATTATGTTATTAGCTTATGTTCATTTTCTGCACATATATTGTTTGACATTAAGCTTGAATTGATAATTTTGTAATTGGGGGTCTAAACGTTCATAGTGTTTTATACGCTTATTGAACATTTACATGATATATGCCATTAGATCAAAATGCATGCTATATGCCATTCAATTATGTATTTTTAAAACTTGAGAAAAATTTGATAAAATTTTAAGGACCAAATATGGCATTTATATTATAAGCTATTTTCCCTTTAGGATGTATACAAAAAGTCATTAGCATTGCCATTTGGTTTGTCGCAAAAATTGCATACTAATTGGTTAATGTAATGTGTAACTGCCCTATATGTAATGTAATGTTTTTCATTTTTTTTCTTTCTCTGAGGGGTGTTAGGTCATTTGTAGGTTGGCCATGATTTCACTTTTCCACTTTTAACATATTGGATCTTAGAAGTTTTCTCTAATTGCATATTTTACAATTAAGGCACTCTCCTTAGCATGATCATCTTCAAGTACCCGACCATTAAGGGTGTCAACTTTGACTTGGCCTATGTTAATATGATCATCTTCAAGTACCCTACCATATATATATACTATGTATAGTTTATGTTTTGGGATTTTTTATGTAATCAATTATATGATCTTAGTTAATAATGTTTATTTCTGTCATGTTATGAGACGAGGAGGCTAAACAACAATAGCTTGTTTGGGCCTTTTCCTGTGTTTTTGGCCAAAATCCCTCAGCTCGCTTTCTTGTAAGTATGGTTTTCGTTGTTTCTCACTTTATGTTCATCAATTTGTTTGTTTGTTTGTCATTAGTATGCCTTGAAAACTGAAACTTCCTTTTACTTTAGCCAACCTTATGGATGCTTTTTTCTTCCCATTTACAAGCTATATTACTCAAAAAAAATGTACTTGATGAGTTTTGAGGAGGCTCTTTGGTAAAGTTTTTAGATCTTAAAATTGCTATAAGACTATTTGATTTGTATGTTTTTCCATTGGCATTACCTATTTTTGTGATTGGTTCAACATAATTTGGCATTGAGGACGGAATTTATTACTGACAGCAAGAAGTTCAGTTTGCTACTTCTATCTACTATTTCTATTATAGTGATATCTTTGCTTGTGTGGAAGTTCAGCTTTAGTTATGTGTGATTTCTCTGGTTCAAATTGAGCCAAATTTAGGTTATATTGAAACAACTACTTTTCATTGCAGATATTGAGAAAAGGCTAGGGTCAGATATGGAGAATAAGATAAAAGCATTTTGATAAAAGTCCATAACAGACCTATGCATTAGTAAAATTTAGAGGGAAAGAGAAGCTCATGAGCTTTATGTTGAAGCTAGGGAGAAACTTAAGAGGGTTAGAGAGAGTTGAGAGAATCTACAAGCTGGTTTTGTCATGGTTATTTTTCATGTTTGTAATGTTGTTGGTGTGTTTTGCCTTAGTGAACAACAATATGGGTGAAGAACCTTAGTTTGCCATGAAGAATCTTATTGTATCTATCTTTTGAAATACAAAGTGTGGTATTTGTGCAAATGTTTCGTAGTTTTTATTTTATTTTATTTTTTTTACCATATTCTAGGATTTGGATATATATTGCCACGAGTGGTATGACAAACATGCATAATAATAAAAGAGATAGTTGGGGTACTAGAGCATATAATTAATTAGGTACCAAGCTATTATATTTTGTCCTGGTTGGGTTTTGCTTGTATCACTGTAATGATAAAATTAGGTTTTGATTATGATTAATTAAGTACCAAGCTATTGTTGGTTAAATCTGGTTTTTTATTTCATACAAAACACACAGCGGAAGCAACAAACATGGAACTATTTCATTCATGATTGATAACATGTACTCTGTAAATTTCAAAATTTAAGAACAAGATAGCGTACCTTGGTGCGGTGAAATTCAAAACAAAAGATTAGAAGTACTTGAGAACACTTTTAATCTTCACCCCAATTCCATAATATGCCAAAGAAGTGTGGTTTCTCAATCAGTTTCCAAGGGAGAATGATCGAGTGGCTTCACTCACACATATGCACTATTTCACAATGATGTCTCACTTTTTCTTTTCACTTATAAAAATTTTTTGTATGTTTCTCCCTTTATAACTAACCAATTATGTAATTGGCCTGGCCTATTAGGCATTTCCAATTGGGCTTTAGTGTGTGGCTTGGAGTGGGACCAAAAGGGACCAATAAGACACTAGCTCCAATGGACCTTGGGCTTTTCTGTCAACTCTTGAAAAGTCTAAAGTTACTATTAATTATATTTAATACCACTATATAAATATAATTGCACTCTAAGTCTTATTAATAAATTATATCCCAAAACTTTATTATACATGCAACCCCTTCATAAAATATTTGTAGTAATACAAAGTTATAAATGTAGACTGCCACTTTGCAAATTACTACATCTTAATCCTTGAGTACCCAATTTAATTCTTTAAGTTATTCATCATATATTTATGAAATCCAACTTCATAAATATATACTTTAGTGACTATTTACTAAAGTAGTTAGGCCTATCATTCTGAATAACAAACCCATTAAACTTATTTCAAGGGAATATTTTGTATCTCCGTTAAGAGACTATGAATTCTATCTTGAGAATATATGTTTAATCAACACTAAATGTGTCTGCCCAACATACTGAGGTTTTGACCGTTACTTTAGATCTCACTCCTGATATATCAAAGCAACCTATACTTCATGATTAGGTCCATTATTCTCTCAAGATTAAGAGTTCATATAAATATATAAGTCGTAAGATTTATTATTCAATTGACAGTCGTTAGGAGAATAATAAATCTCATAGTGGTCCAGTTCAATATGTTTTAATTCTTAAAACATATCAACATATCAACTAGAAGTCATCACTTCCATGGTCAAGATAAATCATCTTAGTTAATATGCTATAGTCTTCGCAGATGAGACGCTCAATTTTATTACTGACTACGAACTAAATTCTGAGTTACAAAGAACTTGTGATTTATATCTTCTATGACTTTTCACATAAATTACGTACTATGCATCTCATGGACTCTGTGATAATATCTGAATTTTCATGTTGCCATTATTTCAAATAATAATAAAACAACTTTATTAATTACAATATTAAGTCATACATAATGTCATACATAATATCATACATAGCATCATACAATAGGATTTAAGGGTATTAATCCTAACAGCTATTATATTTTGTTCCTTTCCTTTTGAGCAATTAAGAAACATAATTTGGTATTAGGCAAAGCTAGGTACAATTCATTAGGTGCTCTACCTATGGGTTCTCCAATTGAATTCAACCACTATTGACCATTGCAGCAAAACTAGTGTTATCCTTTCTGAGGTTAATAAAATTTAGCCAGCTAGTTCATTGGTCAATGCAGCCACATGGTTGAATTGAATTGGAAAACCTAAGGTAGAGTACTGGAACTTTATTGGTCTTTGGTATGAGCTTATGGGCAAAGATATCTATTAAGTTTTTGTGATCTACAAATTACTGTTATGGATAATCTAGTTTGGTTAAGGTTTGAACCTAAGAAAAATAGGTCCCTTACTGTTTGACGATATATCCATGTTATTGTCAAGAATGGCAATGTAAGTTTCTAAAATGAATGACTTTCATCTTTTGAATGAATTATGGAAGTCATTCTTGTTCATGAATGTTAATTTCTATTGTTAGCAGTGATAAAATACATCAATTTTGGTTCAGAGGTCATGCATTGTGCATTATACACTTGCTCTAACTGTTGCTACTATTATGAATGGTTGCTCCTTGTAGTGCTGTCTGAGTTTCCATTTACTCACAACCAAATGATCATATCATTTTTATGTGTATACATGTTTGTATTTTTTTATTATAAAACTTGAACGGTTTTAGACCCCTTAAAACACAACCAAATTGAGTAGCCTAGTTAATTAGCCAAGTTATTACTTAGTCAAATTATGCAATTCTAAGTTAAAACAATCAAACAATCATATCAAGAATATAAAGCAGCGGAAAAGTAAATAACACAAGATATGATCACCCAGGAAACCACACGGTAAAAACCTGGGGAGGATTTGACCTAGCTATCCTCAAGGTAAACCTGAATCCACTATGCGAAAGAATCGAAGTTCATACAGAAGGACTACAAGCTCCCCGCTTGACTTCCTAATGCTACCCACCAGTAGAATTTACTGACACGACCACGTGCAAACTTCGAATTCATGGACTCATTCTTTCTTGGATTTTCCAATCAGCTAGAAGCACCCACGCTTGATATTCTTTAAACTTCAATGGTAGCAATCGAGTTGATCATCAAGATGTTGAAGTAATCTCTACCTTGAAAAACCTAAACTGTGTGTAAAGGCAAACTCCTCTAGATTTCACAAGAGATTTACACAAAACAGAAAAGTATGAGCAATAACTTAACTGGAGCAACTCTAAAAACGTGGCTAGGGTTTTTCTTTATATACCTAGGGTAAAAACAGAAAACCCAAAACGTTTAATGAGTTGGGCTGAACTGGAATTAAAAAGCCCTTTACAAACACTAAGCTCAAAGTTTACAATTAAACAGCCCTTTACAAGATAATGCTCATAAATCAAAATTCAATTCTAACTACTATCCATCAGTTGCAAGTGTAGATAGCAGCTTAATTGAATCAACCTGTTTATTCCTGAAATACTCAACAAACACATAAACGCATGTGTGACAGAAAATATTATATAAACAGGTATATCATTCTTGTATGATTCACACAACACATAATAAAGACATATATCAATGAATTAACTCAAATAATATAAATCAATAGATAGTGAATCCAAAGAAACAAGAATCAGCAAAAAAAAAAAAAAACATGTATATCAATCAATATTACTCCCCCTAACATGAATATCCCAAAAAAAAAAAAAAAAAAATTGATATACAAGGTGAAGCGCCTAAATACAATCTACTCCACAAAACAAAAAATCTCCTTTACTTCATAAAACAAAAAATCTCCCCCTAAGTATAAAACTCCTTTACAAAACTCTACTCCCCCTTTTTGTGATGGAATGCCAAAGAGCAATCGCAATCCATCATCAAAAGGAGGTGGTGATGGTGATCGAAGACGCGCCAGATCAGCTCATAAAGCTTGGATCTCGTCAAAAATGTCCACCAAAAGCTAACCATGAGTCGCCTGGACGGTCATGACAGTCTCCAAAGTACGACGAATATCAAACTCATCCGATGGAGGTGGAGGAACAGCAGCAGCAGCAGTAGCATCAGGATCAAGAACATCCTCACCAGTAGAACAAGAGGGAGGAGGTACGGACCCAGAAGGAGAAGACCTAGGGTGTTTAGAGCCAACTCGAAGATGAGCAGCCCTCTGTCTAAGAAAAGGCGCACCTATGGGACCAATAACATGCACAGGCTCTGAGGAAGGGAAATCCTCTAAACCTAAATAGAGAAGAATCCTATGAATAAAAATAGGATGAACTAGTGCATGAGAAGAAGATGAACTCCTATACACATAGTTCAGAGAATGAAGGAACAAGTGGGGAAAACTGATAGGAGTATCAGTAACAAGAGCATACAAAAAGACACACATCTCGAGAGGAATGGTGTGCAGATGAAAAAATGGGCCAAAAGTAGTGACACGCTATCCTAAAGATAAGCTAGTGTAGCTCAAAAAGCTCAGCAGTGGTGATCCTAGGATCAGAACCCCATTGGATAGATGACCCAGTGATGTAAGATATGACATCACTCAAAACAGGAGACTCATCATAGGGATAGACAGGGTGCCGGACCAAAGGTACCCCTAGAGCATCAGCCACTACGGTAGGAGTAATGGTGTACTCTACGCCTCCTATCCAACTCTTTACTAAAGTGTTGGAATCATAGACGCGGATCAAGATGTTCGAAAAGAACTCTCGGATCAAGGTAGCAGGTGGAGGAGGATCAGAAATATCCACTAAGGATAACCAGCCTCGGCGCTCTATGTTTGCCTTAATGGCAAGATCTAACTCATCTAGAATAACAGATCGCTCAGACCAGATCTTATGCCTAAGGTTCAGCTTCTCATAAATTTCCTAGTTCTTCTCACTAGGAAATTTCTCTCAGTCAAAAGATGGGGGGGAAGGAGTAGGTGAAGGGATGGACCTACGAGCTTTAGTCTTCCTTGGCATGATGCTAAGGAAAGGACAGAGACACAAGAAAGAGAAAAAAAAAAAAAAAACCAAGGGCAAACTACAAATTAGCAAAAAAATATAGAGCAAAAATCTATATGATGCATGAACAATTAAAATGGCATGATGCATGTACTAATGTAGTAAACACAGTTCAAAATTAAGTTCAATTAAAGAAAAATGGCTTGAGCATAAAGTTTCTAACAAAAACCCCCAAAAAATTTTAAAATCACTTGAAAATTTTTGAAACACATGGATGAATTAAGCATTACAAAACATAACACATAGATTATAATGCCTAATTACATCCAATCAACAAGCCAATTTCAACAAATTCAACCTAATTGAACAAAAACCCCAATTTGGAACCAAACATAAACCCTAGAAATTTCAATTTCTCACAAACCTTAAAATTGATCAAATTAATCAATCACAATCAAGTTTATAACATGTCCCCATCAAAACCCATTGATTAATTGCACAAAATTTGGCATGAATCATCAAAAATCCCAATTTTAGAAAGGTCCAAAAATTTGAGATAAAATGCATGAAAAATGCATAAAAAATGCAATTAAAACCAAAAATAGGGGCAAAAGAGACTTACCGGCTAGAGGGAAGAGAAATCTTGCAAAAACTTTGGAGGAAAACGACAAAAAATACGTTGTAGATCCGTGCCAACTCGGAGAGAGAAAAGAAGGTTTGAAAAACTTTCGAAAAGTGAATAGATTCAGTCAAAGAACACTATTTGAAAAAGCTGATTCACGACTTTCGATTGATTGAAAATTAGATTCGATCGATCGAAACACTCCGAAAGTTTTAAAAAGGATGTTAAACATTTTCGATCGATCGAAAAACAGAATGGATCGATCAAAACAGGCAGTGGATCACAGTATTTTGAGAAAAATTTCAATTTTGAAAAACTCAAACCACCTTTTGAAAATAACTCCTCAAAGCATTAAGAACAATGAAATACAATGCATGAGTATGAGATGAAATGAAATGTTTTTCTCAAAAACCCAAAATTTATAATCCCAAATTCTCCAAAAACAGTTTCAGCCAGTTCTTCATTTAATTTCACAGCCAAAAATTATGTTTTGCATAATTCTCAAGACATTTTTCAAACTTGGTTGGTCAGACCAAAAACACACATAATAACATGTACAGTGTTTAGCAAAGAGTGACTTGTGTAGTGTGTGCAAACTTGCAAAAACTTGAGGTACATGTGAGGTGATATGTTAATAGAAATCAATTACAAAGTCTACAAAATTCATCACACAGAATTTAAAAGAGACTATCACCTAAAGAGTTACATCCTATAACTCCCACATCTCCTAGAACAAAAGCTTGCAGTCATGTAAGTTTCTTGTATTTTTGCCTCATTATTATGTGAGATGACATCAAGCCTAATAGTACACACCAATTTTATTTATGTGAGATGGCATCAAGCCTAATAGTATACACCAATTTTAAGCATTAATCAATTAAGTTGAGGCTACACCTTATGTTCTTTTTGTGCATGTGCTACACTTTCTCGAGCACAAAATCTTATGATATGCACTAAGGTGTTCATGATTGGTTAGTGAACAGTGGTGAGATGGTTATTTATGCATTTCTCAAAAGAATCAAGTCCGACAGTCAAACAATATGTGACTTCAAGATCAAGACAAAGTGATAGACACCATAAACATCTTTCCCACACAACATGCACTACAAAGTTTCAACTAGTCAAGTGCAATAAATAAGCTTATCAAAGCTAAACAAGGTACATAAGACATGTTATGTGAAAATAAATTGACCAACCTTGTTTTCAAAAAACCAAGAAAACAATGTCAAACACATTTTTGCTTTCTTTTGCTTCCTTTTTTTCTTTTTCTTTTTTTTTTTTATTAAAAAGAAATCAAATAAATCCTAGAATGAAATAAATGAATGTAATGCAATGCAAGCCCTAGAAAAAAAACACAAAAACCAAAGAACAATGGTCACAGAGAAATGAGCAATGAAGCACAAGGACCATGTCAGAAAGACTCAATTAAGTTGAGTCTTTTGCATCCAAAACCTTTTAGATGCACCACGAGCATTGGAGTTCTTATTCACATTTGCATGATTTCCAACTCTAGAATTGGAATAAAGGTTCAACGCCTTAACCAATTCACCAATAAGTGCCATAGGATCTTGTGCTTGAAGCACAGGCACCTTCAGTTTGTTTGCTTTCTTAGCAGCTTGAAGCTTGTAACACTTAGGACGAATGTGTCTAGACTTTCCATAGTAATGACAAACCCAAGCAGCTTTACCATGTATCTTGTCCTTAGAATGGGTAGAATCCTTAGGTTTAGGCTCTCCTTGGTCAACCCTAATCTTCTTAGGTGGTGAAACTTCTATGGGTTTAACAACCTCACTCACAGGGGGTTTGACAGTATCACTCACAACCTCACTCATAGAAGGTTCAGAAGAAGAAGACGGAACAAAGTTCGTGGAATATGGTGCAAAATCAAAGATGCTTTCAACATATCCTAAATCAGATTTATCAGAAGGATACTTTTGAATATTCAACATGTGATCAAGTTTAGAACTAGCAGATCTAGCAACAGATAAATCATGTTCCAAAGTTTTAACTTTATCAAGCAAAAGCAAGTTCTCAGATTTAACATTGTTCAAAAGATTATTAGCATCAAACAGTTTAACAAGCAAATTTTTCTTTTCAAGCTCAAGAGATTCAATTTTCTTCAGGCCAAGTTCAACATTCATAGCATCCTTTGCAGCAATTTTGCAAAGTTTATTGTAGGCCTCTTGAAGATCTGCATCCTCAGAGAGTTCCCATTCAGAAGGGTTCTCTTCAACAAATATACTTTCATTGACTACAGCAGCAGTAGTGAAAGCAATGAAGTTTCCATCCTCGTCACATCCGGACTCATCATCAGAAACCTTATTATCACTAAGGGTTACAACTATAGCTTTACCCTTAGACCTCAAGAATGTAGGACATTCAGATTTCACATAACCATACCCTTGACAGCCAAAACACTGAGCACCCAAAGGATTGTTTGAAGATTGACCAAATTTTTCTCTAGGCTTTTCAAAGTTTTTAACTTTAGTGGGATCATTCTTCCTAAAGTTTTTAGGTTCAACAGTGTTTGTACCTCTTGCCTTTCTATTGTTATTCCTAAGAAAGTTTTTAAAATTTTTGGCAAGGTACGCAATCTCTGTAGCAGAGAGCTCATTATCAAATCCACTACCATCAACATCATTTTACTGACTTAAGAGCCATTGATTTGGATTTGTTCACTTTCGGTAGGTCAGACTCATAGGATTGAAGAGATCCTACAAGCTCATCGACAGGGATGGAGTCCACATTCTTGCTCTTAGTTATGGTAGTCACTTTGGGTCTAAAGTCCTCAGTAAAGATCTAAGAATCTTCCTAAAAATTTTAGATTGATCATAGATTTCACCCAAATTAAAAGCAGAATTAACAATGTCATTTAATTTAGCATAGAATTCATCAAAAGATTCATCATCAGATATTCTAATGCTTTCAAATCTAGAAGTCAATTGCTGCAGTTTGTTGATCTTAACTGCCTTTGTGCCTTCATGCACAGTTTGGAGGATTTTCCAAGCAGTATGAGCAACCTCAACATTAGAGATCCTCTTAAATTCCTCCATAGAAACAACATTGAAGATGGCATTCATAGCTTTGCTATTGAAGCCTGCTGCTTCTTTTTCAGAAGTTTGCCACTCAGTCACAGGAGTAGTGGGCTTCTGTTATCCGTATTCAACGGAATTCCAAACTCTCTCATCAATGGATTTCAGGAATGCTTTCATCCTTACTTTCCAATAAGCATAGTTATTCCTATCAAAATGAGGAGGAACAACAAGAGAGTGTCCATGCTCCATGACAACAGGGGTCAAGGATCAGCTCAGAGATCAAAAAATCTCTAACAAGAGAGCAACCTGCTCTGATACCACTTGAACGGTTTTAGACCCCTTAAAACACAACTAGATTGAGTAGCCTAGTTAATTAGCCAAGTTGTTACTTAGTCAAATTATACAATTCTAGGTTAAAATAATCAAACAATCATATCAAGAATATAAAGCAGCGAAAAAGTAAATAACACAAGATATGATCACCCAGGAAACCACACAGTAAAAACCTGGGGAGGATTTGACCTAACTATCCTTAAGGTAAACCTGAATCCACTATGCAAAAGAATCGAAATTCATACAGAAGGACTACAAGCTCTCTGCTTGACTTCCTAATGCTACCCACCAGTAGAACTTGCTGACACGATCACGTGCAAGCTTCGAATCTACGGACTCCTTCTTTCTTGGATTCTCCAATCAGCTACAAGCACCCACGCTTGATATTCTTTAAGCTTCAATGGTAGCAACTGAGTTGATCATTAAGATGTTGAAGTAATCTCTACCTTGAAAAACCTAAGCTTTGTATAAAGGCAAACTCCTCTAGATCTCACAAGAGATTTACACAAAACAGAAAAGTATGAGCAACAACTTAACTGGAGCAACTCTGAAAACGTGGCTAGGGTTTTTCTTTATATACCTAGGGTAAAAACAGAAAACCCAAAACATTTAATGAGTTAGGGCTGAGCTGAAATTTCTGCAGAAAAAACATTCTGCCTGAGCTTTGATCAATCGAGTCTTTCCTTCGATCGATAGAGCCAGGCCGAAATGCACCAATGCATCTTGTAGCCACTCGATTCCAACTTTACATGAAAGACCAACTTTAAGCAAGTCTAAACAAGATTAAATAATTTGTTTTGATTATGGTTTGCCGACAATACAAATTAGAGTTCTAAATACATAAATTCGTAAATCTTTAGAACCTAACAAAACTTATACTTTATATAATGATCTTTCTTCTTTTTCCATGTGATGTTTATGCATTTCGAAAACCTGGCTAATTTTTTCAGCTGATGACACTGCATAATCAGAGAGTGATTCATGACAATTCTAGAGTTCTATTTCATGTATTGCAATACTTGTTTTAAATTTAATTGCTGAAAGGATCCCGCACATTTATCATTGTAGACATATCAATGCAATTATTACTTTTGCCGCTGACTCAGAAGCTAAGGATGTCCATTTTTAATAAATATTTTGTTCTGAGAAAACTCACCTTAAGGGTCTGAAGTAAACTTTGTATAGATATTATAACTGCCCTTTAATATTTGGCATCTGTATTTGTAGGACAAACCAAATTTTGAGACCAAAGGCTTCAAACTATTACCTTGGACTTGCACAAGAACTTGCCTACTATAAAGTGGGAAATATGGGCAAAATTGATGGGGACCAAACTTGAGTTTAAAGGACTCAGGTACTGCTAACACAATACTCGAGTCCATGAAACTTGAGTATGAACCTGGATGATTTCACTTATATACCCGAGCCATACTCAAGTTATAGAAACTCGGGTACACACTAACACAGTACTCGAGTACTATAAACTCGAGTACCGAGTGGCATTTTTAAATGCCCAAATGCCATGTCAGACAGTGCCACGGTGGAATGTTCACTAGGAACTGAAGTTTACTATACTTGAGTACCATTTGGAACTCGAGTTTGTAGAGCTCGAGTACTAGAAAAGTGGTAGGTTGCTGATTAGTTCCGAAATAGTGCTAAATTGCTACAAATTTTGTAAAATGATGGTATTTGGCCATTTTCACATGTAGACATAGATGAACTACTGTTTTCTATAAACATAAAAATGCTGATATAATCAATGGAAGTCCTTGAATGGGAACGCACTCAACTCTTTTCAACATGTCCTGAGGTAATGGGCCTGGAACCCTTTCCATCATGGCTAGGTGCTCTAAGTTCTCATGTGTCTGAAACAAAGCTTCTCCCTACATCTTAGAAATTATATTTCAATCTAATCAAATCGTACCATAATCTCATTATATACATATATTTAAAAGGCTTATAATTATTAACTTAACCAAAACTTTCCTTCTAAAAAAAAAAAAAGACTTAACCAAAACTTAACGTGGTTTTTCTAAATATTTGAATTTGGTAAGTGACCCAAAAAAAATAATAAAGCATATACTTTTGCAGCTAATCACATCTAGTAAAATAATAATGCATGCATATATTGAAAGATAGTTTAAGTATATGTAAGGTGTAAAAGAAGACTTGTGGGAAGCATAGTGGTT
Source organism: Quercus variabilis (assembly GCA_030445155.1). Classification (NCBI taxonomy): domain Eukaryota; kingdom Viridiplantae; phylum Streptophyta; class Magnoliopsida; order Fagales; family Fagaceae; genus Quercus; species Quercus variabilis. The sequence continues at coordinate 44,953,809 of CP129447.1, read as the reverse complement.
GGGTGAATTTAGAAGCATAATAGATTTAATTGGTGGGTTGGGTTGATTGAATTCTACTCATGTTTACTACTATCATGTAAAATACATACAACCAAGACTTCAATATTAGTGATCCCACACCAAATCATATTTTAGAGGCTATAAATTTGAAGTACATTTAGAACAAACCTTTTTATTTAACTGATGGTGATAACATGTTTGTGTGATCACACTTTTTAGGCATCCCAAAACTTTGAACGTGCTAGAATGAATCAACCACAAGAAGAAAATAAATAAAATCTAAAGCATTAGAATGATATAGCTTTCGACCAGATAATTAAACTTTTAATTTCATGTATGCAAGCAATACATACCTATCCACCATTCTTGCGATGCCAATGGAAGCCTTATCTTTGAGATAAATAATAGATGCAATGCTCATAAAAGCTACATAAAAATGTTGAAGGATCAATAAAGAGTGAGTGAGTAATCTAAACCTTGCTTCACATGATGCATGAGCATGATGCGTTTTTGCTTGGAGGGAGGGAGTGGGGATACACTCTTTTGATCACAACAACGAAACTTTATAAATAATTATCTCAATAAAATAAGGGGTAAGAGTTCTACCTATAATCAATATTAGAATGATATCTGGTAGTTTCAAATTTAATAAAAATATAAATAATATTCATAAAGAATGATACAAATTAAAACCCTTCAAAAATGCATATTGAAAATCATAGTGAATACCAATACTAGACCAGACCTCAAAAAACACATAGCTACCATAAACTTTTTCGAAAACATGAATGCCCTAAAGTTAATACCATACAAAGAATAAGAAAATTAGTTATAACAAAAATGTTAATTCAAGAACTTGGTTTAAAATGAAGAAAAAAAAAAAAAAAAAAAAAACAAACTACTTACCTAGGAAGATCAAACCAACCCAAACAAAAAAATAAAATTAAAAATAAACAGTAACATAAATGGGAAAAATTATAATTGTAGCATTGAAAAGAAAGAAATATAAAATAACATAACCTTATTAAAAAGAAAAGAAATAATTTTTTACCATACAGTTTGGTGGCTTTGAACTTGAAAGTTGAAAGCTAGAACATGTTACGGAGAAGAAAACTAATAGGAGGAAGTCTAATATGTGTGGTGTGCAATGTGAGCAAAGAGATAGTGTCTTGATTGAATGAGATAAAATTGATTAGAGAAAATAATTTATCTTAAGAATATGTGTTATAGATAATTAGAAGTGAAAAAATTATGATACTTCAAACGTTACTAATTTTAGGATAGGGAAAAAAAGGTGAGGAAAATTTTTTGATAACAACAATTAATTATTTGTATTTATCTATAAAAAAGTTCCAATTAAAATTATATTGATAATCCTAAAAAAATATCTTACTAAGTAATATGATGAGTCCAAAATTATTTATCAAATTATGACTTTTTTTTTCATAAGAAAAAAAAAGTTGATACAAAGAAAACGTATGTCACATGTTTTGTTATAACATAGCTTTTAAGTTCAACTTTTATTATATAGTATATAATATATAATATGATATGATATGATTGCACTAAGTGCTTTTCCCACCTACCTTTTCAGACTAAGAAGAGAAAATGCCTGTAGGCTCTAGCCCATGTTAGATTTATATATTATATCCTTTTGGTTAGTCCGTAAGAATTCGTACCTTAAATATTCTTCAATATTAGAACTTGTACTTTAAATGTTCAATCATGAACATGATTTTTTAATGTATCTACAATATAAAAGAATCATCACTTAATCTTGCCAACGAAGAACCCTTATTTTTTTAAGCCTTCTTTCATTGAATCTTCATAATACTTGATTCATTCTTTGGAAACCTCTTCAAATCTATATCATTTGCTCATTCTATTGCAGTAAATATTGACTAAGATTGTTGGAGAACAATTAAGAAACAAGACAAATTTAAGAACAAACATAAATTGTAATAGCTTCTGTAAGGTTGAATTTAATCAACCATCTTGTTAGCTTTATTTCGTGCCAATTTGCTTGTAATTCAGCACTTAGAAACCATGTATTTAGGTGGGAATCATGTAAGGGTGGTGTTTGAGAGAGTTTGAAGAAATGCTCAAGATTGTGCAGTGAAGCAGGGACTCGCGACTGGATCTCGCGGGTGGCTCGCAACTGGCATGCCACCAGATTATGCACACAAGCAAAGCATGCAGAGAAGATGAACCATCATGCCAGCTGATGCACTATAGGACAAAAAGTCCAAACTGGCCATTCAGTTAGCTCGCGGCTTGAACTCGCGAGTCAGTCAAGTCGCGAGGCCAAGTCGCCAGCCAGCTCTGTTTTAGAAAAACTGACTCTTCGCATTCCTTTCTCACCCTAGCATAAATACCTCTTATACCCACGAAATGTAGAGAGCTTCTAGAGAGAATTTTAAGAGAGAAACCTTAGAGAAAAAAAATATTGATTCATCCACAATCTTTTCATAGAGACTTTTTAAATTCCTCTACTCTCACCCTCTCCATTATTACATTCTTGAGATGTTCTTACCCAAATCCTTTTCTCACCATACCTACATTTGTGAAAAGGCTATTTGGTGCTTTGGGATGCAACTAGGAAGGGACCAATGGTTATTGGTTGATGCTATGGGCTATAGCGGAATTCGATAAGCTAAAGAAGACAAAGGTTCAACGCAACCTCGTTGGAGCAAGAAGTTTGGAAGGGTTAGGTACACTGGGCAGATTAGGCTTGGGGGGTTTTCTGCTGTTCATGTATCCCAACTTCATTCTTTAGTGGATTATTGACCACTTAGAGGGTGGCGGAGAGGTTTTATGCCAAGGGCTTTGGTTTCCTCTTCGTTAACACATCGTTGTGTTGTCCTTATGTTTGCATCTCTCTTCCCTTATTCTTTACCATTTAATTTCTGATGTGGATGCGATTTTAATTGGTTTAGATTGTTTATTAATTCTGTTATTAGTTTATGTTCATGTTCCACACATTTATTGTTTGATAATAAGCTTGAATTGGTAATTTGTAATTGGGGGTCTAAATGTTAATAGTGTTTTACACGCTATTTGAACATTCAGCTTCAAGGCACAATGAAATTGCTTCCTTCAGCAATATTTGCCCTCCCACACCCACACATAAGTTGTTAAAGAGTTATTATAAACTTGTTTCAAGATACAATCAATCCTATTGGGTTCTGCAAATAACAATTTGAAGAAGACGCACATGAGTTTAAATGTCTTTAAGAGAAAATTATGAAGTTACATATAAAAAGGGGTAATCACAAATAAAGTGTTGTTTAGCACCGAAAAAAAAAAAAAAAAAAAATCACAAATAAAGTGTTATAACTGTTTAAAAAAAAAAAAAAAAACTATTTGAAATAGTTTTCTAACGTTCCTAAACATTTATATATCAAATGGACAATGTTTGGCTATAAAATCTACAAAAGATACAATTTTGTATAACCTTGCCTGGAACTTGGTCGATCCAATTCATAAACAATAAATCATAGAGGTTCACCTCTCTCTCGATTGAAATATCGGTCGATCCAACTCTCAGTTGACACTTGGGTTGACCCAATTGCTAGCCTTACTTTACTGATCTTATTTTTTCCACTTGTTTACTATTGTCTCCTTCACTCTATCTCTACTAAAAAGATAAGAACACTTTTCCACTTCCAAAATGGGGATTAAACAACATTTCTCCAATACCCACGTGAGTTCTAACTTGTATTACAATCTATTTGGATATACAATAAATATTCTCTTGTTTCTTTTTTATTGCTTAACTTTATAGTATGTGAAAAAAATAAACGAGTCATATGTGATTGATCCAACTAGGTAAAAACTCAATAAAGATCCTTAGGTTTTACAATCTGTCTTAGTTCAACCCATTTCAAACGCAAATCTATCTCAGATGGATGCACTTGAAATCAAGATCATGCTCTTTGGAATAAGATTTGGTTTTTCTGTTATTTAGTTTTTTTTTGTGCATGAGATTTTAAAATTTTATTTTCTTGGATATTGTTTTTCAGAATTGAATTATTGAAGTTAGATTTGGATTTAATTTGATAATATTAATTTGAAAATCTCAAGAGTTTTATAATTCAACTTACAGTATCTCTTAGTCAAACATGTTTAGTGTAAGGTTGAATTTAATCAACCATTTTGTTGGCTTTATTCCATGCCAATTTTCTTGTAATTCAGTAGTTAGAAATCCTGTATTTAGGTGAGAATCATGTAAGGGTAATGTGTGAGAGAGTGTGAAGAAATGCCCAAGAATCATGTAAGGGTGGCAGAGAGGTTTTACACCGAGGGCTTCGGTTTCCTCTTCGATAACACATCGTTGTGTTGTTCTTGTCTTTGCATCTCTCTTCCTTTTATCTTTGCCATTTAATTTCTGTTGTGGATGTGATTTTATTTGGTTTAGACTGTTTATGAATTTTGTTATAAGCTTATGTTCATTTTCCGCACGTATATTATTTGATATTAAGCTTGAATTGTTAATTTGTGAATTGGGGGTCTAAATGCTCATAGTGTTTTACACGCTAATTAAACATTCAATTAGTATCAGAGCAAGTACTTGACCCCGTATTGAGATGGACCGGTCTCAATCTTTAAATGCACCACCATATTTTGATGGTAGCAACTATGCCTTTTGGAAAGTCAGGATGAGGGCAGTGTTCAATGGATGAAACTGTTTGGGATGCAGTTGATATTGGATGGATTAGGTCGGAAGCTGCCAAATCCACATGGGATAAGGCAACCCTCGCGGCGTCTAATGCAAATAGCAAAGCGCTTAATGCTATTATTTATGGTGTATCTCCAGATGAGTTCCATAGAATATCTCACATTTCTATTGCCAAGGAGGCATGGCAGATATTGGAGACCACGTATGAAGGAACGAAGAAAGTAAAGGATACCAAGTTGTAGATGTTAACCACTCGGTTCGAGGAGTTGAAAATGAGTGAGGGCGAGTCTTTTAACTCTTTCTATAGCAAGCTGAATGAAGTAGTCATCGGCAAGTTCAACTTGGGGGAGGAAATAGGGGACTTGAAAGTTGTGAGGAAAATCCTTCGTTCGTTGCCGGAGAGCTTCCATGCCAAGGTGACAGCAATTGAAGAGAGTAAGGACCTTGATGATATCAAAGTCCAAAAACTGATTGGATCACTTCAGACCTATGAATTGACATTACCCACACAAAAGAAAAGCAAATCTCTTACTCTTAAGACGGTTAATGAAAGGGTTGAAACTCACGACTCATTGGATGAGGATGTTGTCGATAAAGATGTGGGATATTTGGTGAAGAATTTCCGAAAGTTCTTGAAATTCAAGAACAATTGAAAATTTGGTGATAAAGGGAAATTCCAAAATTCCTAGAAGGAGAAAAAGGAATTCAAAAGGAAAGATGGAAAGGAATCCCAATCTACACAAGGAATCACTAGCTTTGAGTGCAACGGATACGGACATTTCAAGAAAGTGTGTCCGAATTATTTGAAATCGAAGGGCAAGATGCATGCCACTACCCTTAGTGATTTTGATTCCTCTAATTCGGAAAGGTTGAATTTAATCAACCATCTTGTTAGCTTTATTCCGTGCCAATTTGCTTGTATTTCAGCAGGTAGAAACCTTGTATTTAGGTGGGATTCATGTAACGGTAGTGGGTGAGAGAGTGTGAAGAAATGCTCAAGAAAATGCAAGAATGCAAGGCTTCACGGCTGGGACTCATGGGTGACTCACGACTGACAAGCCACCAAATTCAGCACACGAGTGGAGCGTGCAAGAAGGTGAACATGCGCGCTAGCTAGAGCACTACAAGGGAAAAAGTACAGCCTTGTCGTTCTGTTAGCTCGCGGCTTGAACTCGCGACTTAGCCAAGTCTCGAGGCCAAGCTGCCAACTAGCTCTATTTTGAAAAACCTAACTCTTCGCATTCCTATCTCACCCTAGTACAAATACTCCTTAAATGCACAAAATATAGAGAGCTTCTAGAGAGAATTTGAGAGAGAAACCCTAGAGAAAAACAAGATTGATTCATCTACAATCTTCACCTAAGAAACTCTTCAAATTCCTCTACTCTCTTCCTCTCCATTGATACATCCTTGAGAGGTTCTTGACCAAATCCTTTTCTTACCATACCCACGTCTATGACAAGGTTCTTTCGGTACTAAGGGAAGCAGTTTGGAAAGGACCAATAGTTATTGGTTGATGCTATGGGCTATAGTGGAATCTGGTAAGCTAGAAAAGAAAAAGGTTTGGCACAACCTCGTTGGAGTAAGAAGTTTGGAGGGCTTAGGTACTTGGGTAGATTGGGCTTGGAGGGTATATTGCTGTTCATGATCCCAACTACATTTTCTAGTGGATTATTGACCGCTTGGAGGACGGCGGAGAGGTTTTACACTAAGGCTTCGGTTTCCTCTTCGATAACACATCGTCGTGTTGTCTTTGTGTTTGTATCTTTCTGTTGGAAAGTTTAGACCCTAGTTGATAGAATTAATAAGTTTTAAACCCAAGTTGTTAATTAGATTTATTATGAATAAAACTTGTTAAACAAACAAACATCAATATCATGTCAACAATGAATGCAGCAGAAAAGTAAATAAGACAAGATACGATGACCCAAGAAAACCAATGAAATCAACTAGTTTCACAGTAAAAAAACCTGGGGGAAAAACCTTCTCGAAAAGTAATCTATTATAGTAAAGAGAAGTTTTAGATCTAGTACAAAACCTTTGTCCCTAGACTCTACAATCCCCGTAGATGAACTCACAGCAAAAACCTTCTACCGCTTTAGAACCTCTGAACTCTTCAATATATGAACGCCACCATTTGATGTTGCATAGATCTCAATACGTGACTAACTCCTTTGCATGAATCCCACTACGTGACTCACTCAATCACCAACTAGAAAAAGATGTTGGCTGCAAAGTTCTTCATCATCAATAATGAAGATCAAGAAGCGCTTGGTTACAAAACCTTAAGGCGTAAAAACGCAGTAGCTTTTTTCAGAGAGAATAAGGCATCGATCACCTTTTGCATATGTTCTCCTTGTATTCTCTTATGTGACGGCCTTTAAAATAAGCATTATATAGGTCTAGGGTTGTAAGAAAAGAAACCCTACACAAATGAATAAGCCTGGCCCAAAAATCAGATCTGAAAATTCTGATTTCCCGTAACCTCGATCGATCGGGAGGTGTCGAGCTTTAAACCTCGATAGATAGCTAGTTGTTAAGAAACTATCGAGGAGACAGGAGCTTTCTCGATCGATCCACCAGCTATCGAGAAGGTGTCGAGATTGTGATAACAAATACCTTAAGAGCTCGATAGATAGCCAACTGTCGAGAGGTGTCGAGCAACTGTCGAGCTATTTGTCCACAGGTGTTGAGCTATCTGTCCAACTTTAATGAACACATTTTCTTCACTTGTTCCTTGATCCAATCTTCTTGGCTTTAATACTAGACTTGAACAACATATTTCTTCAAGTATTAAACATAATTTAGATCTACAAAAATATAAGTAAAGTGCGTTTTGTCAAAGGATTAGCTAATTACATAAAAGAATGATATATGTTCTTAACAAGTGAGCCACATATGTCCTAGCAATCTCCCCCTTTGGCAATCTGTGGCAAAACCATAACAAACAAATGAACATATGAGAGAATACACAAATCACTCAACTCATACTCACTTGTTGAATACAATAAAATCTATCATAGTACAACTTCTTGAAAAACTTTGCTAGAGGAGAGTTTGTGACAAATAGACTTTGACAACCTGTATTTCTGAAACACTTTAAATAAAACTCATCAAGACATCTTAGTGTGAAACAAAAATAATAGATTGCATACAAGTATAAGAAACATGTGTATAAAGATAAAAAAGAAACAACACATGTAGAGGTAGGTGAAAGAAACATAAATCAGCATATAAAGAAAATAAGCATAATGTATGTAAACATGGTCACAAGACCCAAGGTACAAGAAGAAGGAGGTAAGTACTCCCCCTAACAAGATGAAACACATCTCCCCCTTACAAAGGCATGTATTTCTCCCCCTGACTTGTAGAATCTTAAAGAAGGAAACCACAAAGCCTTCATAATTTCTCCTCCTTTTTGTCATGATTGACAAGGGGTACAAGAAGCTATAAAGTTTCACCCGAGAAATATAAAGATGATCAAGGGGGTACAAAGAATCCATATAAATGCATGAATGTAATGAAACAAGATGCAATGGATGACAAGATAATAGAAGGATGCAAAACATGTGAAAAACAAATCTTTTAACAAAAAATATTAAGCTCATAGATCCCAAAAATACACACACACACACACAACAAGTTTAACCAATTTTATTTTTCAAAAACAAGTCAAGTCAGTTTAGTGAACTTAAATTAACACATTTAAACCTTTGTGATGGCCAAATCACATTATACTTGCACATGTATTAAGAGTAGCAAAGAATATTGCGTGTTGTGTGTGAAAAACATCACAAGATTGCATATGTGTATATGTGTTATGATGATTTGAGAAATCACTTTAACTCACACACAATGATAATCGTTTAATGGGGACTATCACCTTCGAGGTACATCCTATAACTCCCACATCTCCTAAAATACATGCTTGCAAACATATTTAAAGCATTTTTGATCTTTTTGCTTTTTATATTCTTTGCATATTTTCTTTTATTTTCGCATATCATGCATGGGCATATAAAAGAGAGAAAAGAAATACCTAAGATGTTAAGCATTTGACACTGCACTTTTGCTATGCCGTAGCATACGGGTGTCTTTGACATTGCACTTTTGTTATGCCAAAGTATACATGTGTCATATTATGATTGGTGGGCAATAGTGGTGAGATGGTTATTTATACCTTTCTATTAGGATTTTTTAGTCCTACTTATCAAAAAGAGTGATATGAGTGTTAAGTTCAAGAGATAACTTAATCTTACTCATCACAAACAAGAGCGACATAGCTTACTTGCTTAGTTGTGCATAGAGATACTTATCTAAGCTACAAAAGATACAAAATTTAGAAAATTTTGTTTCAATGGCCATCCAAGGTATACAAGTACCAAGGTACACAAGTACCAATGTACACAAAACACACTGTTTTTATATTTTTCTGATTTTTTTATTTATTTTGAAAACAAAACAAAATAAAAACTAAACAACCAAACAAAAACAGATAAACAGCATGAAAGCATGAAGAAAGATGCAAATGCATGAAGGCATAATAGAAGGGTGTAGATGCATGAAAGCATGATTCCAAAAGTAGATAAGAAATCGAGCAAAGAGAGTCCTACTTTAGATAGAAAGAATTAAAGCAGAGGACAAACAAAAAAGACAATTAAGTCTTAGGCTCATTTCTCACCCATATAGCACGAGTCTTTGGCCGTGAAGATAAAAGGCACATGTCCTAGTATGTCTGCTAAAAGATATAGAAGAATTAGAATTCTCCTGAAATTGAGTTAAAAAGCTCAAGACTTTTAATAACTCTCCAAACAAAGGTGCAGGTCCTTGAGAGGAAACCTGTGACCGTTTGGACAATTACTTTTGAGGATACAACTTAAAGCAATCAGGACGAATGTGTCCAGAAACACCACAATGGTGACAAACATTAATTTTAACAAAGGATTTAAAATTAGCCAAATCAGTTTTTGGATTTCGTACCTTTATTACCTTTCTCAAATTATGACACAAAGACAGTCCTTGATTCAAAAGCTGTGGAAGAGGAAGGGCTGGAGGAAACAACATATCCTAAACCAGTCTTGTTAGAACTAGGCTTTTGAGCACTCAATATCTCATCAAGCTTTGCACTAGACATCCTTTCTATTTGAGTTCTAGCTTGACTAAGCTCAACCTCAAGATTTTTGACATTCTCTTCTAATGAGGTGTTCTCCACAATAAAAGTCTCGTCTCATCTAGCTTGACTAACAGATCAGTTTTTTTTTTAGTTTTTACCTCATTAAGCTCTTTTCTACAAATATGAGAAGTTTTTTCAGATTTAATGAATTCAGTGCATAGCTTATCATAGGCTTCCTGAAGGGTCATCTTCTTGGGTACTTCATCATCAGAAGAATCCTCACTGCCACTAGCACTCTCTACAATCACCTTATCGGTTGTGGCAGCGAAGGCCATAACTTAACAACATTCATCCACAAGCTCATCAGAAGAGTCATCCTCAGTATCACTCCAAGTAGAAACCAACCCTTTATCTTTTGACTCCTTGGTCTTTTACTTCATGAGGTAGTTTGTGCACTCTATCCTTATATGACCAAAACCTTTGCACTCATGGCATTGGATAATAGGTTTCTCATTCTTGCCATTCCTTAGGGATTTAGATTTCCTAGGAGGTTTTCCTTTACCCTTTTCCCTAAATTGAAGAAGCTTGATAATTTCATCAGTTATGAATGATAGATCCTCATCCTCATCATCATCTTCATCTTCATCTTTGCTTTCAGAGTCCTTAATCGCTTCCTCTATACCCTTAAGAGACAAGTTTTTGCTTTTTCCACATTTTCCCATTAAACCTAATCCCATCTTATAGGTTTGAAGTTTCCCTACAAGCTCAGTCAAAGGAATTTGATCAATGTACTTTGCTTCTTCAGTGGCAATGATCTTGACATGGAATCTTGCAGGTAAGGACCTAAGGATTTTTCTAACAATCCTGGATTCTGCTATAAATTCTCCAAGGTTAAAAGCAGAATTCACAGTATCCATGAGTTTAGCATAGAACTCATCAAAGGTCTCATCTTCTTCCATCCTTATTTCTTCAAAACTACTAGTGAGTCTTTGAAACTTCATAGTCTTTACTGTCTTAGTACCTTCATAGGTGGTCTCAAGAATGGTCCATGCTTCCTTGGCAACTTTCGCGGATGATATTTTCTTGAATTCCTCATGGTCACCCCACAAAACAAAGCATTCAAGGCCCTACTGTTGAAATTTACCGCTATGATTATTACATCATCCCAATTAACTAGCGATTCCTTTGGCTTAATCTAGCCAACTTCAACAGCTTGCCATACCTGTTCACCTAGAGCCTGCAAAAATACTTTCATACGAACTTTCTAGTACGCATAATTAGTGTCATCAAATAAAAGAGGTTTAAATAAAGATTGTCTTCTATCCATGACAACAAGAGTTAATGGATCACACTCAGGAAATTAATCCAATCAGAGTGAATTTGCTCTGATACCACTTGTTGGGAAATTTAGATCCCAATTAATAGAATTAACAAGTTTTAAACCCAAGTTGTTAATTAAATTTATTATGAATAAAACTTGTTAAAATAAACAAACATCAATATCATGTCAATAATGAATGCAGCGGAAAAGTAAATAAGACAAGATATGATGACCTAGGAAAACCTATGAAACCAATCAGTTTCACAATAAAAAACCTAGGGAGAAATCTTCCCAAAAAGCAATCTACTATAGTAAAGGGAAGTTTTAAATCTAGTACAAAACCTTTGTCCCTAAACTCTACAATCCCCGTAGATGAACTCACAGTAGAAACCTTCTACCGTTTCAGAACTTCTGAACTCTTTAATATATGAACGCCACCCTTTGATGTTGCATGGATCCCAATATGTGACTAACTCCTTTGCACGAATCCCAGTACGTGAGTCACTCAATCACCAACTAGGAGAAGATGTTGGCTACAAAGTTCTTCACTTCATCAATAATGAAAATCAAGAAGCACTTGGTTACAAAATCCTAAGGCACAAAGATGCAGTAGCTTCTTTTAGAGAGAATAAGGCATCAGTCACCTTTTTCATATGCTCTTCTTGTATTCTCTTATGTGACGGCCTCTAAAATGAGCCTTATATAGGTCTAGGGTTGTGAGAAAAGAAACCCTACACAAATACATAAGCCTGGCCCAAAAATCAGATCTAAAAATTCTGATTTCCCATAACCTCGATCGATCGGGAGGTGTCAAGCTTTAAACCTCGATAGATAGCTAGGTGTCGAGAAGCTGTTGAGGAGACAAGAGCTTTCTCGATCGATCTACCAGCTGTGGAGAAGGTGTCGAGATTGCGATAACAAACACCTTAAGATCTCGATAGATAGCCAGCTGTTGAGAGGTGTCGAGCAGCTGTTGAGCTATCTGTCCGCATTTGTCAAGCTATCTGTCTAACTTTAATGAACACCTTTTCTTCACTGGTTCCTTGATCCAATTTTCATGGCTTTAATACTAGACTTGAACAACATGTTTCTTTAAGTATTAAACACAACTTAAATCTACCCAAATACAAGTAAAGTGCGTTTTGTCAAAGGATTAGACAATTACATAAAATAATGACATATGTTCTTAACAAGTGAACCACATATGTCCTAACACTCTCCTCCCTGAATCTTTACCTTTTAATTTCTATTGTGGATGTGATTTTAATTGGTTTAGATTGTTTATCAATTCTGTTATAAGCTTGTTATCATGTTCCACACATACATTGTTTGATATAAAGTTTGAATTGGTAATTTGTGGTTTGGGGGTCAAAACGTTCATAGTGTTTTCAGCGGTATTTGAACTTTCAATTGGTATCAGAGCAGGTGCATTTGTTGCGGTTTAAACACCTTAATACGATCCTTGACCCTGCATTGAGATGGATAGGTCTCAATCTCTAAATGTGCCACCATTTTTTTATGGTAATAATTATGCATTTTGGAAAGTCTGAATGAAGGCATTTTTGTGTTCTATTAATGATGCTGTGTGGGATGCAGTTAAAGTGAGTTGGACTAAGCCGGAGGCAGCCAAATCCACTTGGGATAAGGCAGCTCTTACGGCGGCTAATGCCAATAGTAAAGCCTTGAATGCTATTTTCTATGGTGTCTCTCTAGAAGAATTTCACAGGATTTCACATATCACTATTGCTAAGGAAGCATGGGAGATTCTGGAGACTACTTATGAAGGAACAAAGAAAGCAAATGACACCAAACTACAGAGGTTGACCACTCGCTTTGAGGAGCTTAAGATGAGCAAGGATGAGTCCTTTGACTCTTTTTATTGCAAGTTGAACGAGGTGGTTGTCGGCAAATTTAATTTTAAAGAAAAGACAGAGGATTCTAAAATTGTAAGGCAGATCCTCCGGTCACTATCGAAAAGCTTTCGTGCCAAAGTAACAGCTATTGAAAAGAGCAAAGATCTTGATGACATTAAAGTTCAAGAGCTTGTTGGTTCATTGTAGACATATGAATTGTCACTGCCTACGCAAAAAAAGAGAGCAAATCTTTTGCTCTTAAGACAATTGATGAGATGGTAGTATCTCATGATTCTTCGAGAGAAGATACTGTAGATAAAGATGTGGCGTACCTTGTGAAAAACTTCCGGAAGTTCTTAAAACTTAAGAACAGTGGGAAACCTGGTGATAAAGGGAAATTTCAGAATTTCGGGAAGGAGAAAAGGGAATTTAGAATGAAAGATGATAGAGAATCCCAATCTTTGCAAGGAATCACGTGCTTTGAATGCAACGAACATGGACATTTCAAGAAAGAATGTCCCAATCATTTGAAATCAAAGGGGAAGGTCTATGCCACAACTCTAAGTGACTCTGACTCATCTAATTTTGATTATGAGGAAAGCTGTGACAAAGAAGAAAACTACTTTGTGCTTATGACCATTGCTAATGTTGAGTCCTCTGAAGACCTGAATAAACTTGTACAAGAACTTGGGGAGCACAGTGATGAAGAATCAATAGGAGTTGTTGAAGAATCAAATGCTGAAGAAGATGAAAGCACTGCTGGTATCCAAGAGAACTACAACTCACTTCTTGAGAAGTCTAGAGAATACACATGGGTGGCAAGGCGGCTATGAAGAAGATGAAGAAAGTAGAGGAGGACTATCGAAGTCTCCTAGCACGGCATAAAGAGGCAAAATGTGAAATAGAAATGCTGAATGGAGAGCTGACCAAAGAATATGCTAAGAAAAAGTTTCTTGAGCATGAAGTGCTTCAAGCAAATGCTAAGGTAGAACGTGTCTCCTCCAAGAAACTCAATGAAATGCTTGCTCATCAAAAATCTGTCTCAGACAAGTCCAGAGTGGGATATACCGGAGGGAGTAGCTCATCAGCCAATGTCACCAAAAAAGTAAGATTTGTGAAGGCCAAAGAGCCAAGTGTAGAAGAGTTTATCCCTAATAAAGTTAAGACTAAAAAGAAGAAAAATGTGGCTGATCAACAGGTGTTCAATACATTCCGTAATCCATCAGAAGCCAAACATGAAGCTAGAGAAAGATCACTTCCAAGATCACAATAGGGTCCTAGTGTTGGAAAATCTGGTTTTGTATCTCATATAAAACACACAGCAGAAGCAAAACACATGGATCTACTTCAATCATGAAAGATAACATGTACCCATGAATTCTAAAAAAAAGAATAGAAAGTATACCTTGGTGTAGTGAAATTCAAAACAAAACTTGAGAATTACTTGGGAAGACTTTTAATCTTCACTCCAATTCCACTTGATGCCTAAAAAGTGTGGTCTCTCAATCAATTTTCAAGGAGAGAATAAAAGAGTTTCTAACACTCACATATATCATTTCATTCCTTTTATGATCTTAATGAAAAACCACTGGAAAGACATATAAATTATGTATGTTTCTCTCATTTTTATACAACTGATTATCTAATTGGGATAGCCTTTTGGGCCATTCCAACTGGGCTCTAGTGTGTGGCTTGGAGTGGGACTAAAAGGGACTAACAAGACACTAGCTCCAATGGGCCTTGGGTTTTTCTGTTAACTCTTGACAAGTTCAAAGTTACCATTAATTATATTTAATACCACTATAAGAATATAATTGCACTCTAGGCCTTATCTATAAATTATATCCCAAGAATTTATTATACATGCAACCCCTCCATTAAAATATTCATAGTAATACAAAATCATAAATATTGACTGCCACTTTGAAGATTACTACATCTTAATCCTTGAGTACCTGATTTAATCATTTATGTTATTCATCATATATTTATAAAATTCAATTCCATAAATATATACTTTAGTAACTCCTTACTAAAGTGGTTGGGCCCAACACTCTGAATAACCAAACTCATTAAACTTATCTCAAGGGAATATTTTATATTTCTGTTAAGAGATTTTGAATTCCATCTTGAGAATATATGTTCCATCAACATTAAATGCAGCTGCCCAACGTACTGAGGTTTTGACCATAACTTATAGATCTCAATCTTGATATATCAAAGCAACTTACATCTCATGATTAGATCCATAATTCTCTTAGGATTTAGAGTTGATGTAAATAAAAATCATGAGATTTATTATTCAATTAACAGTTGTTAGGAGAATAATAAATCTCATAGCGGTCCAGTTCAATATGTCTTAATTCTTAAAATATATCAACATATCAACTAGAAGTCTTCACTTCCATGATCAAGACAAATCATCTTAGTTGATATGTTATAGTCTTTGCCAATGAAATGCCCAATTTCATAATCGACTACGAATTAAAATTCTGAGTTTACAAAGAACTTGTGATTTATATCTTCTATGACTTT
Source organism: Quercus variabilis (assembly GCA_030445155.1). Classification (NCBI taxonomy): domain Eukaryota; kingdom Viridiplantae; phylum Streptophyta; class Magnoliopsida; order Fagales; family Fagaceae; genus Quercus; species Quercus variabilis. The sequence goes on along the minus strand of CP129447.1, from coordinate 44,938,309 downwards.
TCACATAAATCACATACATCTCATGAACTAAGATAATGTCCTATTAGTTCATTAATAAATAGTCTCATATAATTAAACTATTTAATTATTTATAACATGCTAATAAATTGGATTTTAGGGCATAAACCCTAACAATCTCCCACTTGCCCTTAAAGACAATTTACCATATATCCGACACTTATCTCCCCTTAGAGTAATACATAGTCACTCTAAGGCAAGGTTTGGAAACAAGTTTCAGTCAAATTTATTGCATAAATTATCTTTTCTACTACTAATTTTCACGTATTCATATCTCTCTAATAAGATAATACTTATGCTTAATGTGTATCTTCACCGCCTAGGATGAACACATATCTTGAAGTCCAAATTCATGAATCACAATCAAACTATAAATCAGTATTTGTATATCCAGTATCTATCAAAACCTCACTTTTGTGGACAAGCATATAATCCCTCATTCTCCTAAGATATTTGAGTATATGCTTTACTCCCACTAAATTAAGTGATCTTTGATTCAATTGATATTTGCTTACTATGCCCACCGCAAAGTAGATATTTAGCCTAGTATATAGCATAGCATAAAAACTTCTTTTTAGTGTGGTATAAAGAACCTTCTTAATATACTCTTCCTTTTATATGTCTTAGGACTATAGTCCTATATAAAAGAACTTCAAACTTAAAATGAGAGAATCATTTCTTGAAGTATTACATGCTATACTTGGCTAGAATCTAATCCATTTAAGTAGTTTGATATAGACCCAATATCCTAATTCTTGAATTGTAACAAAGTTTAATTCTTAGGATGTGACTAGTTTTTCTGAAGTACTTTATATAAAACTGGACTAGACAACAAAAAATTCCATTGATGACAATAACTCTACATCATTTTAAATGATTAGAATGTCATCAACATACATTGAGAAATTTATCATTCTATATAACTTTTACACACATAAGGCTTTTAAATAATTGATCAAAATCAAACAATTTGATTTCTTGATCAAAGATGATATTTTATGGTTCATATGCTTGCTTTAGTCCATAAATAGACTTTTAGCAACTTGCATATTAATCACTATTGGTTCTTTGCTATGAATAAGTCTAGTTACATCATATAGATGTCTTCCTCAAGATTGCTACTAAAAGAAGTTTTCTTGATATTCATTGCCATATTTCATCTAAATGAAATATAATGAATAAGAGAATCTAGATAGAGTTAAACTTGACTATTGGTGAAAAAATCTTTTCATAGTCAAACCATTTCTTTTTGAATAAATCTTTTCACCACTAGTCTTGACTTTGAAGGTTTGCACCTTCAAATCTATCAATCTCATTTACTTGTAGACCTATTTGAAAACAATAGGCTTGATGCAATTAAGCGCCTCTACAAGTTCTAGACTTTAAATAGAATTTGATTCTATTCACATAACCTTGAATCAGTAATCCATATTCATATCATCTAATGCCTTTACGTAGGATCGAGAATCAAATTCATATCCTTTTGGAATAACTACAAAAGTTTATTCCAAAACTATGAATTTATTTGGTAATCCTCCCACTACGATGTTGTACTAGTGTAATAGTTATCTATAGAATAATGTCTTGTGGTGTATCTAATACAACCATTTCATTTCAAAATGTATTTTATAGTTGTCTTTTAATAAATTCTGACATTTTTCTTCTAGAACAATCTAATTTTAATTCTACCTTTTAAAGAGCCCTATTCCTCTTTTATGTATGTACTAACTTAAAGAAGTCATTGGAACTTTATTCCTTTACAAAAAGGAACTCTAGATCATATTATCCTCTAATTAGAATTCATAGATTGTGACTATAACAAAATAATGGTTCTAAAAGCCCATCTTTCACCAATCTTGAATAACACTTAGATTAATTAGATCTAGACATAAGTGCCAAAACATACAATACAAAAGGATGGAAACTTTCTCTTTAAAAATTAAAACATGTAAATTTCCATCTAGAAGATAATTATGGACAATACTTAGCTTTACCAAAATTAAAAACACTTTTCTTTTGGTCATGTTTTTGAATCTAATTTCCTTTTGGCAACTACTAAGGCAACTAACTTGTCCAACTATTTGGTATTATAATTCCTTTTCTTATCACCCTTACCTTTCGGTTCAGGCTAAGAATTTGAATTAAATCATATTGATCTTAGCCTTAGCTTTTAGGATGTCTTCCGATGCGTAAAACTCACTCATCAATTCAGATAATATAAAAAGAATTTATTTTGAAAACAATCTGAATTGATCAAATGATTCTAACAAGGACTTGTGGATCATATCCACATGAGATTAATATTTAATCTCTACATCCAAGAATTCCAATTCATTCTAAAAATAAAATATTTTCATAAATGACATAGAATTGGAACTTCTTAAACTTTTCTTAGCACTCAATATGATTCATACCAAATATCTCATTTAAACTTAATGTAAAGTCTAAGTCTTGTACTAACTCTTGCATCTCATGCTATAGTACAATTGAGATAGAAGCCAAGGTAACATATTAGCATTTCAATGGAGACTATGATCATATCATAAGCTATCTTCCATAAATGCATCATGTATAGGAAATTATGGCAATGTTGAATCGAAACATGAATATGTACTTCAGCTCCTTTAAGCTCCATGTCCAAAATTATTTCTTAGTTAATGTGATTCAACTAAAATAGTAGCTAGAGGACAAAATTTATGACAACTTTATATTGAGACTAGGGGTGTGCATGGGTCGGGTTGAGAGGATTTTTTGATCCAACCCACCATGGTAGGTCAAAAAAAATTCAACCCAACCCAACCCAACCCATCACATAAGTCCAACCCAACCCAACCCAACTCACATGGGTCGGGTTGGGTTGGGTTGAACTCGTGGGTTTGACAAATTCTTTTTATTATTATTATTAAATTGAGTAGAAAAAAAATATAAATATTAATATATTAAAAAAACCTAAATATTAGTATCAATGTAACTCCTTAAAGGCAAACAACACTAATGACTAAATAACAATAGTAATTTATTAGTGTAAAGTTGTGATTTACAACTATGTTTTATATTGGCTTTATTCCATGACAAAATGTGTTGTAATTACTTTATTTCATTTCCTTGTATTTTGTGGGATTTAATTTTATTGGGTTTAGTATCAAGTTGGTGAAGACTCAAGCTTTATTGAAGATCAGTGGATCTCGCGGGTGTGTTGCTGGAAGCTAAGCCGCGAAAGAGTCATGTGAGAAGCACATGACTGGAAGCTGAAGAGTCATGCCAGGCTGTCGTTTTCACGAGTGTCTCGCGGGTAAGGCCTTCTCGCGAGACAGTCGCGAAACATTCTGCCTGGAGGATTTTAATGAGTGACTTTCTTACCCTTCACCCATACTATATATACCCTCATTACCTATAAATGTATGAGAGGCTATTCAGAGAGAAAAACCCTAGATAGGTTTTCTACAACACACACACCCTCTTTTGAGAGAGAGCTACTCCTCCTTAGTGAGAAATCATTGTAGCCTCTTCTCCATCCCTCTCCCATTATCATACCTTGAGAGGAGATTTGTACCCAAACACAACCCATGATAACTTGCATTATGTAAATTTCAGAATTTGCGTACCTTGTTGCGGTGAAATTCAAAATAAAAGATTATAAGTCCTTGGGAACGCTTTTAATCTTCACTCCAATTCCACTTTACGCCCAAGAAGTGTGGTCTCTCAATCAATTTCCAAGGGAGAATAACTGAGTGGTTTCACTCGCACATACACACCACTTCACAATGGTGTCTCACTTTTTCTCTAATCTCTAATCTCTAATCTCTCATGAAAAATCTGTATGTTTCTCCCTTTATATATAATTGATTATCTAATTGGGCCGGCCTATTGGGCCTTTCCAATTGGGCTTTAATGTGTGGCTTGGAGTGGGACCAAAAGGACCAATAAGACACTAGCTCCAATGGGCCTTGGGCTTTTCTGTCAACTCTTGACAAGTCCAAAGTTACCATTAATTATATTTAATACCACTATATAAATATAATTGCACTCTAGGCCTTATTAATAAATTATATCCCAAAACTTTATTATACATACAACCCCTTCATAAAATATTCGTAGTAATTCAAAGTCATAAATATAAACTGTCACTTTGAAGATTACTACGTCTTAATCCTTGAGTACCCGGTTTAATCTTTTTAAGTTATTCATTATATATTTATGAAATCCAATTTCATAAATATATACTTTAGTAATTTCTTACCAAAGTGGTTAGGCCTAACTCTCTGAATAACTAAACCCATTAAACTTATCTCAAGGGAATATTTTAAATCTCTGTTAAGAGACTATGAATTCCATCTTGAGAATATATGTTCCATCAACACGCAATGTGGTTGCCCAACATACTGAGGTTTTGACCGTTACTTTAGATCTCACTCCTGATATATCAAAGCAACCTACACTTCATGATTAGGTCCATTATTCTCTCAGGATTATGAGTTCATGCAAATATAAGTCGTGAAATTTATTATTCAATTGACAATCGTTAGGAGAATAATAAATCTCACAGCGGTCCTATTCAATATGTCTTAACTCTTAAAACATATTAACACATCAACTAGAAGTCTCCACTTCCATGATCAAGACAAATCATCTTAGTTGATATGTTATAATCTTCGCAGATGAAATGCCCAATTTCATCACCGACTATGAACTAAAATTCTGAGTTTACAAAGAACTTGTGACTTATATCTTCTGTGACTAAATCACATAAATCACATACTATGCATCTCATGGACTAAATGATAATGTCCGAATATTCATGTTACCATTATTTTAGATAATAATAAAACAACTTTATTCATCACAACATTAAGTCATACATAATGTCATACATAGCATCATACAATAGGATTTAAGGGCATTAATCCTAACAACCCACACCTATTCAGAGTGTAGAGAGTGCTTTGGAGTTGCTGGGAAGTATTGGAAGAAGCCAAGGATGGCAGATGCAACATGGAGCTTATTGCGGGATCTAGAGAACTAAGACAAGATACGGTTCCGAGAAGCCTTGTTGGAGTAGGAGCTTGGAGGGCTTAGGTACATCGGGTACATTAGGCTTGGAGGGTCTCTTGCTAACCCATGTATCCCAACTGATTGTCTAGTGGATCGATTTCCACTTGGAGGGCGGCGGAGAGGTTTTTCGCCGAGTTCTTCGGTTTCCTCTTCGAGAACACGTCTTGGTGTTTTCTGTGTTTGCATCCTTCTTCCCTACTCTTTTATATTCCATTATACTGCTGTGTTGCTTAGTTTTTGGATTAGAGTAGCTTACTTGTTCATCCGCTCGCATTTACACTATTCCGCACTTTGTATTAAGTTTGTGTAAAATCTATCGAGCCGTAATTTTAATTGGGGGTCTAAATAGCTCTTGTGTTTTCAACACATTTTCGAGCTTTCAATTAGGGTTTGTGTGACCTACTTGGCTTTTATATAGGTTAGGAAGAACTGGTTATTTTAAAAAATTTATTAATTATATAATATATTATATATATATATATATATATATAATTATTATTAGTAGGAGGAACCAAGGAAGTGCAGCTCTACAGCTGGTTTTTTTTTATAAAATTATTAAATATAATATATATATATATATAAGTGCCCTACAGTTGATTTTTTTTTAAAAAAAATATTAAATATATAATATATATTAAATATGGGTGGGTCAGGTCGGGTTTGGCGGGTTTGTAATTTTATGACCCAAACCTAACCCGACCCGTTATAAAATTTTTTTTTTGTACCCAACCTAGTAGGTCAGGTTAGGTCGGGTCGGGTTTGACGGGTCGATGGCTTTTCTGCATACCCCTAATTGAAACCATGAACTTAAATACCAGGAAATTATCATTTTGCATCCATAACCATATAATAGGGAACCTGAAAACCATACTATACTAGGTGCAACGGCAACCTAATCCCACAATTAATATTCTTCGGAAGCGAGGTCATACCAATCACTATGATCAGGTAAGAATTATTCTCATTATTAATGCTATCATGGTAACTCTTACTGAACAAAAATAATTTGCCACTTTTCCTTTAGCCTCTAAGCAATAATGACATAGCTCCGAAGGGAGGTTAACATTACACTTAGTCTAATGTACACCATTGCCTAGAATCAATGTGAGTCACCAAGTAACTCCATGGAAGCATGGTCGTTCTCAATGTTAAAATACACTTCATCCATCATTAAGAAGTTTAACCTGTAGTACCATGAATTAAACACCCTCCGAAGGGAGCAAGACATATACGCCAAGGCGAGGTGCCTAATCACACTACTATAAACTAGCAATGGAGGCCATGAGAATCAACCCTTGAATCTCTCTCCCACTAGAAATTGTAAAACAAGTCGATTGTCTTGAAATCATTGTGATTTAATCACAATTTTAACCCTACACATTAAATGTGTTTAATTGTTTAAATTCAATGTGATGTAACTAAGCCACATCACAATAGTGTAACGAACATTCGTGCAATCACAAAGAAGTTTAACCTTGTAATCCGTGAAGTAAATACCCTCTGCATGAAATGCAAGACTCAAAGTCAAGACAAGGTATCTATTCACATTACAATGAACTTATCAAAAAGGGTTATTTTAGCACTCCCACTCATTATTTGGGTTTTTCTTTAATTAATTGTGATCCTATCACAACTAATAACCTTGCACTTAACTACAACTCTAATCTCATTAGAATCACTAACTAAAATGGAAGTTCTAAACTATTTAGGATTCCTTAAACACTAATGAATCAAAAATTAGTTATATAGAACTTTATCCTTAATTTACTAGAGAAAGTATTCTAATCTCATTAGAAACTATATAACTTTAATTAGAATTTTAATCTCATTAAAAGCCTCTAATTAAAATAAATTATGGAGTATTAATCATGAAATGATTTAGTACCAAGAGTTCTATTTAACTAATATCTTTGATCTCATTAGGTCTTTAACTAGAACCATGTGTAATCTAATCACATATTGCATTGCTCTTTATACATGTGAAAACACTTAGAAAAATTTCTGATTTTCCTTCTCTCAACCAATCGAATGTGGCCCTCGATCGATTGAAAAAATTAAAAAAATTCAAAATTGACCTCCTGACTTGTTCGATCTATACTCGATTGCCTCTCAATCGATCGAAAAACAAATTTGATTGATCGACTATTAATCGAAAATCAATCTATTTAAAAAGCCTAATCACTGTTTCACTCGATCAATCGAAAGTGATTTTCGATCGATCGAAACTCGTGAAACTTGAATTTCCAGAAATTTTCTAAGACTGTTTTCTATGGTTTTTCTTGAATAAGCAACTAACATACAAACATGATAGTTAGAGAATGATATCAAAACTGAATTTCATTGATGCTATAGCCTTAAAGATCAATTTAACATACTTAAATTGAAATTTAAACAATATCATAACATCAATATCAATTTTTATCAAACAATAATTTCAATTTCCATGCGGAAAAATCAAATGCTTTATTTTCTAACAACATTAAAATTATTATCTCTAATTCTATGAATCCTTCATAAACAATTTGCACATTCAAGATGGCCATCAAGGCAATTACGTTAAATTGTCTTATAATAGCCAAGCGGTGCAATAAAGAAACTTACGCACATGACAGTTATTCCAATACCATTCAATAACTATATATCATTGGCAATAACTATTAAAACACGACACCATTAAAACAAACAAAGATATCCATTGACAACAATAATCAATAGTTATTGAATTTCATTCAATAACTACTCACAACTGCCAATTATATCCAACCTGTGCAAAACAAAAGTTCACACCTTAGATATGATGCAATTGTCTTATTATCATTATCCATAATAAGTGTTAACACGTTAATAGCATCAACAATAGTTATGAAAACAAATGCAACAACTATACAAAATGGCCTACTATATCCAAGAGAAGCCAAACGTCCAAGCGGTACAAAACCGTAATGGTCACACTCTTGACCAATATATCATATATATAAATCATGGCACCTGGTTTTGGAACAAAATTATGCAGAAACTTTACTGCAGAAAGTTAGAACGCCAAGAAAATGATTTTTCTTTAATTCTAAAACTCAATAACATGTTATAGAAGCATGATATTAAAGACCGCTCTAATCCCATTTGTTGGAAAATTTGGTTTTGTATCTCATACAAAACACACAGCGAAAGTAACAAACGCGGATCTACTTTAATCATGAAAGATAACATGTAACCATGAATTCTAGAATAAAGAATAGAAAGCGTACCTTGGTGCAGTGAAATTCAAAACAAAACTTGAGAATTACTTGGGAAGACTTTTAATCTTCACTCCAATTCCACTTGATGCCCAAGAAGTGTGATCTCTCAATCAATTTCCAAGGAAAGAATAAAAGAGTGTCCAACGCTCACATACAACATTTCATTCCTTCTATGATCTTAATGAAAAACCACTTGAAAGACTTATATAAATTCTGTATGTTTCTTTCCTTTTTATACAATTGATTATCTAATTGGGCTAGCCTTTTGGGTCATTCCAATTAGACTCTAGTGTGTGGCTTGGAGTGGGACCGAAAGAGACTAATAAGACAGTAGCTCCAATGGGCCTTGGGCTTTTCTGTCAACTCTTGACAAGTCTAAAACTACCATTAATTATATTCAATACCACTAGAAGAATATAATTGCACTCTAGGCCTTATCTATAAATTATATCCCAAGACTTTATTATACATGCAACCCCTTTATTAAAATATTCATAGTAATAAAAAGTCATAAATATTGACTGCCACTTTGAAGATTACTACATCTTAATCTTTAAGTACCCGGTTTAATCTTTTATGTTATTCATCATATATTTATGAAATCCAATTCCATAAATATATACTTTAGTAACTCTTTACTAAAATGGTTAGGCCCAACACTCTGAATAACTAAACCCATTAAACTTATTTCAAGAGAATATTTTTTTTTATCTCTGTGAAGAGATTATGAATTCTATCTTGAGAATATATGTTTCATCAACATTAAATGCTGCTACCCAATATACTGAGATTTTGACCATAACTTATAGATCTCACTCTTGATATATCAAAGTAACCTACATCTCATGATTAGGTTCATAATTCTCTCAGGATTTAGAGTTGATGTAAATAGAAGTCATGAGATTTATTATTTAATTGACAGTCATTAGGAGAATAATAAATCTCACAGTGGTCCAGTTTAATATGTCTTAACTCTTAAAACATATCAACATATCAACTAGAAGTTTTCACTTTTATGATCAAGACAAATCATCTTAGTTGATATGTTATAGTCTTCGCAGATGAAATGCCCAATTTCATCACCAACTACGAACTAAAATTATAAGTTTACAAAGAACTTGTGATTTATATCTTCTGTGACTTTTCACATAAATCACATACTATGCATCTCATGGACTATGATAATGTCCTATTAATTCATTAACAAATAGTCTCATATAATTAAACTATTTAATTATTTATAACATGCCAATAAATTGGATTTTAGGGCATAAACCCTAACACCTAGAACGAATCATATTTGTCACTATTGTGGATTGCAAGGACATATAGGACCCAACTGTCATAAGCTGAGAGCAGTAAACAATGCCAGTGCTTCATGATTACGAGGAAGAAGAAATGACAAGAGATCTTGGGGTGGTGAGCAACCAAGAAGTTAAAACCGTGATCCCGGAATGATGGACATGATGAAGATGATCGGTACCTTCACTACTTGCTTGGAAAACTTCACAAGAAGGTTTGAAAGTCCTACCTCTCATACCCAATCCATTAAGGATATCACCCTAAATGCATGTGACATGTGGGTGACGAAGGATACTCATGCATAAGCATTATAACATGTCCATGCATCAAATCTTCCTATGCTTTGTGATTATGTTTGGTAGTATGCTTTTTGCTTTTGAGTGTTGAGATTTTGTTTCTTTATTTTTTTTGTTTTAAAATGTTTTTACATTTTTTTTTTATCAATATTTTCTTGCTTTTATGTCAAAAATCCAAAAACACATAAAAAGTAGAAAATCTAAAAAGTTTGATTGACTTTGTTGAGTTTTGTCTCAAAGCATGTTTTGTCTTGTACCTTTGTACTAATGGCCTTGTGCATCTACGAGCTTAGCTTGTCTCATATGCACTCTTATCATTGTGGGAGAAATCTTGACTTCTATGTGATTGTTATAAATAGATCATCAATCTTGTCATGCATGATTAGTAAATGATTCTGTTGATCTTAAGACATGCATAGACCTGTGCCTATATATCTTCCCGCTCTTTACACTTTTTATTTTGTTGTTTTTGCTTAAAGAGCTCACCAAATGTAAATCTCTAAATGAAAAGAGATATTGAGCTATAAAAGCCTGTCGCACATACTAGTATTTGACTAGGAAAAAGAGAAAGTGACCAAAATAAAGTTTATAATGCCCAAAAAGCCAAAGGCTAACTCATTAAATTGAAATATTAAAAATTTCAAGTATCGATCTCACAATGAGATGTATTGACTCAAAATGATCAAATGATATGATGTATATGGAGTCAAATGAAAAGCTTCAAAGAAATGTACTCAAGTTTTTGTAGGGGGTCATATATACATACTTCTATAATTGAGATGTATCACATCATCTAGTGCTAGTTGTGTATGTCTTGGTTGAATTGATCATTGAAGCTTCACATTAGACTAAGGACAATCTCATTTTTGATATTCACACACAACACACAAGTTTATGTTTAATGAATGCCATATTCATTTGTGTGATTGTACTTATTTAAATGTGTTTTCACAAGCTCAATCTTTGTTGATCAAATACAAAAATATTTTTGAGTGTTTTAGCTTGTTTTTGGAAAGTATTTTGTTCTTACAAAAATGTCAAAACTTTCAAAAACAGTGTTGCCCTGTTTTGGCGACTCAGTCGCGGGTTGGTCCAGTCACATGCCCTAATCGCGAGCCCACTCTGAGATTTTTCGCGGCTCACTGGTGAGTCAAGGTCTCAATTGCGATAAATACTTAGAAAATTTTTCAAAATTTGAGTTTTTATGATTTTTGCGGCTTAGTGTGGCAACTTGTTCATGGGTGGAAGGTCCAGTCGCGAGGGTTACACAGAGATTTTCGCGGCTTACTTGGCGACTGTCTCACGGGTAGACCTTCCAGTCGCGAAAGACACTTAGAAAAATTTTCAAGCATATTAACTTCAATGTGTTTCGTGGCTTACATGGTGACTGACTAGCGATTTGACCCAGTCGCGAAAAATGCGTGTTTTGCATTTTAAGGATAGTTTTTCAAAAATTTTACAGTTTTCCCTTGAATTTCTATGACTGTTCATTGTCTTCCCCATTTCTCTCTCTTAAACACTCCGAGTATCTCTTCATAAAGCATCAATTTTTGCATCATTTCTACTCCATTCTTCAAGAAAAAGGTATGAGTTTTTCTTATTCTCACCTATTATTTCTTGTTTTTGCTTAATTTTCTTGTTTTGAGAGGTGTTTTTGAGTTTTGAGATATAATGTGTTTGGACTTGGTTTAGGTTAATGTTTGTTGAGTTTGGGTGTTTTGGTCTTGGCAAATTTTTGTTTCTAGTATTCTAATCATGTGTGTTATCATGATTTAGTTTTTCAGAGGTGATTGCTTGTTATTTATCTTACCCATGTTGTTATTGGTTCGGATTTACTGGGTTTTTCTTTGTGTGAGTGTTTTGGCCGGTTTTATATGGTTGATATTTTCTTTATTTACTAAATATAGTGTGTTGCTTCTGCCCTGTGGTTATTGTCTGCTCTAAGTTGGTTTGATCTTTTCATTCTCATGAAGTTATATCTCATTGTCATATGATTTGTTTTGATTTAATCTGGCTTTCACTGCTTTTGTTCAACTGATTATTACTTGTTGAAGTACGTGGTTGGGAATGTGCTCTAAAGAGCTCTTGGTTGTTTAAACTGTGCTCTTTGTCACAATAAGATATGCATTATATTGTTGATAAAGTGTCCTATCCTTTTCTGATCTGTGATACCTCTTTTACTATCTGAATCTCAACTGTATATGGACTAAATGGTGATATCAAACAACCTATTTCTTAACTATTGCTAATGTTTGAATTTCATCCATTGTGCTATGTCTTGTTGTGGCCTTTTTTGCTTGTTTACGAATGGCCCTATCTCCTACAAAGAAGAAGACTCCTGCTAAGAAATCTGACAAAAGGCTAAAAATGGACCCTAACCTATTTAGGTCAGTTCAACACTTTGAGAGATATAGGGATTCTTTCTTGAAGGGAACCATCATTCAGGAAAGATTTGTTTGACTTAAGGGATTTGAAGGACACCTTCATTCCAAGTTGTTTTGAGAGTAGAGGTTGGGAAAAATTGTTGAGTGACCTACTTGCTGTCTGTGAGCCTCTAATCAGAGAATTCTATGCAAATGCTATGATAAGGGAAGAGGAGCTGAGTTGTTGGGTTAGAAGAAAGGAATTCACCATAGATGCACATGACATTGATGAGGTGCTAGGTCTTGAAGAATTAGAGGACTCTGACTTCATCAACTACAAGGACAGGATGCTTTCTATTGAAACTGTCTAAACTCACGTTAATGGTCAAAGAGAAGGGAGATGCCTCAACACTACAGCATTTTCAGCTGACATGAGGTGCCTAACCACCATCATGGTGTTCAATTTGTACCTAGTGAGGAAACTGACTACAATCAACAATGCCAGAGCTATCTTCCTCATGGAACTTAAGGAGAAAACCTTCATTGACATCAGCTCTCACATCTTTGACACTATAGTGGATAAGACTAAAACCACTTCTAAGCCCAAGCTGATCTTGCCTAGCCTTCTTATGAGGCTTTTCAGATTAAAAAGTGTTAAGATCCCTCAAGATATCAGCCCCATGCCTACTCTTTCAGCCATCAACAAGCTAACCCATCATTAGAATTCATGTTCGTCTTCTAGGTGATGAAGAAGAGGGTGACCAAGGAGAAGGTGATCCTATGTGATCAGTTTTTAGACCCCTTAACCTAACTAGATTAACCTAATTAATTAGCCAAATGATTAACTTAGTCAATTTATGCAAATCTAGGTTATCACAATCAAACAATCATATCAAGTATATAGTTGCAGAAATATAAATAATGCAAAGATATGATGACCCAGGAAAACCAAATCGGTAAAAAACTTGGGGAGGATTTAACCTAGCTATCCTCAAGGTAAACTTGAATCCACTATATGAAAGAATCGAAGTTCATACAAAAGGACTTACAAGCACCCACGCTCAACTTCCTAATGCTACCCACTAGTAGAACTTACTGACACGACCACGTGCAAGCTCCGAATCCATGAACTCCTTCTTTCTTGGATTCTCCACAAGATATAAGCACTCCCGCTTATGTTTCTTTAAGCTCCAATGGCAGCAACTGAGTTGATCATCAAGGTGTTGATAATATCTCTACATTGAAAACCCTAAGTTTATGTGAAGGAAAGCTCCTCAAGGATCTCACAAGAAATTCACACAAACTGCAAAATATGAGTAACAATACAACTAGAGCAACTCACAAAACAAGGCTAGGGTTTTGCCTTATATACCTAGGGCAAAAATAGAAAACCCAAAACATTTAATGAGATAGGGCTGAGTTGGAAATTTTGCAGAAAAAACATTCTGGCCAACTTTCGATCGATCGAGTCTATCCTTCGATTGATCGAGCCAGGCCGAAATGTACTAATGCATCTGCAGCCTCTCGATTTCAACTTTACATGAATTACACAACTTTGAGCAAGTCTAAACAAGACTAAACATATTGTTTTGATCATGGTTTGCCAACATTACATATTAGAGTTCTAAATACATCAAATTCTAAGTCTTTAGAACCTAAAAAACTCCCCCTTTGGCAATCCGTGACAAAACACAAATTAAAAGCTCAAAGTTTAAAAATAAAAGCCCTTTAAAAAAATAATGCTCATAAACACAAATTCAATCCTAACTACCATTCATCAGTTGCAAGTGTAGATAGCAGCTCAATTAAATCAACCTGTATATTCTTGAAATACTCAACAAATGCATAAACGCATGTGTGACAGAAAAACAGTAAATCAACAGATATGTAAACTGACTCTCCCCTTAAGTTAGATACAACAAAAATAAAACATTCTTGCATGTTTCACACAACACATAATAAAGACATATATCAATGAATAACTCATAAATATAAATCAATAAGCAGTGAACACAAGAAACAAGAAACAAGAATCATGTATATTAAAATAAATGTATCTCCCCCTAACATGAATAGCCCAAAAAAATGATATACAAAGTGAAGCACCTAGATACAATCTAATATCTCCACAAGCTCCGCAAAACAAAACAAAAAAACTACTTCCCCTAACTACAAAAATTCCTCTACAAGTGTCAAAACTCTACTCCCAATTTTTGTGACGGAATGCCAAAGGATAATGACATGCCATTATCAAAAGGAGGTGGTAAGGGTGAACGAAGATGCACTAAATCAGCTCGCAAAGCACATATCTCAACAAGCAAGTCACCAAAACTTGACCATGAACCGCCTGAACGGTCATGACAGTCTCCAAGGTATGACATATATCAAAGTCATCCGAAGGAGGTAGGGGAACATGAGCAGCAGCAGCATCACCAACAAGATCAGCAACATCCTTACCAGTAGGACCTGTAGAAGAAGAAGGAGGGGATGTGCTACCAAAAGGCTCAAACCTAGGGTATTTAGAGCCAGCTCGAAGATGAGCAGCCCTTTGTCTAAGAAAAGACGCACCTATGGGAGCAATAACATGTACGGGCTCAGAAGAAGGGAAATCATCTAGACCAAGATATAACAAAATCTTATGAATAAAAATGGGATGAACAAGAGCATAAGAAGAGGATGAACTCCTATAAACTTCGTTCAAAGAACAAAGAAATAAGTGAGGAAAACTAATAGGAGCATCAATAACAAAAGCGTACAAAAAGACACACCGCTCGAGAGGAATGGTGTGAAAATGAGAAATGAGCCAGATAGAATGACATGTTATCCTAAAGAAGAGATAATGCAACTCAGATAACTCAGCAGTGGTGATCTGAGGATTAGAACCACACTGGATAGAAGACCTAGTGATGTAAGACTGACATCACTCAAAAGGGGAGACTCATCATAAGGGTAGACAGGGTGCTGGACCAAAGGTACCCCTAGAGCATCAGCCACAACAGTAGGAGTAATGGTGTACTCTACACCTCGTATCCAACTCTTTACCAAAGTGTTGGAATCATAGATGCGGATAGAGATGTTCGAAAAGAACTCTCTAATCAAGGTAGCTGGAGGAGGAGGATCAGAAATATCCAACAGAGATAACCAGCCCCAATGCTCAAAATTTTTCCTAATGGCAGGATCAAGCTCATCTAGCACAACAGAACGCTCAGCCCATATCTTTCTCCTAAGATTCAGTTTACCAAAAATCTCTTGGTTTTTCTCACTAGGAAACTTCTCACGGTTAAAAGAAGATAGGGGAAGAGAAGGTGAGGGAACAGACCTATGAGTTCTAGTCTTCCTAGGCATGATGCTAAGGAAAGGACAAAGACACAAAGATAGAACCAAAAGAATAAAATAAAGCACAAACCAAGGGCAAACTGTAAGTTAGCACAAAAAAATATAGAACAAAAATCTATATGATGCATGAACAATTACAATGTCATGATGCATGTTCTAATGCAGTAAAACTAAGTTCAATTTAAGTTCAATTTCACAAAATTGGCTTGAGCACAGAGTTTCTAAAAGAAAAACTCCAAAATTGAAAACCACTTGTTAAGATTTTGAAAACATTTGACTAATTGATCATCACACAAGCTAGAATATAGAATATAATGATTAATTACATCAATTCAACAAGCCAATTGCACAATTTAAAACCCCTTAACGCAACCAGATTAACTTAGTTAATTAGCAAAATAATTAACTTAGTCAATTTATGAAAATCTAAGCTATCACAATCAAATAATCATATTAAGTATATAGCAGTGGAAATATAAATAACACAAAGATATGATGATCCAAGAAAACCAAACCGGTAAAAAACTTGGGGAGAATTTAACCTAGCTATCCTCAAGGTAAACTTGAATTCACTATATGAAAGAATCGAAGTTCATACAAAAGGACTTACAAGCACCTACACTCGACTTCCTAATGCTACCCACTAGTAGAACGTACTGACACGACCACGTGCAAGCTCCGAATCCACGGACTCCTTCTTTCTTGGATTCTCCACAAGATACAAGCACTCCCGCTTGTGTTTCTTTAAGCTCTAATGGCAGCAACTAAGTTGATCATCAAGGTGTTGATAATATCTCTACCTTGAAAACCCTAAATTTATGTGAAGAAAAGCTCCTCAAGGATCTCACAAGAGATTCACACAAACCGCAAAATATGAGTAACAATACAACTAGAGCAACTCACAAAACGTGGTTAGGGTTTTGCCTTATATACCTAGGACAAAAACAGAAAACCCAAAATGTTTAATGAGATAGGGTTGAGTTGGAAATTCTGCAGAAAAAATATTTTGGCCGACTTTCAATTGATCGAGTCTACCTTTCGATTAATCGAGCTAGGCCGAAATGCACTAATGCATCTACAGCCTCTCGATTCCAACTTTACATGAATTACACAACTTTGAGCAAGCTTAAACAAGACTAAACATATTGTTTTGATCATGATTTGCCAACATTACACATTAGAGTTCTAAATACATCAAATCCTAAGTCTTTAGAACGTAACACTATGGAAACTAAAGTAGAAGCTGCAGGACAATCAATCACACCCAAATGCAGAAGTAAGAGAAGCAGAGCTTCAACCTCATCAGCTGTACCTCCAGATGCACTTCAGATAATCCTGGAAAGGATTGATGGACTCAGACAAGTTCATAATGAGCATACTGAAAGGATGGCAACAATTCAAGATCAGTTCAATGTTCTTTCAACCAAGTTTGATAGTCTTAACTGTTGGTAAAAACTGGTTTTGTATCTCATACAAAACACATAGCGGAAGCAATAAACAAAGATCTATTTCATTCATGATTGATAACTTGCATTATGTAAGTTTCAGAATTTACGTACCTTGGTGCGGTGAAATTCAAAACAAAATATTATAAGTCCTTAGGAACACTTTCAATCTTCACTCCAATTCCACTTTACGCCCAAGAAGTGTGGTCTCTCAATCAATTTCCGAGGGAGAATAATTGAGTGGTTTCACTCGCACATACACACCACTTCACAATGGTGTCTCACTTTTTCTCTAATCTCTAATAAAAAATCTGTATGTCTCTCCCTTTATATATAATTGATTATCAAATTGGGCCGGCCTATTGGGCCTTTCCAATTGGGCTTTAATGTATGGCTTGGAGTGGGACCAAAAGGACCAATAAGACACTAGCTCCAATGGGCCTTGGGCTTTTCTGTCAACTCTTGACAAGTCCAAAGTTACCATTAATTATATTTAATACCACTATATAAATATAATTGCACTCTAGGCCTTATTAATAAATTTTATCCCAAAACTTTATTATACATGCAACCCCTTCATAAAATATTCGTAGTAATTCAAAGTCATAAATATAGACTGTCACTTTGAAAATTACTACGTCTTAATCCTTGAGTACCCGGTTTAATCCTTTTAAGTTATTCATTATATATTTATGAAATCTAATTTCATAAATATATACTTTAGTAATTTCTTACCAAAGTGGTTAGGCCTAACTCTCTGAATAACTAAACCCATTAAACTTATCTCAAGAGAATATTTTAAATCTCTGTTAAGAGACTATGAATTCCATCTTGAGAATATATGTTCCATCAACACGAAATGTGACTGCCCAACATACTGAAGTTTTGACCGATACTTTAGATCTCACTCCTGATATATCAAAGCAACCTACATTTCATGATTAGGTCCATTATTCTCTCAGGATTAAGAGTTCATGCAAATATAAGTTGTGAGATTTATTATTCAATTGACAGTCATTAGGAGAATAATAAATCTCACAGCGGTCCAATTCAATATGTCTTAACTCTTAAAACATATTAACACATCAACTAGAAGTCTCCACTTCCATGATCAAGACAAATCATTTTAGTTGATATGTTATAGTCTTCGCAGATGAATGCCCAATTTCATCACCGACTACGAACTAAAATTCTGAGTTTACAAAGAACTTGTGACTTATATCTTCTGTGACTAAATCACATAAATCACATACTATGCATCTCATGGACTATATGATAATGTCCAAATAATCTTGTTACCATTATTTCAGATAATAATAAAACAACTTTATTAATCACAACATTAAGTCATACATAATGTCATACATAGCATCATACAATAGGATTTAAGGGCATTAATCCTAACAATCTCCCACTTGCCCTAAAGACTATTGTGCACTAATCTAACTCTCATTCGCTCCAAATGTGACTCGAAGGTCCTTTGAGGCAAGGCTTTGGTAAAGGGATCTGCTAGATTATTTGCACTTTCAATCTTTGCTACCACCACATCTCCACGAGCAATAATATCTCTAATGATGTGATACTTTCTCTCGATGTGCTTTCCTTTCTTGTGGTTCCTTGGATCTTTTGATTGTGCAACTGCACCACTATTGTTGCAAAACAATGTGATGGGAACTTGTTCCATTCTTATTACACCAAGATCAGAAAGGAATTTCTTGAGCCATACAGCTTCTTTTGCTGCTTCACAAGCAGCAACATATTCTGCTTCCATGGTGGAGTCTGCAATACAAGATTGTTTGACACTCCTCCATGTTATGGCCCCACCTCCTAAGGTGAATACACATCCTAACGTGGACTTTCTGAAATCTAGATCCGACTGAAAATCTGAATCTGTATAGCCAATGGGTATCAAATCCTCACACCGATAAACAAGCATATAATCTCTCGTTCTCCGTAGATACTTGAGAATATGCTTTACAGCTTGCCAATGTTTTGGTCCTGGATTTGATTGATATCGGCTGACCATGCCTACTGAATAACAAATATCTGGTCTAGTACAAAGCATGGCATACATGAGACTTCCTACTGCAGAAGCATAAGGAACTTGTCTCATCATATCTTTTTCCTCTTGAGTTTTAGGCCTTTGGTCATCAGACAGAGGAACTCCATGTCTGAAAGGAAGTAATCCCTTCTTGGAGTTTTGCATGCTAAACCGTTCTAGAACCTTATCTATATATCCAGCCTGTGATAAGCCTAACATCCTATTCTTGCGATCTCGCCAAAGCTTGATCCCTAGAATAAAATTAGCATCACCCAAGTCCTTCATATCAAATTAATTTGACAACCAAACCTTTACTGATGACATTACCCCTACATCATTTCCAATGAGTAGAATGTCATCAACATAAAGCACTAGGAACATTACTACTTTATCTCGATGTCTTTTGTACACACATGGTTCATCAAGATTTTGTTCAAAACCAAATGACTTGATTGCTTGATCAAATCTGATGTTCCATGACCTAGATGCTTGTTTAAGTCCATAAATAGACCTTTTTAATTTGCATACCATATGCTCTTGGTTCTTTGCTATAAAACCTTCCGGTTGCAACATATAGATTTCTTCTTCAAGATTGCCATCAAGAAATGCAGTCTTGACATCCATTTGCCAAATCTTATAATCATAATGAGCAGCAATAGATAAGAGAATTCTGATAGATTTAAGCATGGCTACTGGCGAAAAAGTTTCATCATAGTCAATACCTTCTTTTTGTGTATACCCTTTCGCCACTAATCTTGTTTTAAAGGTTTCAACCTTTCCATCTACCCCTCTCTTCCTCTTGTAAACCCATTTGCAACCAACAGATTTAATGCCATTAGGCGCCTTTACAAGATTCCAAACTTGATTGGAATACATAGAATCTAATTCAGATTTCATAGCTTTGATCCAATGATGTGCATCTATGTCATTCATTGCCTCTTCATAAGTGTAAGGATCCGATTCAGCCTCTTCTGAGATAGTTTCATAAGTTTCTCCCAAACCTATGAATCTTATGGGAGGCCGAACAATTCTCCCACTACGACGAGGCACCTGTGTACTAGACATCTTATGAGTAGTATCTTGTGGTGTATCCAATACAACCACATCATTCCTAATTTCATCTATTGGTTGTTCAACTAAAGGTTCATTCATTTCAGCCAAAACAACTTTATTTCTAGGATCAAAATTATTCATATAATCATCTTCCAAAAATTTGGCATGTGTGCTAACAAACACTTTGTTATCTTTATGATTATAGAATAAATAACCCTTTGTTTATTTTGAATACCCTAAAAACATGCATACTTCGGTTTTAGATTCCAACTTATCAGACTTCCTTTTCAACACATGTGCTGGACATCCCCAAATGTGGAGATATTTCATACTAGGCTTACGCCCACTCCACAATTCCTTTGGTGTGTTGGGAACAGATTTTGATGGAACTAAATTCAAAATATGCATTGCAGTTTTTAGTGCATATCCCCAAAAAGAAACTGGTAAAGTTGAGTAACTCATCATGGACCTAACCATTTCCAAAAGAGTCCTATTCCTTCTTTCTGCTACACCATTCTGTTGGGGAGTTCTAGGTGCAGTCAATTGGGTTATAATCCCATTTTGAGTTAAGTAATCCTTGAAATCCCAAAGAAGGTATTCGCCACCACGATCAGATCGAATGGCTTTTATGCGTTTACCTAATTGATTCTCAACTTCAGCCCTAAACTCTTTGAACTTTTCAAAGGCTTCGGACTTTCGTCTTATTAGATACACATAACCATATCTAGAGTAATCATCAGTAAAAGTGACGAAAGACTCGTAACCTCCTTTTGCTTGGGTTGACATAGGACCACATACATCTGTATGAACTAATTCAAGCAACTCTTGGGCTCTTCTACCTTTTGCTTTAAAAGGTCGTTTGGTCATTTTTCCTTCCAAACAAGATTCACAAACTGGAAATTCATCAAAGTCCAATGGCTCTAAAAGTCCATCTTTGATCAGTCTTTGAATTCTATTTGGATTAATATGACCCAAACGCAAGTGCCAAAGATATGCTTCATTAGTAGAAGGAAACTTTCTCTTTAATGATTTTACATGAGAGTTATGATCTAATTCAGAATTATATAATTCATACTTATCAGGAGTTAAAATATAAAGACCATCCACAATATTGCCAGAACAGATAAACACTTTATCCTTCTTTATTACAACATTGTCTTTTAGGATAACATAATATCCATGTTTATCTAAATAAGTTGCAGAAATTAAATTTCTACGAACATTAGGTACATACAAACAGTCTTCCAATACTAAAACTCTAGATTCAAAACATAAATTAAACACTCCAATAGCTACAACTGGAATCCTGCTCTCATCAGCCAAGGTAAGAAACATTTCCCCTTCATTCAGCTTTCTGGTCTCCTGAAACCCCTGCAGGGATTTGCAGATATGATTAGTACAACCTGAATCCACACACCAGGAATCTGTGGGATTCTGTACCAAACATGTTTCAAGAAGGAATATGCTTTTCATACCTCTATTCTTGGCAGCCTTAAATATTGGACAATTCCTCTTCCAATGTCCTTTCTCACCACAATGGAAACACTTTCCTTTGGTTTTCTTTCCTTTGTTGGCAACTCTTAAGGCAACTTGTTTACCATCTTTCTTAGTGAAGTTCTTCTTCTTCTTCTTCTTACCTTTGCCTTTCGACTTAGGTTGAGAAGTAGAAGCTTCACCAACATTGGCTTCAACACTAGAAGTACCAAGGATGCCTTCTGCCGCTACCAACTCATTCATCAATTCAGACAATGTATAAATCTTTTTGTTCATATTATAGTTAAGTCTGAATTCCTTGAATGATTCTGGTAGTGACTGGAGTATCATATCCACTTGGGATTCTCCATCAATATCGGCACCTAAAACTTCTAATATATTCAGATTAGAGATCATCCTAAGACAATGCTCCCTCACTGAAGTACCTTCAGCCATTTTGGTATTATAAATTTGCCTCATAGTTTCTTGCCTAGCAGAACGGCCTTGCTCACCAAACATCTCCTTCAGACTGAGCATAATGTCCGAAGCTAGTTCTACATCCTGCATTTGATGCTGTAGAACATTTGAAATAAATGCTAGGATATAGCATTTAGCCATCTCATTAGATTTTTGCCAACGATCATATCATTGTTTTTCCTCAAGAGGAGCATCTAATGATGGAAAGCTAGGACATGGTTGAGTAAGCACATATTTGTGCTCTTCAGCAGTAAGAACAATGTCCAAGTTTCTTTTCCAGTCAACATAGTTGGATCCAGTCAGTTTGTTTTGATTAAGAATAGCAACAAGTGGGCTAAATGATGCCATGATTTTAAATTTGAAATTAACAAACATGAATATAATAAGTAAACTAGACATTATCAATTTAGCATATAAACATATATTATGGAACCTTATAAAACCATAAAATAATATATGCAACGACAAACCAATCCATGTCTATAATTCCTTGGTAGCAAGTTTATTATAAACACATTAATTGATTGAGAACTATTCTCATTATTAGTACTATCATGATAACTCTTATCATACACTAATAATATGCCGTATTAGCTTTAGCCTCTAAGTGATAATGACATAGCTCCTTTGGGAGGTTAACATTACACTTAGTCTAGTGTACACCATTATCTAGAATCATGTGTAACCACATTTCATCTCCCTTATAATGTTTAAACTTGTAGTACCATGGAACAAAACACCCTCCTTTGGGATCGCGAGGCATATACGCCAAGACGAGGTGCTTGTCCACACTACTTTAAACAAGTTAGTTCAATCTCGTAGGACTTGAAGTAAACACCCTCCTTTGGGATCACAAGGCATATACGCCAAGATGAGGTGCTTACCCACACTACTATGAACCGATAATGGAGGCCATGAGATCCAACCCTTGTATCTCTCTCCCACTAGATATTTTAAATTAAAGGTTTTTAAGATCGAGAGCCATATTAATGCTAGAAACCCTTGAAAACATAATCCTAATCTCATTAGGAATAATTTTCATTAAATGAATACTTTAATCCTAGCATTAATATATATATGTATATATATATATATATATATCCATGTATCTCTATATGAATTGCAACATATGAAATACACCTTAATATATGAATCCAAGGCATCCAAGGCATATAAAATTTGAATGCATATGAACATTGTATCACTACCTTACATCAATAATCCGAATGCCTATGAATCCATATATATATTAATTTATATATATATTGGATGAATCCTTTATAAACTATTAACATATGCATGTGTCATCCTATAAGCATATGACAATTTAATGTTAATTGTTTATAGGATGGCCATGCGGTGCAATAACTAAATACATGCATATGAATCCATATAAAATTATATATATAATATACGGATTGATGAATCCTTGTACCACTTCCTTATATTAGTCAATTCAACAATTCAATAACGTTCAATTAACTCAATATAGCCAAGTGGTGTAATAAAGTCCAACCAATGCAATCATTTGGACGGTGCACATGACAGTTATTTTAATAACTGTATCCAAACAACTAGAAGTTTATGGCCAAGGATAAATATATATGTGCCAAGCCATGTATATCATCTAGAAGTTTATAGAAACTTCAATCTATATGTAACCGAATGGTTCTTTAATCATTGTTATATATAGCAAGGATTCAAATGAATCCTTTAAGACAACAACATTCAACCGTGGGCCAACATAAATCCTTTTGAAGACGGAATTCCATATCAAAAGGAATTCACTTCACATCAACGCAAAGTCAATCTCCAAAAATAAATTATGAAATCAAAAATCCTATCATGCAAAGAAAATGATATTCTTTGATTCTGAAATTCAATCATATGCTATACAATCATGATATGAAAACCTGGCTCTGATACCAATTGTTGGTAAAAACTGGTTTTGTATCTCATACAAAACACATAGCGGAAGCAATAAACAAAGATCTATTTCATTCATGATTGATAACTTGCATTATGTAAGTTTCAGAATTTACGTACCTTGGTGCGGTGAAATTCAAAACAAAAGATTATAAGTCCTTAGGAACACTTTCAATCTTCACTCCAATTCCACTTTACGCCCAAGAAGTGTGGTCTCTCAATCAATTTCCGAGGGAGAATAATTGAGTGGTTTCACTCGCACATACACACCACTTCACAATGGTGTCTCACTTTTTCTCTAATCTCTAATAAAAAATCTGTATGTCTCTCCCTTTATATATAATTGATTATCTAATTGGGCCGGCCTATTGGGCCTTTCCAATTGGGCTTTAATGTATGGCTTGGAGTGGGACCAAAAGGACCAATAACACACTAGCTCCAATGGGCCTTGGGCTTTTCTGTCAACTCTTGACAAGTCCAAAGTTACCATTAATTATATTTAATACCACTATATAAATATAATTGCACTCTAGGCCTTATTAATAAATTTTATCTCAAAACTTTATTATACATGCAACCCCTTCATAAAATATTCGTAGTAATTCAAAGTCATAAATAAAGACTGTCACTTTGAAAATTACTACGTCTTAATCCTTGAGTACCCGGTTTAATCCTTTTAAGTTATTCATTATATATTTATGAAATCTAATTTCATAAATATATACTTTAGTAATTTCTTACCAAAGTGGTTAGGCCTAACTCTCTGAATAACTAAACCCATTAAACTTATCTCAAGGGAATATTTTAAATATCTGTTAAGAGACTATGAATTCCATCTTGAGAATATATGTTCCATCAACACGAAATGTGGCTGCCCAACATACTGAGGTTTTGACCGATACTTTAGATCTCACTCCTGATATATCAAAGCAACCTACATTTCATGATTAGGTCCATTATTCTCTCAGGATTAAGAGTTCATGCAAATATAAGTTGTGAGATTTATTATTCAATTGACAGTCATTAGGAGAATAATAAATCTCACAGCGGTCCAATTCAATATGTCTTAACTCTTAAAATATATTAACACATCAACTAGAAGTCTCCACTTCCATGATCAAGACAAATCATCTTAGTTGATATGTTATAGTCTTTGCAGATGAAATGCCCAATTTCATCACCGACTACGAACTAAAATTCTGAGTTTACAAAGAACTTGTGACTTATATCTTCTGTGACTAAATCACATAAATCACATACTATGCATCTCATGGACTATATGATAATGTCCAAATAATCTTGTTACCATTATTTCAGATAATAATAAAACAACTTTATTAATCACAACATTAAGTCATACATAATGTCATACATAGCATCATACAATAGGATTTAAGGGCATTAATCCTAACATTAACTTACAACAGTAACCCTTTGGCCATTCCGATCAAAAAGGGGGAGAATTCTTAAGTAGACAGCTCTTGATGGGGAGTGCCTTTTTGAGGCGGAGCATGTTACAAACAGTGTTTTACTTTATGTTTAATGCTTTTTGATACTCTACTGTTACTATGTTGTTTTTATGATTTAAAACTCATGGTCTTGTTTGTTTTTGAATATTTGGTCTATTATTTAATGATGTTTATCCTGTGTTTATTTTCCATTATTTGTACCTGTTGCTTTTGTAAGCTTTTAAGGTTTTTAGGTCTTTGTACCCATGCTATGTAGCTTTTGTATTTGATGGTAAATGTCATGCATTTCTCTTTCAGTACACCACTCTTGTGCCCTTGTAGGATCTTGTTCCTAGATGCATATATGTTTTGTGTATTGGTTGAATGTTGAACATGCAAATGATACTTTGCAAATAAGCTTATTAGCTTGCATGTCCGAATGTCCATTCCTTGAGTGAATGAGCATTGTGATCATTAGTATATAGTGATTGCTGTTTTTGGTCAATCCATGGTTTATTTTTTTATCCCATTTTTACTTGATCGCATTATGCTTGCTCTATATGCATTACAAGTTTTCTGCATACAATGAACTTATTGTGTTATTGTGTTTCAGGAGATTTTTTGGTCTTAAGGTTCAAGAGTTTCACAAATTCTAGAGTTAGGTATGAGTGAGTTTTCCAACTATTCCCAACTCATGCGTTAAGTCTAAAGTTTGTTGTAGGGTTTTGTCAAGGAATAGCCAAATAGGAAAATTGTAAGGTGGAATTTAATCAACCATCTTGTTGGCTTTATTCTGTGCCAATTTGCTTGTATTTCAGTACTTAGAAACCCTATATTTAGGTGGGATTCATGTAAGGGTAGTGAGTGAGAAAGTGAAGAAATGCTCAAGAAAGTGCAAGAATGCAAGGCTTTGTGGCTGGGACTCGCGGGTGACTCGCGACTGACAAGCTGCCAAATTCAGCACACGATTGGAGTATGCGAGAAGGTGAACAGTCACGCTAGCTAGAGCATTACAGGACAAAAAGTCCAACCTGGCTGTTTTATTAGCTCGCAGCTTGAACTCGCGACTTAGCGAAGTCGCGAGACCAAGCTGCCGATCAGCTTTGTTTTGAAAAACCTGACTCTTCGCATTCCTATCTCGCCTTAGTATAAATACTCCTTAAACCCATAAAATGTAGAGAGCTTTTAGAGAGAATTTTGAGAGAGAAACCCTAGAAAAAAACAAGATTGATTCATCCACAATTTTCACCTAAGAGACTCTTTAAATTCCTCAACTTTGTTCATTTCCATTGATACATCCTTGAGAGGTTCTTGATCAAATCCTTTTCTCACCATACCCACGTTTGTGAGAAGGTTCTTTTGGTGCTAAGGGAAGTAGTTTGGAAGAGACCAATAGTTATTGGTTGATACTATGGGCTATAGCGGAATCCGGTAAGTTAGAAAAAAAAAAAGGTTCGGCCCATCCTTGTTGGAGCAAGAAGCTTGGAGGGCTTAGGTACTTGGGTAGATTAGGCTTGTAGGGTCTATTACTATTCATGTATCCCAACTACATTTTTTAGTGGAATATTAACCGCTTGGAGAGTAGTGGAGAGGTTTTACGCCAAGAGCTTCGGTTTCCTTTTCAATAACACATCGCCGTGTTGTCTTTGTGTTTGCATCTCTCTTCCCTTAATCTTTACCTTTTAATTTCTGTTGTGGATGTGATTTTAATTGGTTTAGATTGTTTATCAATTTTGTTATAAGTTTGTTATCATTTTCCGCACATACATTGTTGATATAAAACTTGAATTGGTAATTTGTTGTTTGGGGGTCTAAATGTTCATAGTGTTTTCAATGCTATTTGAACTTTCATAAGAGCTTGAGGAGCATAGTGATGAGGAATCAATGGGAATTATGGAAGAACTGGATGTTCAAGAAGATGAGAATACAGAGGGTCTTCAAGAAAACTTCAATTCACTCCTTGAGAAATCAAAAGAATATGCACGTGTGGCCAAGGCAGCTGAAAAAGATTAAAAGGCAGAGGAGGACTATAGAAGTCTCCTAGTGCGACATAAGAAGGCCAAGTGTGAGATAGAGGAGCTGAATGGTGAGTTGTCAGAAGCTTATCTAAAAATTAGATTCCTTGAGCTTGAGGTAGTTCAAGCAAATGCCAAGGTAGAGAGGGTCTCCACCAAGAAACTAGAAGATGTCATTTCCTCTTAAAAACAATTCTCAGACAAATCCGGGTTGGGATATACCGAAAAAAGTAGTTAAGCTGTCAAAATTCACCAAGGAAGTGAAGTTTGTGCAAGCCAAAAAATCTGTAGTGGTTGCCTCTACACCTAAGAAAGTAGGGGATGAAAAGAAGAAGAATGTGGCTGATCAAAGGGTGTTGAATAAGCCTCGTATCTAATCAGTGATCAAACCTAAAGCTAGATGGAAATCTCTTCCAAGATCACAAAGAGGTTCGAGAACGAATCATTTTTGCCATCATTGTGGACTTTAAGGACACACCAGACCAAATTGTCATAAGCTTAGAGCATTGAAGAATGTAACTGATCAAAGGTCAAGAGGACCATGAAATGACAAGAGGATTTGGGTCGTTGAGTCATTAAGAGGTCGAAATGGTGATCCCGGTGTGATGGATGTGATGAAGCTGATCAGTGCATTCACCACCTACTTGGAAAGTTTCACTAGAAGGTTTGAAAGTACTAACTCTCATACCCAATCCTATAGGGACATCACCCTAAACGCACGTGATGTGTGGGTGAAGAGGGGTACTCATGCATAAGCATTACAACATGTCCATGCATTAATATTTCCTATGCTTGGTTATGTGCTTTTCGCTAGTTTGAGTAGAAAATTGTTTGTTTGTTTATTTGTTCCTTTACTTAAAATGTTTTTGCATTGTTGTTTTTGATCAATCTTTTCCTGCTTTTGTGTCAAAAATCCAAAAACACATAAAAGAAGAAAATTCAAAAAGTTTGATCGATATTGTTGAGTTTGGTCTCAAAACATGTTTTGCATTGTATATTTGTACTGATGGCTTTGTGCATCTACGAGTTTAGCTTGTTCCCTATACACTCATATCATTGTGGAAGAAATCTTGATATCTATGTGACTGTTGTAAGTAGATCTTCAACCTTGTCATGAATGATTAGTGAATGGTTTTGTTGATCTTAAGACGTGCAAATACTTATGCCTATACATCTTTCCACTTGTTTATTTTATTGTTTTTGCTTAAAAGAGCTCACTAAATGTGAATCTCCAAATGAAAAGAGATATTGAGTTGCAAAAGCTGTCGCACATACTAGTATTTGACTAGGAAAAAGGGAAAGCGACCTAAAATAAAATGTATGATGCTCAAAAAGCTAAAAGTTTGCTCATTAAATTGAAATATCAAAAATTTCAGGCATCGATCTCAAAATGAGATGTATTGATTCAAAAAGATCAAATGATATGATATATATGAAGTCAAATGAAAAGTTTCAAAATTATGTTTGAACGGTTGTAGACCCCTTAAAACAACTAGATTAACCTAGTTAATTAGCCAAGTGATTAACTTAGTCAAATTCAGCAATTTTAGGTTATCACAAACAAACAATCATATCAAAAGAATAAAGCAGCGGAAATATAAAAGACACAATGATATGATCACCCAGGAAACCATACGGTAAAAACCTAGGGAGGATTTGACCTAGCTATCCTTAAGGTAAACATGAAGCCACTATGTGAAAGAATTGAAGTTCATACAAAAGGACTTACAAGCTCCCCGCTTGACTTCCTAATGCTACCCACCAGTAGAACTTACTGACACGATCATGTGCAAGCTTGGAATCCATGGACTCTTTCTTTTTTGGATTTTCCAATCAGCTACAAACACCCACGCTTGATAATCTTTAAACTTTTATAGTAGCAACCGAGTTGATCATCAAGATGTTGAAGTAATCTCTACCTTGAAAACCCTAAGTTTTGTGTAAAGGAAAGCTCCTCTAGATCTCACAAGAGATTTACACAAAATAGCAAAGTATGAGCAACAACTCAATTGGAGCAACTCAAAAAACATGGCTAGGCTTTTTCTTTATATACCTAAGGTAAAAATAGAAGACCCAAAATGTTTAATGAGTTAGGGCTGAGCTAGAATATTCTGCAGAAAAACATTCTGCCTGAGATTCGATCGATCGAGCCAGGCCAAAATGCATCAATGCATTTGCAACCACTCGATTCCAACTTTACATGAAAGACCCAATATTGAGCAAGCCTAAACAAGACTAAACAACCTGTTTTGATCATGGTTTGCCAACAATACAAATTAGAGTTCTAAATACAAAAAATACTAAATCTTTAGAACCTAACAAACTCCCCCTTTGGCAATCCGTGACAAAACACAAACATTAAGCTCAAAGTTTACAATTTAAAAAACCCTTTACAAAATAATGCTCATAAAACAAAATTCAATCCTAACTACTATCTATTAGTTGCAAGTGTAGACAGTAACTCAATTGAATCAACCTGTTTATTCCTCAAATACTCAACAAACGCATAAACGCATGTATGACAGAAAATAGTATATAAACAGGTATAACATTCTTGTATGATTCACACAACACACAATAAAGACATATATCAAATGAATAACTTATAGAATATAAATCAATAAACAGTGAATCCAAAGCAACAAGCATCAAAAAGAAAACATGTATATCAATCAATGTTACTTCCCCTAACATGAATATCCCCAAAAAAATGATATACAAGGTGAAGTGCCTAAATACAATCTAATAGCTCCACAAGCTTCTCAAAACAACAAAAACTCTCCCTAATTACAAAACTCCTTTACAAACACTACTCCCCCTTTTTGTGATGGAATGCCAAAGGGTAATCACAATCCATCATCAAAAGGAGGTGGTGAGGGTGAACGAAAATATGCCAGATCAGCTCGCAACACACGGATCTCGTCAAGCATGTCCACCAAAATCTGACTATGAGCTACCTGGACGGTCATGACAGTCTCCAAAGTACGACGAATATCAAAGTCAGCCGATGGAGACAGAGGAACAGCAGCAGCAACAGCAACATCAGGATCAGGAACATCTTCACCAGAAGGACCTGTAGAAGAAGAGGGAGGGGGTGCAGACCCAAAAGGTGTAGACCTAGGGTGTTTAGAGCCAGCTCAAAGGTGAGCAGCCCTCCGTCTAAGAAAAGACGCACCTATAGGACCAATGACATGCACAGGCTCAGAGGAGGGGAAACCACTAAGATCAAGATAAAGAAGAATCCTATGAATAAAAATAGGATGAACCAGGGCATGAGAAGAAGATGAACTCCTATACACTTCGTTCAAAGAACGAAGGAACAAATGGGGAAAACTGATAGGAGCATCAGTAACTAGAGCATACAAAGATACACACCTTTCGAGAGGAATGGTGTATAGATGAGAAATGGGCCAAAAGTAGTGACACGCTATACTAAAGAAAAGATAGTGTAGCTCAGAAAGCTCAATAGTGGCGATCGTAGGATTAGAACCCCACTGGATAGATGACCCAGTGATGTAAGACATAACATCACTCAGAACTGAAGATTCATCATAAGGGTAGACAGGGTGTTGGACCAAAGGTACCCCTAAAATATCAGCCACTACTGTAGGAGTAATGGTGTACTCTACGCCTCGTATCCAATTCTTTACTAATGTGTTGGAATCATAGACGCAGATTGAGATGTTTGAGTAGAACTCTCGAATCAAGGTAGCAGGTGGAGGAGGATCAGAAATATCCACCAAGGGTAGCCAGCCCCTACGCTCTAAGTTTGCCCTAATGGCATGATCCAACTCATCTAGAATGACAGAACACTCAGACCAAATCTTACGCTTAAGGTTTAGCTTCTTAAAGATCTCCTAATTTTTCTCACTTAGAAATTTCTCACGGTCAAAGGATTGAGGGGGGGGGGGGGAAGGAGTGGGTGAAAGGAAAGACCTACGAGCCCTAGTTTTCCTAGGCATGATGCTAAGGAAAGGACAAAGACAGAAGAGAAAGCCAAAAGAGAAACAAATAAAAACCAAGGGCAGACTGCAAGTTAGCACAAAAAAAAAATATAGAAGAAAAACTATATGATGCATGAACAATTAAAATTCCATGATGCATGTACTAATGCAGTAAACAATGTTTAATTTTAAGTTCAATTTCACAAAATTGAGTCGAGCATAGAGTTTCTAACCAAAAACCCCAAAAATTTGAAAGCCACTTGTAAAATTTTGAAGTACATTGATGAATTAAGCATTACACAATCCATAGATGATAATCCCTAATTACATCCAATTAACAATGTTAGGACATATATGTTTTAACTTGTTTAAGAACATATGTCACTTAATTATGTAAATTGGCTAATCCTTTGACAAAACGCACTCTGCTTGTAATTGGGTAGTTCTAGGTGTTTTTAATACTTCAAGAAACAATGTTTCAAGGTCAAGTGTTGAAGTCATCAAGTCTGTCCAAGAGAAAGCAAGTTGAAGTGTAGAATTTTTAAAGCTTGACACCTCTCGATAGCTACCTCGACACCTGCTATCTGTCGAGATTTAAAAAGTCAGATTTCCAATCTGATTTTTTTGGAATTCATGAATATGTTTTTGGGCTTTCTTTTTTTCTAACCCTAAAACATATAAAAGGATTATTTTAAGAGCCGTTTTGGGTGACACAAGTTGCATATTCATTACGCAATCTCTGTTTAAGCAAATTGTGATCAACAGACGAAGTTCTTGACCTAGTTCATCTTCCATCAAGAAGTTGCTGTGTATTTGCACCATAGGATTTTGTAACCAAGCATCTTCCTGCTATTCATCAGAAAGGATGATCTGAAGAACTTTGCAGCCAACCATTCTTCCTCAGTTGGTGTTCTGAAGTTGCGTACTTGGATCCGCGCAATTAGTTAGTCACGTACTTGGGAGCCGCGCATCAAAGGTGGAGACTGTCACTACAGATCAAGTCCAATTGGGTATTGGGGTAAGGGTTCAACTGTAGGTTGGTAAGGTACTTGGGATTCCTTTACTTGTAACCGCTTGATTTGATAATAGTGGAGTTTCGAGAGTGGTGACTTGAAAATCACCCGGTGGGGTTTTTGCCATTAGGGTTTTCCCCATTCGTAAACAAATCACCGTGTTATTTATTTTCCGTTGCTTATCTAGTTGTTTGGTGATTTGTTTGTGCTTCCATAAAATTGCATGATTAATTGATTAATTAATTACTTGGCTAAATTAATTAATTAGGGTTAATCACAAGGGGTCATTCAGATTGTGACCTAACAAACAAGCCAATTTTATCAAATTCAACCTAATTGAACAAAATCCCCAATTCAGAACAATTATAAACCCTAGAATTTTCAATTTTCCACAAAACCCAAAATTGATCAAATTAAACTATCAAGAACATGTTTATAGCTTGTCCCCATAAAAACCCATTTATCAATTTCACAAAATTGGGCTTGAAACATCAAAAATCCCAAAAAGAAAGAGGTTCGAAAATATGAGGTAAAATTGCATGAAAAATGCAAATAAACTCAAAAATGAGGGGAAAAAGAAACTTACCGGCTTGAGGAAAGAGAAATCTTGCAAAAATTTTGGAGGAAAACGACAAAAAATCACTGTAGATCCTTGCCTAGTCGGAGAGAGAAAAGAAAGTTTGAAAAAGACTTTTGAAAAAGGAGTGGAATCAGTCAAAGAGTACTGTCTAAAAAACCTGATTCACGACTTTCGATTAATCGAAAATTACATTCCATCGATCAAATCATTCCGAAAGTTTTAAAAAGAATTTTAAATATTTTCGATCGATCGAAAAACAGAATGGATCGATCGAAACAGGTAGTGGATCATAGTATTTTGAAAAAAAATTCCAGTTTGGAAAAACTCAAACCAATTTTTGAAAATAACTCCTCAAAGCATTAAAATTAATGAAACACAATGCATGAGTATGAGATGAAATTGAATGCTTTTTCAAAAACCCAAATTTGTAATCCCAGTTTCTCCAGGGTAAAGTTTCCGCCAGTTCTTCCATTAAATTCACAAGCAAAAAAAAAAAAAAAAATGTTTTGCATAAACTCAAGGTATTTTTCAAACTTGGTTGGTTAAACCAAAAACACATACAATAACATGTACAGTGTCTAGCAAAGAGTAACTTATGTAGTGTGTGCAAACTAGCAAAAACTTGAGATACATGTGAGATGATATGTGAATAGAAATTAATCACAAAGTCTACAAAATTCATCATACAGAATTTAAAAGAGACTATCACCTAAAGAGTTACATTCTATAACTTCCAGATCTCCTAGAACAAAAACTTGCAATCATGTAAGTTTTTTTTGTATTTTTACCTCATAATTATGTGAGATGGCATCAAGCCTAATAATACACACCAATTTTAATTATATGAGATGGCGCATCAAGCCTAATAATACACACCAATTTTAATTATGTGAAATGGCATCAAGCCTAATAGTACACACCAATTTTAAGCATTAAGCAATTAAGTCGAGGCATCACCTTATGTTCTTTTTGTGCTTGTGCTACACTTTCTCGAGCACAGAATCTTATGATATGCACTAAGGTGTTCATGATTGGCTAGTGAACAGTGGTGAGATGGTTATTTATGCCTTTCTCAAAAGGATCAAGTCCGACAGTCAAATAATATGTGACTTCAAGATCAAGACAAAGTGATAAAAAACCATAAACATCTTTCCCACACAACATACATTACAAAGTTTCAACTAGTCAAGTGCAATAAATAAGCTCATCAACGCTAAACAAGGTACATAAGACATGTTATGTGTAAATAAGTTGACCAACCTTGTTTTCAAAAACCAAGAAACATAATGCTTAACATATTTTGCTCTTCTCCATTTTTTTATTATTGTTATTATTATAAGAGAAAACAAATAAATCCTAGAATGAAATGCATGAATGTAATACAATGCAATGCAAGTCCTAGAACAAAGAAAAACACAAAAAAAACAAAAAAAAAACCCAAATAACAATGGTCACAAAGGAATGAGCAATGAAGCACAAGGACCATGAAAGCCAAAAGAGACTAGGGACACCGAAGCACACCAATCACTTGACGATGTTTTAAACTTACTTCCATCAAGTGGTTTGGTAAAGATATCAGCATTTTGACGATCAATAGGGATATACTTAAGAACAACAATTTTCTTTTCAACCAAATCCCTAATGAATTGATATCTAAGTTTAATGTGTTTGGTCTTAGAGTGCTGAACAGGATTCTTAGATATATCTATAGCACTAGAATTATTACAATAGACAACCATGGTATCTTGAGGAATCCCATAATCACTCAACAACTTTTTCATCCAAAGGAGCTGAGAACAGCAACTCCCAGCATCAATATATTGTACCTCAACAGTGGATAAAGAAACAGAATTTTGCTTCTTTTTCATCCAAGCCACAAGATTGGCTCCTACATAAAAACATCCTCCAGTGGTGCTTTTTCTGTCATCAGCATTCCCAGCCTAATCAGAATCAGAAAACCCGGCAAGAGATAAATTAGACTCCTTGCTGTAAAATAATCCATAATCACAGGTTCCACTCATATATTTTATAATTCTCTTAACAGCATTTAAATGAGAAACCTTAGGATTAGACTGAAATCTAGAGCACACACCAACACTATGAGATATATCAAGCCTACTAGCAGTCAAATACAAAAGACATCCAATCATGCTTCTATACAAAGTAACATCAACAGACTCACCTGAGGGATCAATTGTTAATTTTGCATTAGCAACCATCGGTGTTCGAGCATGAGCAGCCTTGTCCAGTCCAAATCTTTTAACCAAATTTCTTGCGTATTTAGCTTGATTGATGTAGATTCTTGACTCAGTTTGCTTTACCTGCAATCCCAAAAAGTAAGTCAATTCACCAACCATGCTCATTTTAAACATTGCCTTCATTTCATCTGCAAAAGAATGAGCAAGAGAATCATTAGTAGTACCAAAAACAATGTCATCAACATAAATTTGAGCTACAACAAAACCAGTCTTATCCTTTCTTATGAAAAGTGTTGTATCTGCAGATCCCCTTTTGAATCCATGCTCAGTGAGATATGCAGTCCATCTGTCATACCAAGCCCTAAGAGCTTGTTTCAACCCATAGAGGGCTCTCTTAAATTTGTAGACATCATCAGGTCTATGAGGATCAACAAAGCCTTTAGGTTGCTTAACATACACTTCTTCTTGTAGCATCCCATTTAAGAAAGCACTCTTGACATCCATTTGATATAGCTTGAAGTTTAGGTGACTTGCTATGACCAACAGTATCTGGATGGATTCTAACCTTGCTACTGGTGCAAAAGTTTCATCAAAATCAATTCCTTCCACTTGTGTGTACCCTTGTGCAATAAGTCTTGATTTGTTTCTGATTATAGTGCCATGTTCATCTGATTTGTTCTTAAGGATCCACTTAGTTGCAATCACATTTACACTCTTTGGTCTAGGAACTAGTTCCCACACATCATTCCGAACGACATGCATGGAATTTACCCAATCAACATCTTGAAGTGCTTCATTCACCTTCTTCGGTTCAAATTGGGACAGATAGCATGAGTGAGTAATCACATTCAAAGCTTTTGATCTCAATCTCATGTTATCATTCAAACTACCCAATATATTTGTAGAGGGATGATTCAGTCTCACTCTAGAGGATGGACATTTAACTAAGGATGTGGAGGTACCTTTCTATTCAAATGGAGGACTGAGCTCACTTTGTACCTGTTGAGTTTCATGAACCGGAATGGATGGTTCTGAATTTGATGGTACTGAAACTGTATCATTTAACACCAACAACTCTTCCTCACTATGTTTCCCAACATACTCGGCAGGAAGAGAATCATCAACTTCTAAAGACTTGTCATAAGCAAGAGCAGTGCTTGTTGAAGGTGCTTCTGAACTCACTTCATCATTTATCACAACATTTGAAGATTCCATGAATGTTCTAACTGCTTATGACTGGCATGTCCCAAACGTTGATGCCACAGATCAACTTGATCAATCTTTGCACTAAAACACTTGGTGTTATCCCATAACAATTGTCAGCTGTCCTTACACCAACACACATACAGTCACCTCCTTCATCAAGTATCTCACATTCATGCTTAGTGAAAAGAACATTTAATCCGTTGTCACAAATCTAGCTTATGCTGAGTAAATTTGCCTTCAGTCCATCAACATACCAAACATCTTCAGACACTGGCAATCCTGGAATGTCCACCGTTCCAATGCCTGTGATCACAGATTTGCTTCCATCTCCAAAAGTGATTGTCCCAATATTTCCTTCAAAGAGAGTTTTGAATAGCCCTTTGTTTCCTGTCATGTGCCTAGAACAACCACTATCCAAATACCAAGGACAAGGCGGTTAAAGCAGTATAGCACAAATAGTTCTTATCACATGTGATTATGCAAAGATACTCAAGAAAAGTTTTAACAAAGTCAACAAGATGCAAAGACAATAAGTAGACAAGTCGATATATAATCAAAATGATTTTCCAAGAATTCATGACAACAGGGGTTAAGGATCAGCTCAGAGATCAAAAAATCTCTAACAAGAGAGCTACCTGCTTTGATACCACTTGAACGGTTTTAGACCCCTTAAAACAATCAGATTAACCTACTTAATTAGCCAAGTGATTAACTTAGTCAAATTCAGCAATTCTAGGTTATCACAAACAAACAATCATATCAAGAGAATAAAGCAGCCGAAATATAAAAGACACAATGATATGATCACCCAGGAAACCACACCGTAAAAACTTGGGGAGGATTTGACCTAGCTATCCTCAAGGTAAACCTGAATCTACTATGTAAAAGAATCGAAGTTTATACAAAAGGACTTACAAGCTCCCTGCTTGACTTCCTAATGCTACACACTAGTAGAACTTACTGACACGACCACGTGCAAGCTCCGAATCTACGAACTACTTCTTTCTTGGATTCTCCAATCAACTACAAGCACCCACGCTTGATAATCTTTAAGCTTCTATAGTAGCAACCGAGTTAATCATCAAGATGTTGAAGTAATCTCTACCTTGAAAACCCTAAGTTTTGTGTAAAGGAAAGCTCCTCTAGATCTCATAAGAGATTTACACAAAACAGCAAAGTATGAGCAACAACTGAATTGGAGCAACTCAAAAAACGTGGCTACGGTTTTTCTTTATATACCTAGGGTAAAAACAGAAAACCCAAAATTGTTAATGAGTTAGGGCTGAGTTGGAATATTCTACAGAAAAACATTTTTCCCGAGATTCAGTCGATCGAGTCTTTCCTTTGTTCGATCGAGCCAGGCCAAAATGCACCAATGCATTTGTAGCCACTCGATTCCAACTTTACATGAAAGACCCAACTTTGAGCAAGCCTAAACAAGACTAAACAACCTGTTTTGATCATGGTTTGCCAACAATACAAATTAGAGTTCTAAATACATAAAATCCTAAATCTTTAGAATCTAACAATGTTATCAAGTTTTATGTGGGAGGTCATATATGCATGTTTCTATAATTGAGATGGGTCATATTATCTAGTGCTAATTATGTATGCCTTGGTTAAATTGATCATTAAAGCTTCACATTAGACTAAGGACTATCTCATTTTTGATACACACTCACATCACACATGTCTATATTCAATGAATGCCATATTCATTTGTGTGATTGTACTTGATTAAATGTGTTTTCACATGCTCAATATTTGTTAATCAAATACAAAAAGATTTTTGAGTGTTTTAGTTTATTTTTGGAAAGTATTTTGTTTTTATAAAAATTACCAAAATTTCAAAAACAATGCTGCCCTATTCTGGCAACTCAATCACGGGTCAGTCTAGTCGCATGCCCCTAGTCGCGAACATTACTCAGAAGGTCTACGCGACTCACTGGCGGGTTAAAGTCTCAATCGCTAAAAATACTTAGAATATTTTTCAAAATTTGAATTTTTATGTTTCTTGCAGCTCAGTGTGGCGACTTGTTTGCGGGTGGAAGGTCCAGTCGCGAGGGGTACACAGAGATTTTCGCTGCTTACCTCGCGACTTTCTCACAGGTAGACCTTCTAGTTGTGAAAAACACTTAAAATGTTTTTTCAAATTTTTTCTTTTAAGTGTTCTAGTGGCTGGCCCTAGCGACTTACTTGCGACTTGACTCAGTCGCGAAAATCGCACGTTCTGCACTTTAAGGGCAGTTTTCAAAACTTTTCAGTTTTCCTTCGAACTTTTGTGATTGTTCATTGTCTTCCCCATTTCAACTCTCTCTCAAACTCACCGTGTCAGTCTAAAAAAACCTCCATTTTTGCATCATTTCAACCTCAATCTTCAAGAGTATGGGTTTCCTTATTTTCGCTAAGTAATTCATGTTTATAACCCTGCTTTCTTGGATTTTTGAGTTGGTATTGCGGTTTGAGAAATATAGTGTTTGACCATGGGTTTGGTTTATTTTGATTAAATGAATTTGTTTGAGTATTGGTGATATTGTTTGTTAGATGCTTATCTCAATGTTTTTCCTATTGGTGTTTGTCATTGTTATTGATTCCGTTCTGTTCTGGCCAGAACGGCCGGAATTTTTCGTACCGGTATGCAAACCAGTACCGAAATACCCCACGTTCCACCTTGGGTCAAATTTCGGGCCGTTCTGGGCCATTCTGGTCATTCCGGTCAATTCTGGCCAATTTCGGCCGAGATGCAAATTTCGGCCAATACCGGATTTGGCCTATTATTAAAAAAATAAAAATAAAAAGAGAAAAAGAAAAAAAGAAAATAAAAAAAGGGTAAAGGTCCAACAGGTGCTGGTAGTTCTTGGGAGTTCTTTTGATGATGAATTTTATCCTTCTCTCATGGATGATGATGAGGAGGAGGAGTAAATCTTGTATTTTTTTATATTTAGTTATTGTCTTGTAAATCTTCTTATTGTGTGATGTTAAATTGATGTTATATTGATGTTTAAGACTTAAGAGTTAAGACTAAATGATTTGTATTATTTGATATTTAGTTATTTATTTATTAGAGTTGACAATTTTATGTTCAATAAGAATATATATAAATTATTTTTTAAGAACCCCGAAACACCCTGAAACGGTACGCTGAAATCGGCCGGTACCGAAATATTCCATTCCACTGGACAAACTGAAACTAGGTCCGAAACGGTATTAATAACAATGGTGTTTGTGTTCTACATTATGTTTCATAACTGTGTTGATTTGTGCATACCATGTTAAGGTAGAGTGTCACAATGATAGTTATTTGTGACTTTGTGATGTTCAGTGATTACTTTGTACTGAGTTGTATCTGAGCAATCATCATTTTTGATCACCTATTTCATTCTTAAATATACAATGCATCAGTATTGCTTTTGATTAATTGATGTTGACTTGCGTCATGTTACTTGATTGAGTGAGATCTCTCTCTGAATTTTTTTTTTTTCTAATCAAGTTGATGTTTGTGTCTTGTGGTGTTGCACTTGGTTCTTTGCTATGTGTCTGTTCTTTTGTAGATGTCTCGCAGATCCTCGAAAGGAAAAGAAATTGAAACTGATGTTCCATCATCCCTTATTGCTAAATGGACTCGATTCTCATCTCAGTCATCTAAAGACTCTAATAGTGAGAGATTTAGGACTCCTCTTGATTCATAGATTTACTCAAGCATTTTTGTAGATGCTCCTACTATTGTGGAACGTGTAGTTCGATTTGATACCTTGGGAACAACATTTATCCCTAGGATTTTTGAATTAAGAGACTGGGCTGATCTGTTCAGGAATTTCGAAGACTCAGGTGAAGAATTGGTCAAGGAAGTCTACTCTAATGCTAGATACACCGGAGTAGGGCTGAAATGTTGGGTAAGAGGAACAGAATTCTCAATCAATACAGACTACATCACAAAAGTTCTTCGCATCACCAAACCAACAAATGTGGAACTCACTCCGTATGATGACTGAATATTTCAGGTATAAGACATTCTTCAAGTTCTTGGGCCTGATCATGAAGTTAAAACTAGGGGCTCATCCATAAGCATTGCACAGTTTACGCCTGAATTGACGACTCTAAAATTGATAATGTTCTCCAACCTCTACCCATTGTCTAACACTACCTTCATAAATCTTGGAAGAGCATAATATCTATGTGATCTCATTACAGACGTTCCAATTGACATCTGTGCCCACATCTTTTAGAAAATTGGGAAAGCAGTGGCTCGATCAACAACCTGAACATGTATTCCTTTTTGTAGTCTCATCATGAAGATCGTGCTTCGTGAAGGTGTCTATTCACCAATAGATGGAAAAATTGCGCCACGTCATCGACCAATATCCATGGTAACTCTCTGAGCAAGCAAGAGTCACTCCTCTAAAGCACCTAAGAGTGAACCATTCACTCATGCACTCCATCTGGTCATGATTCAACTACACCTATGCATACTGAGACTGTTTCTCCCATTCCTTCTGAGATGCAAACAACTGGCACTCCATCTGCATCTAGCTCATAAGCTGACCAATTAAGCACTTTAATTGAGAGTATATCTTAGAGGATTTCCGGTTTAGAATGACTCCTCAACTCCACCAACAACCAAGTACAAATTCCTCTCACAACCATTAAGACACAGTTAGATGCTATTCAACAAAAGCTAGAAGAAAGTTTTTATCTATTCGTGACAAGAAGGAGAAGTGTGCATACTGAAAGGGGGAATTGTCTTGTTTATAGCTATTTGCTTGTTGTTTTTATAAACTATACTCTTGTGTGGATATGGTTAATAATTTGGTTAAACGTCTTGGTACATTGGTATTATATATATAATGATATATTCAGCTTAAGTTTTGTTTGTACCTTTTGCTTTTGTAAGCTTTTAAGGTCTTTGTACCCATGCTTTATAGCTTTTGTACTTGTTACTAAATGTTCATGCATTTTCTTTAGGTACATCCATCTTGTGCCCTTTGTTGGATTTTATATCCTTAATGCAATTACCTTGTGTTGTTGCATTGGTTGAGTGTTGGACATGCAAATGATACTTTGCAGTTGAGCTTATTAGCTTGTATGTCGGATGTTCATTCCATGTGTGAATGAGCATTGTGATCACTACTTATAATGATTGTTCGTTTTTGGTCAAGCCATGGTCTATTGCTTTACCCGTTTTTGCTTGATCGCATTGTGCTTACTCTATTTGCATTACAAGTTTTTTGCATACAATGATCATATTGTGTTGTTGTGTTTGAAGAGATACTTGTTCTTATGGTTCAAGAGCTTCATAGATTCTTAGGTGTGAGTGAGTTTTGATCAACTGTTCCTAACTCACGCGTTAAGTCTAGAGTTTGTTGTAGGGTTTTGTCACGGAATAGCCAAAGTGGGAGATTGTAAAGTTGAATTTAATCAACCATCTTGTTGGCTTTATTCCATGCCAACTTGCTTGTAATTCAGCACTTAGAAACCCTGTATTTAGGTGGGAATCATGTAAGGGTAGTGTATGAGAGAGTGTGAAGAAATGCTCAAGAATGTGCAGTGAAGCAGGGACTCATGACTGGATCTCGCGGGTGGCTCGCAACTAGCAAGCCGCCGATGATGCACACGAGTGAAGTATGCAGAGAAGCTGAATCGTCATGCCAACTGTTGCACTACATGACAAAAATTCCAAACTGGCCATTTAGTTTGCTCGCGGCTTGAACTCACGACTCAGTCAAGTCGCGAGGCCAAGTTGCTAGCCAGCTTTGTTTTGGAAAAATTGAGTCTTTGCATTCTTTTCTCATCCTAGTATAAATACCCCTTACACCTATGAAATGTAGAGAGCTTCCGGAGAGAATTTTGAGAGAAACCCTAAAAAAAATAAGATTGATTCATCCACAATTTTTACATAGAGACTCTTCAAATTCCTTTACTTTCACCCTCTCCATTGTTACATCTTTGAGAGGTTCTTAACCAAATCATTTTCTCACCATACCCACATCTGTGAGAAGACTTTTCGGTGCATTGGGAAGTAGTTAAGAAGGGACCAATAGTTATTGGTTGATGCTATGGGCTATAGCAAAATCCAGTAAGCTAAAGAAGACAAAGGTTCGGCGTAACCTCATTGGAGCAAAAAATATGGAGGGTGTAAGGTTGAATTTAATCAACCATCTTGTTGGCTTTATTCTGTGCCAAAATTTGCTTGTATTTTAGCAATTAGTAACCTTATATTTAGGTAGGAATCATGTAAGGGTAGTGAGTGAGAGAGTGTGAAGAATTGCTCAAGATTGTGCAAGGATGTAGAGACTCGCGACTGGACTCACGGGTGACTCGCAACTGGCAAGCCACCAAAGTTGACACACATGCGAAGCATGCAAGGGAGCTGAAGAGTCATGCCAGCTGTTGCACTACAGGACAAAGGTCCCAAGCTGGCCAGGCTGTTAGCTCGCGGCTTGAACTTGCGACTTAGCCAAGTCGCGAGGCCAAGTCACCAACTAGCCTTGTTTTGAAAAACCTAACTCTTCACATTCCTATCTTACCCTAGTATAAATACCCCTCATACCCATGAAATGTAGAGAACTTCCAGAAAGAATTTTGAGAGAGAAACCCTAGAGAAAAATAAGATTGATTCATCCATAATCTTCACAAAGAGACTCTTCAAATTCCTCCACTCTCTTCCTCTCCATTGATACATCCTTGAGAGGTTCTTGACCAAATCCTTTTTTCGCCATACCTACATTTGTGAGAAGGTTCTTTTGGTGCTAAAGGAATCCGGTAAACTAGAGAAGAAAAAAGTTCGGCGCAACCTTATTAGAGCAAGAAGCTTGGAGGGCTTAGGTACTTGGGTAGATTAGGTTTGGAGGGTCTATTGCTATTCATGTATCCCAACTACATTTTCTAGTGGATTATTGACTGCTTGGAGGGCGGTGGAGAGGTTTTACGCCGATGGTTTCGGTTTCCCTTCGATAACACATCGTGTGTTGTCCTTGTGTTTACATCTCTCTTCCCTTTGTCTTCACCATTTAATTACTGCTGTAATTGTGATTATTTATGGTTTAGATTGTTTATCAATTCTTTGTTTAGTTTATGTTCATATTTTGCACATTAATTGTTTGATATTAAGCTTGAATTGGTAATTTGTGAATTAGGGATCTAAACGTTCATAGTATTTTACACGCTAATTGAACATTCATTTTGGATAATTTTCAAAATTAACTAAATCCTTGAGAGGTCATTTGATACATCCTTGAGAGGTCATTAACTAAATCATTTTCTCATCACACTCACGTCTGTGAGAATGTATATTTGGTGCTAAGGAAGTAGTTTGGAAGGGATCAATGACTATTGGTTAATGCTATGGTTTAGTAGCGAAATCCGGTAAGTTAAAGAAGAAATAGGTTCAACGCAACCTCGTTGCAGCAAGAAGCTTGGAGGGCTTAGGTACACTAGGTAGATTAGGCTTGGAGGGTTTTCTGCTGTTCATGTATCCCAACTATATTCTTTAGTGGATTATTTACCGCTTAGAGGGCAGTGGAGAGGTTTTATATCGAGGGCTTCAGTTTCCTCTTCGATAACACATCGTGTGTTGTCCTTGTGTTTGCATATCTCTTCCTTTATCTTTGCCTTTTATTTTCTATTGTGGATGTGATTATAATTGGCTTAGATTGTTTATCGATTCTGTATTTAGCTTATGTTCATGTTCCGCTCATTAATTGTTTGATAATAAGCTTGAATTGATATTTTGTAATTTGTGGTCTAAATGTTCAAAGGTGTTTTACATGCATTTTGAACTTTCAATTGGTATCAGAGCGGGTGCACTCTTTGTGGTTTGATTACCTGAGTGCGATCCTAGACCCCTTGGCTATGGATGCAGCTGTGAAAAGGGTTATGCTGAATTGTGGTTTAGATGTTTGTGATAATGACTCTATGAGTATGTTTGAAGGGTATTCTAAAAATGAAATCTTAGAATTAATTAAATTCAGGAAACATGCTAGGATGTTCATTCACATGCTGAAATACTTTGAAAACAAGAATCACATATTACACAATAGTTTATGTGAATCTAACTCTTTGATTAAGAAATACAAAAGAAGAAATAGAACTTTGTGTGAAAAGGTTGATAATTTGAAAAAGAAAATTCAATCTGGTAGAAGCATGGAAAATAAAGATGAATTTATGTTTGATGGTCAAGAATGCTTGTCTTATGCTTGTATGTTTGTACACACCTCATTGAAGGTTTTTCACTCATGGTTATGGTATCTTGATAGTGGATGTTCTCGCCATATGACAGGAGATAAATCACTGTTTAAGACTCTTAAAGAGAAAGCTTGTGACTATGTGACTTTTGGTGATGGGAGTCATGCTCAAGTTCTTGGCAAAGGGACGGTTGAAATACCGGGATTACCTCTGATAGCCACAAACTGAATGACCCCTTGTGATTAAACCAATTAATTAATTAGCCA
The DNA here is from genome assembly GCA_030445155.1 of Quercus variabilis. NCBI lineage: Eukaryota > Viridiplantae > Streptophyta > Magnoliopsida > Fagales > Fagaceae > Quercus > Quercus variabilis. The sequence goes on along the minus strand of CP129447.1, from coordinate 44,893,440 downwards.
AGTTATTAATTAATCAATTTATCATGCAAATGCATGGAAGCACAAACTGTAAGGTTGAAATTTATCAACCATCTTATTGACTTTATTCCGAGCCAAGTTGCTTGTAATTTAACACTTTGTAACCCTGTATTTAGGTGGGATTATTGTAAGGGTAGTGTGTGAGAAGAGGTGAAGAAAAGCTCAAGTATGTGCGAGAAAGCAGGGGTTCGCGGCTAGGACTCGCGGCTAACTTGCGACTGGCAAGCCGCCAAATGTGGGCACGTGAGAAGCACACAGGGAAGCTGAAGGGTCGCACTAGCTGTCGTATTACAGGACAAAAGTCCCAGGCTAGCCAGGCCATTACATCGCGACTTGAACTCGCGACTTGGATAAGCCGCGAGGTTAAGCTGCCAATCAGCCCTGTTTGGCAAAAACTGACTCTTCATATTCCAAATACACATCACTATATATAGACCCTTATACCCACTAATTTGAGAGAGTTTCCAGAGAGAATTTTGTGAGAGAAACCCTAGAGAAAAACTAGATTGCCTCATCCCCAATCTTTACCTTAGAGACTCTACAAATTCCTCTACTCTCTTCCTCTCCATTGTCATACTCTTGAGAGGTCATTGACCAAATTCTTATCTCACCACACTTATGTATGTGAAAAGGTTCATTTGGTGCTAAGGGAAGCAGTTTAGAAGGAACCAATATACATTGGTTGATGCTATGGTCTAGTAGCGGAATCCGGGAAGTTAAAGAAGAAATAGGTTTGGCGTAACCTCGTTGGAGCAAGAAGGTTGAAGGGCTTAGGTACTTGAGTAGATTAGGCTTGGAGGGTCTTCTGCTGTTCATGTATCCCAACTATATTCTTTAGTGGATTATTTGACCGCTTGGAGGATGGCGGAGAGGTTTTGTTTCGAGAACTTAGGTTTTCTCTTCGATAATATTGTTGGTTATATTTGGTTTTGTATCTCATATAAAACACATAGCAGAAGCAACAAACAAGAATCTATTTCATTCATGATTGATAACTTGCATTATGTAAATTTCAGAATTTGCGTACCTTGGTGCGGTGAAATTCAAAACAAAAGATTATAAGTCCTTGGGAACGCTTTTAATCTTCACTCCAATTCCACTTTACGCCCAAGAAGTGTGGTTTCTCAATCAATTTCCAAGGGAGAATAACTGAGTGGTTTCACTCGCACATACACACCACTTCACAATGGTGTCTCTCTTTTTCTCTAATCTCTAATGAAAAATCTGTATGTCTCTCCCTTTATATAAAATTGATTATCTAATTGGGCCGGCCTATTGGGCCTTTCCAATTGGGCTTTAATGTGTGGCTTGGAGTGGGACCAAAAGGACTAATAAGACACTAGCTCCAATGGGCCTTGGGCTTTTCTGTCAACTCTTGACAAGTCCAAAGTTACCATTAATTATATTTAATACCACTATATAAATATAATTGCACTCTAGGCCTTATTAATAAATTATATCCCAAAACTTTATTATACATACAACTCTTTCATAAAATATTCGTAGTAATTCAAAGTCATAAATATAAACTGTCACTTTGAAGATTACTACGTCTTAATCCTTGAGTACCCGGTTTAATCTTTTTAAGTTATTCATTATATATTTATGAAATCTAATTTCATAAATATATACTTTAGTAATTTCTTACCAAAATGGTTAAGCCTAACTCTCTGAATAACTAAGCCCATTAAACTTATCTCAAGGGAATATTTTAAATCTCTGTTAAGAGACTATGAATTCCATCTTGAGAATATATGTTCCATCAACACGCAATGTGGCTGCCCAACATACTGAGGTTTTGACCGTTACTTTAGATCTCACTCCTGATATATCAAAGCAACCTACACTTCATGATTAGGTCCATTATTCTCTCAGGATTAAGAGTTCATGCAAATATAAGTTGTGAAATTTATTATTCAATTGACAGTCGTTAGAAGAATAATAAATCTCACAGCGGTCCAATTCAATATGTCTTAACTCTTAAAACATATTAACACATCAACTAGAAGTCTCCACTTCCATGATCAAGACAAATCATCTTAGTTGATATGTTATAGTCTTCGCAGATGAAATGCCCAATTTCATCACCGACTACGAACTAAAATTCTGAGTTTACAAAGAACTTGTGACTTATATCTTCTGTGACTAAATCACATAAATCACATACTATGCATCTCATGGACTATATGATAATGTCTAAATATTCTTGTTACCATTATTTCAGATAATAATAAAACAACTTTATTAATCACAACATTAAGTCATACATAATGTCATACATAGCATCATACAATAGGATTTAAGGGCATTAATACTAACAAATATATTGTGTGTTGTCCATGTGTTTGCACATTCCTTCCCTTTATCTTTGCCTTATATTCACTGCTGTGGATATGTTTATATTTGGCATAGATTAGTTATCAATTTTGTGATTGGCTTATGTTCATGTTCTGCATATTAATTGTTTGATTATAAGCTTGAATTGGTAATTTTATAATTTGGGGTCTAAACGTTCCATGGTGTTTTATACACATTTTGAACTTTCAATTGGTATCAGAGTGGGTACACTTGTTGCGGTTTAAATACCTAACTGTGATCCTTGACCCTTGTTGAGATAGATAGGTCTCAATCCTTAAATGTTCCACTATTTTTTGATGGTAACAATTATGCCTTCTGGAAAGTTAGAATGAGGGCATTTCTATGCTTTATTGATGACACTGTGTGGGATGTGGTTGAAATAGGTTGAACTAAGCTGGAGGTTGAAAAATCCACCTGGGATAAGGCAGCTCTTGCGGTAGCAAATGCTAATAGCAAAGTTTTAAATGCTATTTTTTGTGGTGTGTCTCCTGATGAATTTTACAGGATCTCTCATATGACAATAGCCAAGGAAGCTTGGAAGATTTTGGAGACAACTTATGAGGGGACTAAGAAGGTGAAGGACACAAAGCTCCAAATGCTTACCACCAAATTTGAAGAGCTTAAGATGGGAGATGATGAGCCCTTTGATTTGTTTTATGGGAAACTCAATGAAATTGTGATTGCAAAGCTCAATCTTGATGAGCAGATTGAAGATACTAAGGTGGTGAGAAAAATTTTAAGATCCTTACCGGAAAGCTTTTGAGTAAAAGTCACAGCTATAGAGGAAAGCAAGGATCTGGATGAAATTAAGATCCAAGAGCTCATTGGGTCACTTCAAATGTATGAGCTTGGATTGCCTTCCCACAAGACAAGTAAATCGCTTGCTCTTAAAACCATCACCGAAAGAATGGATGATCCTTCCAAAGAAAATGGAGTGGAGAAGGAAGTATCATATCTTGTGAAAAACTTTCTAAAATTTTTGAAGATGAAGAATAGTGGGAAACCATTCAACAGAGGGAAGTTTCCATCCTCAAGAAGTGATAGGAAAGACTTTAAGAAAAGTGAAGGGAAGGATTCTCAATTCCTTGCGAACACTGTGTGCTTCGAGTGTAATGGACATGGACATTTCAAAAAGGAATGTCCTAATTATTTGAAGGCAAAAGGAAAGGTCTATACCACTACCTTGAGTGATATTGATTCATCAAATTTTGACTCTGAAGATAGCTGTGACAGAGAAGGAAATTACTCTGCATTCATGACCATTGCATATGTAGAACTCTTGGATGATTTAGGTTCACTTGTGAAGGAGCTTGGAGAACATTCTAATTTGGAGTCTATTGGAATAGGTGAGGAGTTTGAAGATGAAGAAGCTAAAAAAGCAGTGGGATTGCAAGAGACTTACAACTGACTCCTTGAGAAGATCGATGAATATGCTAAAGTGGCTAATGCAGCCATTAAAAAGATAAAGAGAGCTAAGGAAGATTACAAAATTCTTCTGGCACGATACAAGGAGGCGAAGTGTGAAATTGAGACACTAACTGGTGAGCTGTCGGAAGCTTATACCAAAGTAAGATATCTTTAGCAAGAGGTGGTGCAAGCTCATGCCAAAATAGAGAGAGTCTTCACCCAAAAGTTAGAAGATGTTATTTCATCTCAAAAACCTTCCTTAGATAAGTCCGGGTTGGGTTACACTGGAGGGAGTAGCACATCAGCCATGGCTGTCAAAGAAGTGAAGCTTGTAAAGGCTAAAGAGATGATTGTGTATAAGTCTATTCTTGAGAAAATTAAAGCTGAGAAGATGAACAATGTGGCTAATCAACGGGTGTTCAATAAGTCCCACAGTCACTCAAACTCTAGATATGGAGCTAGAGGAAGATCACTTCCAAGATCTCGGCAGGGTCCTAGAATGAATTATCTTTGTCACTATTGTGGAGTACAAGGACATACAAGATCCAATTGTCACAAGCAAAGAGCAGTGAACAATGCAAGTACTCCTCGGTCATGAGGAAGAAGAAATGACAATAGGTCTTGGGGTGGTAAGCAACCAAGAAGTCAAAACCGTGATCCAGGAATGATGGATGTGATGAAGATGATCGATGCCTTCACAAATTGCCTAGAAAGCTTCACACGAAGGTTTGACAGTCCTAATTCACGTATCCAATCCGTTAAGGATATCATCCCAAACGCACGTGACGTGTGGGTGACGAAGGGTACTCATGCATAAGCATTACAACATGTCCATGCATCAATACTTCCCATGTTTGCGAATTTGCTTGGTTGTGTGCTCCTTGCTAGTATTTAGGTTGTTTTTTTTGTATGCTTGTTTGTCTTTGGTTCGAATGTCTTTATATTTTTGTTATGTTTCTGATCAATTTTTTACTGTTTTTGTGTCAAAAATCCAAAAACACATAAAAAGTAAAAAATCCAAAAATTTTGATCAACTTTGTTGAGTTTTGTCTCAAAGCATGTTTTGTCTTGTACCTTTGTACTAATGGCTTTGTGCATTTAACGAGCTTAGCTTGTCTCTCATGCACTCATACCATTGTGGAAGAAATTCTAAAATCTATGTGATTGTTGTAAATAGATTTTCAACCTTGTCATGAATGATTAGTGAATGGTTTTGTTGATCTTGAGACATGCATAGACTCATGCCTATATATCTTCTCACTTTTTATTTTTATGCTTAAAAGAGCTCTCTAAATGTAAATCTCCAAATAAAAAGAGATATAGAGCTGCAAAAGCCTATCGCACATACTAGTATTCAACTAGGAAAAAGGGAAAGTAACTAAAATGAATTATATGATGCCCAAAAAGCCAAAGGCTAACTCATAAATTGAAATATCAAAAAAATTTAAGGCATCTATCTCACAATGAGATTTTCTTTGCTCTAAAAGTGCAAATGTAATGTTGAATATGGAGCCAATTGAAAAGTTTCAAAGAATTGTTATCAAGTGCTTGTGGGAGGTCATATATGCATGTTTCTATTATCTAGTGCTAGTTGTGTATGCCTTGATTGAATTGATCATTGAAACTTCACATTATACTAAGGACTATCTCATTTTTGATATCCACACACAACACATAAGTTTATGTTCAATGAATGCCATATTCATTTGTGTGATTGTACTTGTTTAAATGTGTTTTCACAAGCTCCATCTTTGTTGATCAAACATAAAAAGATTTTTGAGTGTTTTAGTTTGTTTTTGGAACGTATTTTGTTTTATATAAAAAATGTCAAAATTTTCAAAAACAGTGTTACCCTGTTTTGGCGACTTAGTCGCGGGTAGGTCTAGTCGCATGCTCTAGTCACGAAGCTCACTCCGAGAGTTTTTGCGGGTCATTAGCGAGTCAAGGCTGTAGTCGTGAAAAAGATTTAGAAAATTTTCAAAAATTTGAGTTTTTGTGGTTTTTGCGGCTTAGTGTGGCGACTTGTTCGCGGGTGGAAGGTCTAGTCGCAAGGGGTACACAGAGATTTTCGTGGCTCCCTTAGCGACTATCTCACGGGTAAATCTTCCAGTCACGAAAAACACTTAGAAGATTTTTTAAAAATCTTGTTTCATAGTGTCTCGCGGCTTACCCTAGCGACTTACTAGTGATTTGATCTAGTCGCAAAAAACGCGTATTTTGCATTTTATGGACAGTTTTAAAAATTATTTTTCAATTTTTCCCTTGAATATCAGTGACTGTTCACTGTCTTCTTCATTTCTCTCTCTCAAACACTTCGAGTCTCACTGAAAAAGATTCCATTTTTGCATCATGTCTTCATCAAACACAAAGAAAAAGGTATGGGTTATACTTCCTTTACTTCATTCTTACTATTTTGATCTTTAATTTCTTGTTTTGAATGTTGCATCTATGTTCTACAATATATTGGGTTCTAACTTGGGTTTGCTTAAAATGTTGAGAATGGCTTTGTGTAGTATTTCTATTTTGTTGAAGATTTATTGGGCTTGAACTTTGTTTGAGAGTTTATGAATGATGTGTCTTGTTGTTCCTATCCTGCCCTTACTTTGGTTCTCACTATATGTATGCGTTGTTCATGTTTCTATCTTTTGAGAGATTGTGCTATGTACTGTGGTTCATGAATGTATTGCTCCATTCATATCTTGTTCCTAGCATTTTCGTCATGCTTTGTGTTACATATTGCCCTATTGTCTCTAAGGTGTTACTGTTGTTTTGATTTTGTAAAATCTCTTGTCACACTGAAACTAATCATTTTGATGTTTGCTTCTAGTGGTATTGTATTTTGGTTCTTTTCTGTGTGTCGACTTTGTTGCAGTTAACTCGTTGTTCATCTAGAGGGAAAGGCATTGTAACTGATGAACCATTAACTCCGGTTGCTAAACGGACACGATTGTAGTCTAAGTCATCCAAGGACCCTACCATTGAGAGATTTAGGACTCCCACTGACTCAAAGACCTTCACTGACATCTTCAAAGAATCTTCTCCCATTGTGGAAAGAGTTGTCAAGTTTGACATACTAGGGACAACATTTATCCCTAAGATTTTTGAAGAAAGAGATTGGGTTGATCTATTTGGAAATTTTGAGGATCCATCTGAAGAATTGGTCAATGAATTCTTTTTAAATGCCAGATACACAGGAGTCGAGTTGAAATGCTGGGTATGAGGAAAAGAATTTTCCATAAATGCAGATTACATTGCTAAAGCTCTTTACATCACCAGACCAAAAGATGTGGATCGAACTCCATACGATGACCGGGAACTTCAGGCACAAGACATCCTTCATGTTCTTGGGAATGAACATGAAGTGGGAAGCACATGATCATCTATAAGCACTGCATTGTTTTCACTTGAATTGATAACTTTAAAGCTGATCATGTTCTCCAATCTCTACCCACTTTCAAATACTACCTTCATCAATCTTAGAAGGGCTAAATTCCTGTGTGACCTCATTAGTGGTGCACCGATTGACATCTGTGCTCATATATTCCAAATCGTTGGGAAAACATTGGCCCGTTCAGCAACACGAACAATTCTTCTATTCTGCGGTCTAGTTATGAAGATTGTTCTTAGTGAAGGTGTTAGTCCTTCATCAAATGAGAGACTTTTGACCCATCCTCGACCAATATCCCAGTACTCTTTCCAAGCAAGCAAGAGCCGCTCCTCCAAGAAACCTAAGAGTGAGCCATCCACACATGCATCTCCAACTGCTCAGGCTACAGCTACTCTTGTTCAATCAACTGGGACTCCGTCTATTCCTTCCGGATTTCAAATGCCCAAGCAAAGTTACTTCATTGAGAATGTGTTTCATTGGATTTCTGATCTAGAACGGCTTCTCAACTCCTTTCATAATCAAACTCAGGCGATAAATAGAAGTTTGACGATAGTTAAAATTAGCTATTCCTGACAAAATGGGGGAGATGCACATAGAAAGGGGGAGACAGACAGGGAAATAGAAAGCATAGCGAAAGGGGGAGAATTCTTTATCACTTGATATTTTGTGTATAGCTTTGATAATTTTTGGCTTTCTGCTGTTTTACTAATTTAAAACTTTGTGGTGTTAGTTGTTCATTTGGTTTAAACTCATATCTCTTGAATGTTTTTAACACTTTATATATTGTTGATGTTATTCAGTTTATTCAGCATATGTTCTGGTTTGTTTAAGTTTTGTACCCATGTTGCTTATGTAAGCTTTAATGGTTTATTTATGCACACTTGTAGGCCTTTGTGGTTTGTGCCATGCTATATGCAGCCTTCGTATTTTGTTAAATCAGTACTTCTAACCTAATGCTACGCATTCCTTTTTAAGTACTATCACTTTTGTGCCCGTGTAAGATTTTTCCTAGATGCAAATACTTCATGTATTGTGCATTGGTTGAGTGTTGGTCATTCAAGTGATTTACCTTATGTTTGTTATCTTGAATGTCCGGATGTTCATTCCAAGTGTGAATGAGCATTGTGATCACTTGGTTATAGTGATTGCATGTTTTGGTCTTGCCATGGTTTATTGCTTTATTCCATTGTGCTTGATCGCATTATGCTTGTTCCATTTACTTTACAAGTTTTTTGCATACAATGAACTTATTGTGTTGTTATGTTTCAGGAGTTACTTGTTCTTATGGTTCTAAAGCTCCACAGATTCTAGAGTTAGGTATGAGTAAGTTTTCCAACTGTTCCCAACTCACGCGTTAAGTCTAGAGTTTGCTTTAGGGTTTTGTCACGGAATAGCCAGAAGGGGAGATTGTAAGGTTGAAATTTATCAACCATTTTGTTGGTTTTATTCTGTGCCAAGTTGCTTGTAATTTAGCACTTAGTAACCATGTATTTAGGTGGGATTATTGTAAGGGTAGTGTGTGAAAAGATGTGAAAAAAAGCTTAAGTATGTGCAAGAAAGCAGGGGTTCGTGGTTAGGACTCGCGGTTGACTCGCGACTAGCGAGCCGTCAAATGCAGGAATGTGAGAAGCATACAAGGAAGCTGAAGGGTCACGCCAGCTGTCGCACTAAAGGAAAAAAGTCCCAGGTTGACCAGGCCGTTATGTTGCGACTTGAACTCGTGACTTGGATAAGCTGCGAGGTCAAGCCGCCCATCAGCCCTGTTTGGCAAAAACTGACTCTTCATATTCCAAACACACACCATTATATATAGACCTTTATACCCTCTAATTTGAGAGAGCTTCCAGAGAGAATTTTGTGAGAGAAACCCTAGAGAAAAACAAGATTGCCTTATCCCCAATCTTTACCTTAGAGACTCTACAAATTCCTCTACTCTCTTCCTCTCAATTGTCATACCCATGAGAGGTCCTTGACCAAATCCTTATCTCACCGCACCTACGTTTGTGAGAAGGTTCATTTGGTGCTAAGGGAAGCAGTTTGGAAGGAACCAATATACATTGGTTGATGCTATGGTCTTAAAGCGGAATCTAGGAAGCTAAAGAAGAAATAGGTTCGGCGTAACCTCATTGGAGCAAGAAGCTTGGAGGGCTTAGGTACTTGGGTAGATTAGGCTTGGAGGGTCTTCTGTTGTTCATGTATCTCAACTACATTCTTTAGTGGATTATTTGACTACTTGGAGGGCGGCGGAGAGGTTTTACGTCGAGAATTTCGGTTCCCTCTTCGATAACACATCGTGTGTTATCCGTGTGTTTGCATCTTCCTTCCCTTTATCTTTGCCTTATATTTATTACTGTGAATGTGTCTATATTTGGCATAGATTAGTTATCAATTCTGTGATTAGCTTATGTTCATGTTCCACACATTAATTATTTGATCATAAGCTTGAATTGGTAATTTTATAATTTGGGGTCTAAACGTTCAAGGGTGTTTTATACACATTTTGAACTTTCACAAACAAATCACCAATAACTAAATATGCAGCGGAAATTAAAAGACACAGTGATTTGTTTATGAATGGGGAAAACCCTTGCGGCAAAAACCTCACTGGGTGATTTTCAGGTCACCACTCCCGAAACTTCACTATTATTAAATCAAGTGGTTATAAGTAAAAGAATCTCAAGTACCTTACAAACCTACAGCTGAACCCTTACCTCAATACCCAATTGAACTTGATCTGTAGTGACAGTTCCCACCTTTGATGCACGGCTCCTAAGTACGTGACTAAACAAGGCACGGATCCCAGTACGCGACTTTAAACACCAACTTAGAAGGAGAGGTTGGCTGCAAAGTTCTTCAATTCATTCTACACGATGAAGATTAAGAAGGTGCTTAGTCACAAAACCCTTTGGTGCAAATATACAGCAACTTCTTCAGAGAAGATGAACTAGGTCAAGAACTTCGTCTTTGATCACAAATTGCTTGAACAGAGTTTGCTCAATTCTTGTTCAACTTGTGTACAGTTTGACGGCTCTTAAAACAATCCTTTTATATGATTAGGGTTAGGAGAAAAAAAAGCCCAAAAGCATATTCACGAATCTCAAGAAATCATATCAGAAAATCTAATTTTATAAATCTCGATAGATAGCAGGTGTCGAGGAGCTATCGAGCAAGTGTCGAGCTTTAATGAAATTGCACTTCAGCTTGTTTTTTCTTAGACAGACTTGATGACTTCAACACTTGATCTTGAAACCTTATTTCTTGAAGTATTAAAAACACCTAGAACTACCCAATGACAAGTAGAGTTCGTTTTGTCAAAGAATTAGCCAATTTACATAAATAAGTGACATATGTTCTTAACAAATGAAAACACATATGTCTTAACAGTTTCCCCTTTTGGCAATCCGTGACAAAATAACAACAAACAAATGAACGTATGAGAGAAGTCATAAATCACTCAACTCATATTCACTTGTTGAATACAATAAAATCTATCCTAACACAAACTCTTGAAAAACTTTCCAAGAAGAGAGTTTATGACAAGTAAACTTTGACAACCTGTATTTCTGAAACACTTTAAACAAAACTCTTCAAGGCATCTTATGTGAAATAGAAATAATAGATTGCATACAAGTATAATGAACATGTGTATAAAGATAGAGAAGAAACAACACATGAAGATAGAGGTGAAAGAAATATACATCCACATATAGAGAGAAAAATAAGTACAATGTATGTAAAACTAGTCACAAGACCTCATATACAAGATCAATGTATCTATAAAGAATAGAAAAGAAAAGATACATCAAAACCTCACTATATCCCTCAAATATCAACACTCCCCCTATAAAAGATGTCCTATACTAACTCTCCCCCTAAGATGACTACTCTCATAACCCAAAACTACTTCCCCTTTTTGTCACAAGTGACAAAGGGTAGAATGTCATGTAGACATCTCATTAATAAAGCTAGTATCTCCATCATCATCATTCGAAGCGTCATCGTCAGCACCAACATCATCATATCCTCAGAGTCAGAAGCCGCTAGAGGAGGTGGTGAAGGAGTAGCCTCAAGAGCAAAACCACCTATGGTCGCCTGCCGTCGTGCAATATGACTAACATGAAAATTCACTTGATACAACTCAAAGGAGAGTGTATCGAGGCGAGCATCCATGCGCTATAGCTGCGCCACGATGTCTTCGAGAGATACATCGCCCATAGAGGAAGAAGGAGCAGATATAGATGGAGCAGATCTAGATGGAGCTGAATGGGAGGGAGGAGTGGAATTCATTTGTCTCGACCTAAACTAAGCCTCACTACATTTTATAGTAGCGGCATCTATGACACAAATATGTGTGAAGTGGTCGGACATAGGAAAAGGGATAGAAAAATGGCGTAAGATCCTTGTGATAGCAGAAGGAAAGATGAGCTTATCACAAGATGCCGAATCTAAATGAACATTTATGATAGAAAGGACGAAATGAGAAGGAAAATTTATAGTAAGATACTCAAGAAGAGATAACAAAAATCTAGCATGAGGCTCTATGATGGAGTTGTAGTGAGAGAGTGGATGGAGCAAAAAAGTCATCACCATGTTTAAAAAATCTAGGACTTTTAGTAAAAGGTCTACATGATGTATACTAATGCTCACCTCAATTAGCTGGGCGCGCACAAAAAGCAAAAATGAGCTTATCTTTGGACACAGTCTTCAGACGCTCACAAGAAAGATAGTCAGGAAACTCTATCCTAGGAACCTTAAGCACATCCGCAACTAGCTGCAGTGTGACAGGGATGCACGTACCTCGAATGCGAGTGAAAAAGAGAGGTACTGAACGATCAATCCCGTGCATGTTGGAGTAAAACTCCGGAATAAGCACGAAAGGACATGTGACTGGGACGTCACACAATGACTCTTATCCCCTACTGTGAATGACAGAGGGAAGGTCAAAGTCAGTGAAGTCCGCCAAAATGACTTGGCATTCTGAATGAACACCTCGTCTAGAAAAGTTCTTCGAAAATGCCTTGTGGGCATCACCATCACGGAACCGAAGATTTAGAGGAGCAGAATCAGAAGATGAAGAAGCTCCAAAATGCAGAGGGTTCGGAGCCGGAGTGGATTTACGCTTAGGTGCCATAGACACTACTAACGTAAATAGAATGAGAAAGAGATAGAGAAGGAGACAATCAGAAAAGTCCCAAAACAATTCACATATATCAAATATATTGAACAAAGAGTATGTATGCATAGAGAATGCATGAACATGTGACATGCAAATTAAAAAGCATCATAGGCTCAGCCCAATCCAATCTTACTAACACACAAGTAGAAAACATACATCTAAATGCATGAAAATACCATTCTAATGCACATGAAATGCAATGTATGACATTTTGAACACATTTAAGTGAAGACCCAACCTAAAATTTCAAGAAAAACTCATTAATTTTGAAAAACCCCAAAAATTTTCAAAAACCTCAAAACCTAAGCTTCAAAACATGAAATGCATGAAAAAGGAAGAAAAAAGAGATCTTACCAAGTGATTTGAAGCAAGGAATGGCCGAAAATCATGTGGGTTGGAGATTTTGAGTGAGGAAAAAAGGTTAGGGAGATGAACAGCCGCGGATAGGTCGAGAGAGATCGAGAAAATGAATTACAGATCACGACAGAACCTTATATAGGAGCTTCAGTAATTTTCGACAACTGAGGTGTCGAGACATCTGTTGAGGTAGCTGTCGAGAAAAAGAACGTTGATAGCTACAGGTGTCGAGAAGGTATCGAGGAATAAACACCAAAACTAAGAACAGAAGCTCGATCGATCAACAAGGTATCAATAAGGTTTCGAGGAGACAGAAACTTTCTCGATCGATCCATCAAGTGTCAAAGAGGTGTCGAGATTGTGATAAGAAAAAAGGCTTGAGAAGCTCGACAGATAACAAGGTATCGAGGAGGTGTCGAGTCAGCTTTTAAAAACAGTTTTTCGAGAAGAGAAAAACACAGATATGAATGCAATCCAACATGTACCTTGACCAATGATCCAATCAACATATTAAGCTCTCAAAATCATCTCTCAACAAAAATTTTAAGCACATGGATCCTCAAAAACACACACAACAGGTTTAACCAATTTTATTTTTCAAAAATAAGTCAAGACAGTTTAGTGAGTATACATTAGCACATGTAAAACCTTTTTAATGACTAAATCACATTGTACCTGCACATGTACCAAGAGTAGCAAAGAATATTGCGTGTTGTGTGTGAAAAACATCGCAAGATTGCATGTGTATACATGTTATGATAATCTGAGATATGAGAAAATAACTTTAACTCACACATAATCATAACTGTTTGATGGGGACTATTACCTTCGAGGTACATCCTATAACTCCCACATCTCTTAAAATACACGCTTGCAATCATATTTAAAGCATTTTTAATCTTTTTGTTTTTTATTTTCTTTGCATATTTTCTTTTACTTAAGCATATCATGCATGGGCATAAAAAGAGAGAAAAGAAATACCCAAGATGTTAAGCATTTAACACTGCACTTTTGCTATGCCATAGCATACAGGTGTCATATTATGATTGGTGAGCAACAGTGGTGAGATGGTTATTTATGCCCTTCTCTTAAGATTTTCTAGTCCTACCCATTAAAAAGAGTGATAAGAGTGTTAAGTTCAAGAGATAACTTAATCTTACTCATCACAAACAAGAGCCATAAAGCTCACTTGCTTAATTGTGCATAGAGATGCTCATCTAAGCTAAAAGAGATATAAAGTTTAGAAAACTCTGTTTTATTGGCTATCCAAGGTACACAAGTACCAAAATACACAAAACACACACTTTTTTTTTGTATTTTTTCTGATTTTTCAATTTTATTTATTTATTTTTATATCAAAAATAAAATAAACAAAATTGAAAGTAAACACACAAAAACATGATAAATAAAGCAAAGCATAAAACTAGGCTGACTCAACAAAAATGCAAAACACACAAGCAATGCAACAAACAAGAAAAACAAGAAGAGAGAAGAAAGTGATGAAATCACTTAGAGTCCTTTTTCTTCCACACCTTAGAAGAACCTTTCCTTTGATTAAACCCTTGAACCGGTGGTGAAGGGGAAGAATGGAAACCATTCAAGCAAAAGGAACATGAGGGCTTTAAGAAGATCACCAAGAGGAGCAAGAGAGGATTGAAGCTGATTCTGGCTACCAGACACGATCATGCCGTTGCTCTGTTGAGTGGCTAGCCACTTATAGCAATTTGATCGAGTATGACCGGCAGCTCCACAATGATGACAGAGATGCTGCTTCTTTTGTTTAGGTTTTTAAGAGTTAGCCTTCTTAACCCTAGGGGTTTTAACATCTTTCTTATCCTATTTAAGGGGTGCTCTTAAGATAGATTTACCCTTGTTTACATTCTTACTAGCTAATTCAGTTTTATCATCAGTGTTCTCAATATCAGTATTATTAGCAGGAGAAACAAAAACCGCAGCACTAGTAGAAGCAATATGAGAGGAAGAAAGACCATACCCTAAACTTGTTCGATCCGAAGCAGATTTCTGGATGCTAAGCATCTCATCAAGCTTTGCACTTGAAGTCCTCTCCAGTTGAGCTCTGACTTGAAACAACTCCGCTTCAAGCTTCTTGGTCTTCTCAGCCAATAAATTGTTCTCAAACCTTAGTGCTCCAATAGTTTGATTCGCCTCATCAAACTTTGTGGACAACTCTTCACAATCAAGTTCCACATCACTAAGCTTCTTGGTGGCCAGCCTATACAATTTCTCATATTTCTCGGAGAGCTTGTAAAGCTTCTCATAGGCTGAATGGATATCATCTTGATCATCCATCTTCTCGAATTTGGACTCCACAAGTTCTTCTTCTTCGTCCACTTCTTCAACAATCCCTTCAGTAGGATTGACTGTGGCAGTGAAGGTATTTAAGATTCCGCCATCCTCATTATCGGAATTATCTTCGGGCACGGTGTCACTCAAGGTTGTAGCAAGTGCCTTACTTTTCCTAATGCTCTTGAGATATGTCGGGCATTCATGCTTCATGTGACCAAATCCATGACATCCAAAACACTTTGGTCCTACAGGAACAGTGTGTTGACCGCCTTCCTTAGCATCCTTTTTCCCTCTGTCTTGCACCTTAGACTGGAAAGAACTGGATTATCTACGGTCCTTATTGAAGCTCCTCCCATTGGAATTCTTCGTAAACTTCTTGAACTACCTTGTAATGCAGGACTTTATCTTGGAATCTTTATCATCGGAAGACTCATCTGTATCATTGCTCTTTGCCTTTAAGGCCATGCTCTTCCCTTTACCCGTTTTGCCAATCCTAGATAATCCTATCTTGTAGGTCTGCAAGTTTCCAACCAGCTCAGTTAAAGGAATCTTGTCAATGTCCTTTAATTCCTCTATAGCAGTAATCTTCGCATGGAATCTCTCAAGTAGAGATCTGAGCACCTTCTTTACAATCTTAGGTTCAGGGATGGTTTCCCCAAAATTGAAGGCTGAGTTTACTATGTCCTTAAGCTTGGCATAGAACTCATCAAACGACTCATCCTCCTCCATCTTTATTTCTTCAAAACTTGTAGTGAGCTTTTGAAGCTTTGAATCCTTGACAGCCTTTGTACCCTCATAGGTTGTCTAGAGGATGGTCCACGCTTCCTTTGCAGCTTCAGTAGAGGATATCTTATTGAACTCCTCATTGGTGACTGGGCTAAATAGGGCATTCAACGCTCTGTTGTTGAAGTTTGCCACCTTGATCTTGGCATCATTCCAATCGGCTGGCTCTTCTTTTGGCTTGCTCAAGCCAATCTCTACAACTTGCCACACCTTCTCATCTAAAGACTACAAGAAAGTTCTCATGCGTACTTTCCAGTATGCATAGTTAGTGTCATCAAATAAAGGACGTATGATTAATGACTGTTCTCTATCCATGACAAACAGGGGTCAATGGATCAACACAGCAAAGATTAAACCTAATCAGAGTGTGCCTACTCTGATACCACTTGATAGGCCACAAACTGAATGACCCCTTGTGATTAAACCAATTAATTAATTAGCCAAGTTATTAATTAATCAATTTATCATGCAAACGTGTGAAAGCACAAACAATCACCAATAACTAAATATGCAATGGAAATTAAAAGACACGGTGATTTGTTTATGAATGGGGAAAACCCTTGCGGCAAAAACCCCACCGGATGATTTTCAGGTCACCACTCCTGAAACTTCACTATTATCAAATCAAGCGGTTACAAGTAAAGGAATTCTAAGTACGTTACCAACCTACAGTTGAACCCTTACCCCAATACCCAATTGGATTTGATCTGTAGTGATAGTTCCCACCTTTGATGCACGGCTCCCAAGTACGTGACTAACCAATGCACGGATCCCAATACGCGACTTCAAACACCAACTTAGAAAGAGAGGTTGGCTGCAAAGTTCTTCAATTCATCCTACATGATGAAGATCAAGAAGATGCTTGGTCACAAAACCCTTTGGTGCAAATACACAGCAACTTCTTTAGAGAAGATGAACTAGGTTAAGAACTTCATCTTTGATCACAAATTGCTTGAACAGAGTTTGCTCAATGCTTGTACAACTTGTGTATAGTTTGACGGCTTTTAAAACAATCCTTTTATATGTTTAGGGTTAGGAGAAAAGAAGGCCCAAAAGCATATTCATGGATCCCAAGAAATCAAATCAGAAAATTTGATTTTATAAATCTTGACAGATAGCAGGTGTCGATGAGCTATCGAGCAGGTGTCAAGCTTTAATGAAATTGCACTTCAGCTTGTTTTTTCTTGGACAGACTTGATGACTTCAACACTTGATCTTGAAACCTTGTTTCTTGAAGTATTAAAAACACCTAGAACTACCCAATTACAAGTAGAGTGTATTTTGTCAAAGGATTAGCCAATTTACATAAATAAGTGACATATGTTCTTAACAAATGAAAAAACATATGTCCTAACAACCTCTACTGAAAGATGTGCTATACATCAAAGGATTGAAGGCAAATCTCTTAAGCATCACTCAAATATGTGATGAGGACTTTCTTGTCCAATTCTTAAAAAAGGAGTGCATAATCATAGATGAAAAAGGGATTCAAGTCTTGGAGGGAAATAGGACTATTGATAATTGCTATGGAGTAGTTCCTACGACACCTATTTCGTGTAGAAGTGCTCGTGTTGATTTGCTGAAACTCTGGCATCACAAGTTTGGACATGCAAACTTCAAACAAGTATCTAAAGTCTTTAAACTTGAGGCAGTTGAGGGACTTCCAAAGTTTGGAAATGTGGAGAAGACTGTATGTGGAGCATGCCAAATAGGAAAACAAACAAAGGCATGCCATCACAAGGTGAATGTGATTGCTACCTCACGGTGTTTAGAGCTCCTTCACGTTGATCTAATGGGGCCTACAAGAACTGAAAACCTAGGAGGAAAGAGATACATTATAGTGGTTGTTGATGATTTCTTAAGGTACTCTTGGGTGGAATTCCTTAGAGAAAAGTCCGAAGCATGTGATAAAATGCAAAGGCTATGTAAGAGACTACAGAATGAAAAAGGAGTTCCCATAGTTAAAATCAAAAGTGATCATGGGAAGGAATTTGAGAATGCTAAATTTGAAGCTTTTTGTGAAAAGCATGGTATCAAGAAGGAATTTTTAGCTCCAAAGACACCACAACAGAATGAGGTGGTTGAAAGAAAGAACTGGGTGATCCAAGAGATGACAAGAGTCATGCTACTCAACAAAAACATACCACAAAGATTTTGGGTTGAAACTGTGAACACATCTTGTCACATTTGTAATAGAATCTATTTAAGAGCAGGGATAAAGAAGATGCCCTATGAAATATGGAGAGAAAAGAAACCCAAGGTGAAGTACTTCAGAATATATGGAAGCACATGTTACATTCTAAATGACAAGGAAAATCTGGAAAAATTTGATGCTAAGAGTGATGAAGGAATATTCCTAGGTTATTCCACAAATAATCGAGCTTATAGAGTGTACAACAAGCGTACTAAGATGGTGATGGAGTTAATCAATGTGGTCATAGACGACACCATATCAGAAAAGGAAATTGAGGATGATGGAAAAGGGCTCAAACTCAAGAAGAATAAGGATGATGATGATATGTCTCTAAGTGATGATGCTGAGAAAGAAACATCGTAAAGGAGACCACACCTTCTATATCAAGAAAAGAGACTAGATCAACACAAGAAGTCTCAAGTCCACTCACACCTCCAGAAGTTCAAACCCTAATTTCTCATGATGAGGAACTCTCAACTTCCAAGAAACCTTCATTAAGAGTGACTCTCAATCACCCATCTAGTAATATTATTGGGATGTAAATGAGGGATTTTGTTTGAGAAAAGGACCAAAGTATAGTGCTAACCATGTGACATACCATTGTTATCTTGCTCAATTTGAACCCAAAAAGGTAGAAGAAGCATTGAAATATGAGAATTGGGTAGAGTCTATGCACCAGGAGCTACATTAATTTGTTAGAAATGATGTATGAGAATTTGTTCCAAGGTCTGAGGACAGACATGTGATCGGCACCAAGTGGATCTTTAAGAATAAAACAAATGAAGATGGTGAAGTTGTCCAAAATAAGTCTAAATTGGTGGCTCAGGGGTATACTCAAGTAGAAGGTATAGATTTTGATGAATCGTTTGCTCTGGTAGCAAGATTAGAGTCCATTCGAATTCTCTTGTCCATAGCATGTATCATGGATTTCAAGCTGTACCAAATGGATGTGAAAAGTGTCTTCTTGAATGGTTTTCTAAATGAAGAAGTCTTTGTTGAGCAACCAAAGGGGTTTGAAGACCCTCACTTCTCGGGTCATGTGCTAAGATTGAAGAAAGCTTTGTATGGTTTAAAGCAAACACCTAGAGCATGGTATGATTGTCTCAGCACTTACCTATTGGATCATGGGTTCAAAAGAGGTTAAGCAGATCAAACATTTTTTGTTAAAAGGGATGAGAAATCCCTTCTTGTCGCTCAAGTGTACGTGGATGATATTGTTTTAGGATCCACAATTGATCAACTAGCGTATGAGTTTTCAGAAGAAATGAAAAGGGAATTTGAAATGAGCATGGTGGGAAAGTTAAACTACTTCCTAGGGCTTCAAGTGAAACAATGGAAAGATGGAATATTCATTTCTCAAGAGAAGTCTACCAAAAATCTAGTCAAAAGATTTGGCCTGGACTCTAAGAAACATACTTCTACTCCCATGAGTTCTGAACGGTTTTAGACCCCTTAAAACACAACCAGATTGGTTAGCCTAGATTAATCAGCCAAGTTGTTACTTAGTCAAATTATGCAATTCTAGGTTAAAGCAATCAAACAATCATATCAAGAAATAAAGCAGCGGAAAATAAATGAACACAAGATATGATAACCTAGGAAACCACACGGTAAAAACCTGGGGAGGATTTGACCTAACTATCCTCAAGGTAAACCTGAATCCACTATGCGAAAAAATCGAAGTTCATACAGAAGGACTACAAGCTTCCCGCTTAACTTCCTAATGCTACCTACCAGTAGAACTTACTGACACGACCACGTGCAAGCTCCGAATCCACGGACTTCTTCTTTCTTGGATTCTTCAATCAGCTACAAGCACCCCCGCTTGATATTCTTTAAGCTTCAATGGTAGCAACTAAGTTGATCATCAAGATGTAGATATTATCTTCAACTTGAAAACCCTAAACTTTGTGTAAAGGAAAGCTCCTCAAAGATCTCACAAGAGATTTACACAAAACAGCAATGTATGAGCAACAATACAATTGGAGCAACCCTCAAAAACGTGGCTAGGGTTTTGTTTATATACCTAGGTAAAAGCATAAAACCCTAAACGTTTAATGAAGTAGGGCTGAGTTGGAAATTCTGCAGAAAAAAAATCTACGCGATTTTCGATTGATCGAGTCTATTCTTCGATCGATCGAGCCAGGCCGAAAGTTCCAAGTACTTTTGCAGCCACTCGATTCCAACTTTACAATAATAAACCAACTTTGAGCAAGTCTAAACAAGACTAAATAGATTGTTTTGATCATGGTTTGCCAACATTACAAATTAGAGTTCTAAATACATAAAATCCTAAGACCTTTAGAACCTAACAAGTTCCTCTACAAAACTAAGCATAGATGCAGCCAGTGTTGATGCCGATCTAACACTTTATCGAAGTATGATTGACAGTCTTCTCTATCTCATAGCAAGTAGGCCGGATATTGCATTCACTGTTGGGGTATGTGCATGGTTCCAAGCTGCTCCTAAAATATCCCACTTAACAGTAGTAAAGTGAATCATTTGTTACGTTAATGGCACATCTGACTATGGGTTTTGGTATACAAAATATTCGAATGGGTGTTTGGCGGGATATTCAGATGCTGACTGGGCAGGGTGGAAAAGCACTTCTAGTGGGTGTTTCTATCTTAGAAATAACTTGGTGTCTTAGATGAGCAAAAAACAAACTTAGTATCGCTTTTAACGGCTGAAGCTGAATACATTGTAGCGGGGAGTTGTTGTGCACAATTGTTATGAACGGGAGTTGTTGTGCACAATTGTTATGAACGAGAAAGCTACTGCATGACTATGGAATTTCTCAAGACACTATGTGTGTGTTATATGATAACACAAGTGCCATAAACTTGTCTAAGAATCCAATTTAGCATTCCAAATCGAAGCATATCAAGATTCGGTATCACTTCATTCAGGACTTGGTAGGACAAGACAGTATGTCTAGAGTTCATCAATACTGACAATCAAAAGACAGGCATATTTACCAAACCTCTTGATGGCCCGAGGTTTGAATCATTGTGTAAGACAATTGGTGTTGGTATCATTCCTTGAACTCAATCCTCCATGAAATCTCATTGTGTTCTTGTTTGCATTGTGTTTCTTACTTTTGTCATCATTGTTTTTATGTCATTTTTCATTGTTGTTTCTGATCAAATTTTTTTTTTTATTGCTTTTGTGTCAAAAATCCAAAAACACATAAATAGTAGAAAATCCAAAAAGTTTGATCAACTTTATTGTGTTTTGTCTCAAAGCATGTTTTGCCTTGTACCTTTATACTTATGGCTTTGTGCATTTAATGAGCTTAGCTTGTCTCTTATGCACTCATATCATTGTGAAAGAAATTCTGAAATCTAAGTGACTGTTGTAAATAGATCTTCAACCTTGTCATGAATGATTAGTGAATGGTTTTGTTGATCTTGAAACATGCATAGACTTGTGCCTATATATCTTCCCACTTTTATTTTATTGTTTTATTTAAAAAGCTCACCAAATGTAAATCTCCAAATGAAAAGAGATATTGAACTGCAAAAGCCTATCGCACATACTAGTATTTGACTAGGAAAAAGGGAAAGTGACCAAAATAAAATGTTTGATGCCCAAAAAGCCAAAGGCTAACTCATCAATTTGAAATATTGAAAAATTCAGGCATCTATCTCACAATGAGATATGTTTATTCATAAAGATCGAATGATATGTTGAAAATTGAGCTAAATGAAAAGTTTCAAAGAAATGTACTCAAGTTTATGTGGGAGGTCATATATGCATACTTCTATAATTGAGATGGGTCACATTATCTAGTACTAGTTGTGTATGCCTTGATTGAATTGATCATTGAAACTTCACATTGGACTAAGGACTATCCCATTTTTGATACCCACACACAACACACAAGTCTATGTTCAATGAATGCTATATTCATTTGTGTGATTGTACTTGTTTAAATGTGTTTTCCCATACTCAATCTTTGTTGATCAAACAAAAAAATATTTTTCAGTGTTTTAATTTGTTTTTGGAAAGTATTTCATTTTTTTCAAAAATGTCAAAAATTTCAAAAACAGTGTTGCCCTGATTTAGCGACTTAGTCGAAAGTAGGTCCAGTCGCATGCTCCAGTCGCGAGCTCACTCTGAGACTTTTTGCGGCTCACTGGTGAGTCAAGGTCTCAGTCGCGAAAAGTACTTAGAAAATTTTTTAAAAATTGAGTTTTTATGATTTTCGCAACTCAGTGTGGTGACTTGTTCGCGGGTGAAATGTCCAGTCGCGAGAGATACTTAGAGATTTTCGCGGCTCATCTCACGACTATTTTGCGGGCAGACCTCCCAGTTGTGAAAAACACTTAGAGAAATTTTTCAAGTTTCTTACCTTCACAGTGTTTCATGGCTTACCCTAGCGACTAACTGGCGACTTTACTTAGTCACGAAAAACACATGTTTTGCATTTTAAAAAATGTTTTTAAAATTGTTTTTCAGTTTTTCCCTCGAATATCAATGACTGTTCATTGTCTTCTTCATTTCTCTCTCTCAAACACTCCGAGTCTCATTGAAAAAGACTCCATTTCTGCATCATCTCATCTCAAATCTTCAACAAAAAGGTATGGGTTTTCTTTCTTTCACTTCATACTTATTGATTTGAGCATTATTCTCTTGAGTTGTGTCATTGCTATTGTGGTTTGTGATTTATCATGTACGAACAAGGGTTTTTGATTTTCTGGTTTTAATGTATGTTTTTGATGGTTTGTACATTGATCTTCTCTATCCTATGTACCTATTGTGATTTTGGTTGTATACACACTCATTGTCATGGCTTGAACCTAAATCTTAAGTATTTAGCATTTTCTGCATCATCCATGATGTGAATCTGACACATTGCTAATACTGTTTTGGTGTCTTGTTTGGTTTCTCTTGTTTGTGATAACCAATGTTGCAAAGTCAACATGTCTCCTTTCAAGAGATCGGCTGTGAAGGGAGGTAGCAGCAAAGGGAAGGAATTTGTCATTGAAATTAATGATTTCTCTCCTAGACCAAAAAGGACTCGTTCCCCATCAGGTGTGTTTGATCCTAACAAGTTCCGATTGTATGCTGCTTTTCAGACTCATGAAAACTATTTATGAAATGTTACACCATTGATTGAAAGGGCCGTTGATCAGTAATCTCTTTTTGAGACCGACATCCCTCAATGGTTTGCTCACAAGGATTGGAATTATCTTCTCTCTGATCTTGATGATGCATATGAGAATTTGGTAAAAGAATTTTATGCCAATGCAATTGTTGAAGGAGACGAACTTAAGTGTTGGGTTAGAGGAAAAAGTTTCTCGGTCTCTCCCACATACCTGGCAGAGATTCTTCACATCAACCGGCCAATACTTGAAAACTCACCGGTGTATGATGATTTATATCCAAATAAGGACTTACTTCAGGAAGTTCTTGGAAAAGATTTGGAATTTTTCTCAAATGGCAACTCAGTCAGTGTTTCATCTCTTCCTCCAAAATTGAGGGTGCTTACGATTGTCATGTTTCACAACCTGAACCCCCTATCCAGCACAGGATATATAAACCTCGGGCGTGCACTATTTCTTCCTAATCCCTGATGTAGAGATAGACATTTGTGCTTATATCTTTCATGTTCTTCGTAAAACAGTTCTACAAAGTGAGTCAAGGATATGCATACCTTTATGCTGTCTCATTTCAAGAATTTTGAAGCTTAAAGGAATCCATCCTTCAGAAAATGAATTTCCCTGCACAAAACCAAGTCCAATCAACATGCGCACATTCAATGCCAGCATTGGTCATAGTAAGAAAGGAACCAAGACAGAATCTTCAGCGTTCCACAGTGGTTCGCGCTCTAACTCAATCCTTGTCGATAAGAAGCTAGACTCTATTGTAGCATCTGTCCATGAGTTGAGTTCAAAGATGTCTAGACTTTCATCCATCTTGCACCACCTCAACATTCGATGGGATATGAAGTTCACCTCTATCCAAGCTCAATTGGATCAAATCCAAAGAAAGCTAGAAGATGATGAGAACTAGCTATTCCTTGACAAAAAAGGGGAGATGATATTGGCAGGGGGAGTTCAACGAAAGGGGGAGATTTCACCAAATAGGCTTTTGTTTATCGCTTTTGTCTAACTTTAGCATATTTCTGTTTTCATGTTATATTATTTAGTACTTTATGTTTACTTTATGAGTTTATGGTTTGTACCTACTACTTTTGTAGGTTTTTAAGGTTTATGTTTACGATTTTTACCCATGTTGCTTTTGTAAGCTTTTAGGGTTGTTTCTTTGCACTTGTGGGCATTTGTGGTTTGTACCATGCTTTATTTAGCCTTTGTGCCTTGTTAAATTAGTATTTCCAACTAAATGTTATGCATTTCCTTCTAAGTATTGTTACTCTTGTGCCCTTGTAGGATTTTGCCTAGATGCACATACTTCTTGTAACTATGCATTGCTTGAGTGTTGGTCATTCAAGTGATGTGCCTTGTGTTTGCCAACTTGAATGTCCGGATGTTCATTCCAAGGGTGAATGAATATTGTGATCACTTGTTTATAGTGGTTGCTTGTTTTGGTCTTGCCATGGTTTATTACTTTATTCCATTGTGCTTGATTACATTGTGCTTGCTCCATATGCATTACAAGTTTTCTGCATACAATGAACTTATTATGTTGTTGTGTTTTAGGAGTTCTTGTTATTATGGTTCAAAAGCTTCACAGATTCTAGAGTTAGGTGTGAGTGAGTTTTCCAACTGTTCCCAACTAATGCGTTAAGTCTAGAATTTGTTTTAGGGTTTTGTCACGGAATAGCCAAGGGGGGAGATTGTAAGGTTGAAATTTATCAGCCATCCTGTTGGCTTTATTCCGTGCCAATTTACTTGTAATTTAGCACTTAGTAACCTTGTATTTAGGAGGGATTCTTGTAAGGGTAGTGTGTGAAAAAAGTGTGAAGAATTGCTCATCCTTGTGCAAAGAAGTAGAGATTCGCGGCTAGGACTTGCGACTGAATCGCGGCTTGCAAGCCGCCAACTGCAGGCACGTGAGAAGCACTTAGGGGAACTGAAGGGTCGTGCCAGCTGTAGCACTACAGGACAAAAGTCCCAAGCTAGCTAGGCCATTACCTCGCGACTTGAACTCGCGACTTGGACAAGCCGCGAGGTCAAGCTGCCAACTTACCCAATTTGGCAAAAACTGACTCTTCGTATTCCAAACACACACCATTATATATATACCCTTATACCCACGAAATCAAGAGAGCTTTCAGAGAGAATTTTGTGAGAGAAACTCTAGAGAAAAACAAGATTGCCTCTTTCCCAATCTTCACTAAGAAACTCTACAAATTTCTCTACTCTCTTCCTCTCCATTGATACATCCTTGAGAGGTCGTTGACCAAATCCTTTTCTCATCACACCCACATCTGTGAGAAGGTACATTTGGTGCTAAGGGAAGCAGTTTGGAAGGGTGTTGGTTAAATCTGGTTTTGTATCTCATACAAAACACGTAGCGGAAGCAATAAACAAAGATCTATTTCATTCATGATTGATAACTTGCATTATGTAAATTTCAGAATTAGCATACCTTGGTGCGGTGAAATTCAAAACAAAAGATTATAAGTCCTTGGGAACACTTTCAATCTTCACTCCAATTCCACTTTACGCCCAAGAAGTGTGGTCTCTCAATCAATTTTTAAGGGAGAATAATTGAGTGGTTTCACTCACACATACACCACTTCACAATGGTGTCTCACTTTTTCTCTAATAAAAATTCTGTATGTCTCTCCCTTTATATATAACTGATTATCTAATTGGGCTGGCCTATTGGGCCTTTCCAATTGGGCTTTAATGTGTGGCTTGGAGTGGGACCAAAAGGACCAATAAGACACTAGCTCTAATGGGCCTTGGGCTTTTCTGTCAACTCTTGACAAGTCCAAAGTTACCATTAATTATATTTAACACACTATATAAATATAATTGCACTTTAGGCCTTATTAATAAATTACATCCCAAAACTTTATTATACATGCAACCCCTTCATAAAATATTCGTAGTAATTCAAAGTCATAAATACAAACTGTCACTTTGAAGATTACTATGTCTTAATCCTTGAGTACCCGGTTTAATTCTTTTAAGTTATTCATTATATATATTTATGAAATCCAATTTCATAAATATATACTTTAGTAATTTCTTACCAAAGTGGTTAGGCCTAACTCTTTGAATAACTAAACCCATTAAACTTATCTCAAGGGAATATTTTATATCTCTGTTAAGAGACTATGAATTCTATCTTGAGAATATATGTTCCATCAACACGAAATGTGGTTGCCCAACATACTGAGGTTTTGACCGTTACTTTAGATCTCACTCCTGATATATCAAAGCAACCTACACTTCATGATTAGGTCTATTATTCTCTCAGGATTAAAAGTTCATGCAAATATAAGTTGTGAGATTTATTATTCAATTGACAGTCGTTAGGAGAATAATAATTCTGACAGCGGTCCAGTTCAATATGTCTTAACTCTTAAAACATATTAACACATCAACTAGAAGTCTCCACTTCCATGATCAAGACAAATCATCTTAGTTGATATGTTATAGTCTTCGCAGATGAAACGCCCAATTTCATCATCGACTACGAACTATATTTTGAGTTTACAAAGAACTTGTGATTTATATCTTCTGTGACTAAATCACATAAACCACATACAACGCATCTCAAGGACTATGATAATATCCCATTAGTTCATAAATAGTCTCATATAATTAAATAACTTAATTATTTATAACATACCAATAAATTGGATTTTAGGGCATATACCCCAACAATCTCCCACTTGCCTTCAAAGACAATTTACCATGTATCCGACACTTATTTCACTTTAGAGTAATTCATAATCACTCTAAGGCAAGGTTTGGAAACAAGTTTCAATCAGATTTATTGCATAAATTATTTTTTCTACTACTATATCTCACGTACTTAAATCTCTCTAATGAGATAATACATATGCTTAATGTGTATCTTCACCACCTAGGATGAACACTTAAGTTGAAGTCCAACTTCATGAATCACAATCAAACTACGAGTTAGTATTTGTATAACTAGTAACCATCAAATCCTCACTTTGGTGGACAAGCATATAATCCCTCATTCTCCTAAGATATTGAGTATATGCTTTACTCCCATTAAATTAAGTGATCTTAGATTCAATTGATATTTGCTTACCATGCCCACCGCAAAATAGATATTTAACCTAGTATATAGCATATCATAAATGAAAGTTCAGTATGGGTATGAAACACCCTTCAACGTTTAGACCCCCAGAAACAAAATATCAATTCAAGCTATATATCAAACAATCAATGTGCGGAATATGATAACAAGCTTATAACAGAATTGATAAATCAATCTAAGCCAAATATAAACACATCCACATCAGTAAATATAAGGCAAAGATAAAGGAAAGAGAGATGCAAACACATAGACAATACACGATGTGTTATCGAAAAGGAAACCGAAGTCCTCGGCGTAAAACCTCTCCGCCGCCCTCCAAGCGGTCAAATAATCCACTAAAGAATGTAGTTGGGATACATGAACAGCAGAAGACCCTCCAAGCTTAATCTACCCAAGTACCTAAGCCCTCCAAGCCTAATCTACCCAAGTACCTAAGCCCTCCAAGCTTCTTGCTCCAACGAGGTTACGCCGAACCTATTTCTTCTCTAGCTTCCCGGATTCCGCTACTTGACCATAGCATCAACCAATGTATATTGGTTCCTTTCCAAACTGCTTCCTAAAGCACCAAATGGACTTTCTCACAGACGTAGGTGTGGTGAGACAAGGGTTTGGTAAATGACCTTTCAAGGGTATGACAATGGAGAGGAAGAGAGTAAAGGAATTTGTAGAGTCTCTTTAGATGAAGATTGGGGATGAATCAATCTTGTATTTCTCTAGGGTTTTCTCTCACAAAATTCTCTCTAGAAGCTCTCTCAATATGATGGGTATAAGGGTGTATATATAGTAGGGTGAGAAGGAAATCCAAAACGTCAGTTTTTGCCAAATAGGGCAAGTTGGCGACTTGATCTCGCGGCTTGGCCAAGTCGCGAAATCAAGTCGCGACGTAACGGCCTGGCCAGACTAGAACTTTTGTCCTGTAGCGTGACAGCTGGCGCGACCTTTCAGCTTCCTAGTGTGCCTCTCACGTGACTGCCTTTCGCGGCTTGCCAGTCGCGAACCACCCGCGAGTCCTAGTCGCGAGACTCTGTTTTTCTTGCACACTCTTGAGCTTTTCTTCACATCTTCTCACACACTACCCTTACAATTTTTTCAACTAAATACAGGGTTACTAAGTGCTAAATTACAAGCAAATTAGTCACGGAATAAAGCCAATTAGATGGTTGATTAAATTCAACCTTACAATCTCCCGTTTTGGCTATTCTGTGACAAAACCCTACAACAGACTCTAGACTTAAACGTGAGTTGGGAACAGTTGGAAAACTCACTCACACCTAACTCTAGATTCTGAAAAGCTCTTGAACATATGAATAAGTAACTCCTGAAACACAATAACATAGCAATATCATTGTACGCAGAAAACTTAATATGCATATGGAGCAAAATAAACATGATCAAGCAAAAATGAACATAGGCATAAAAGCAATAATTCATGGCAAGATCAACACCAGTAGTCACTTAAGCAAAAGTGATTACTATGTTCATTCACATAAGGAATGAACATCCGGACATGCAAAAATGATAAACTCAATTGAAGAGAATCATTTGCAAGTCCAACACTCAACCAATGCATACAAACATATATGCATCTAGGAACAATCCTACAAGGGCACAAGAGTGTTGTACTTAGGGTAATGCAAAGCATTAGCAAGTACCAAAACACAAAGCACAAAGGCTGCATAAGCAAAGTTTTTGCAAATACATGGCACAAACCATACAAGCCTACAATCATGCAAAAGTGCTAGAAACAACCCTCAAAACTTACAAAAGCAACAATGGGTACAAACTAAACCATAACAAACTATAAAATATTTCCCTATCATATCACTCCCCTTATCATGAATTATAGGAGCTGTGATGAACTTGGAACATATATACCTGTAACTTGAAACACTTCCACAAAACACATTAGACTCTCAAGGTAAAGCAAGTAATAAATGGACAAGTATAATGTAACAAGTAATAATGATGTGAAACATGTGAGCAACTTGACCAAACAATGTCTTCTCCCCCTTGGTATATGCATCTCCCCTATGGAATATCTCTTCCCCTACAAATGTGCACGAGAAATAGAATTTCTCCCCCTAAAAATGTGCACAAGGGTCATATAGAAATGACAAAAACTCTCTGGTATACTCCCTAGAGTATACTCTCCCCCTTTTTTTCAGGAATAGATAAAGGGTCAAGGAGAAACGAGGGCAAGAGATGAAGGTATGAACAATGACAATGATGCATGAGGGGTGCAATGATGCATGAGAAAATGAAGCTCAAACCTAAAATGAAACAAAATGCTACAAAGCATAAAGTAAACATGACATGCTAGGATGAAGAAATAAGGTATAGACCAATGCATGACAAGGGTAGCAAAGGTGTGTGCAAGAGGTGGCAAACTGCAATGCATAACCAATGTATGGAAAATGCACATGTGGGGCAATGTGTGTTAAATACACAACCAATGAACCAAATATGTTCCTAATGAGGAAATATGAGAAACCCCAAAGTTTGAAACTCATCGGAGTCCAAACAAGCGAGAAAAATGCCTAAGAGGCATTTCATCAAACACTTAGCGTGCACACTATGAACAACAATGTGAAACAATGCATGAACACCATGAAAACCACCCTAAATACATGCTCTTTTTGCCACAAGGGGCCAACATCTAAAGTAAATCAACAAAAGAAACCAATCCCATTCAAAAATTTGACAAAAATAAAGTTTTCCCAACCCCTATGATGAAAATCCCAACCAAGAGCACAAAACTCTCTAAAACATAGTCTAAGGATCAAAATTAATGACAATAGTTCATAATTACCTTAGAGATGTTAATGGAATGAAAATCCATTCAAATTAATTGGGTTTTGATGTAAAAATATTGAAAGAGGGGTTTAAAAGAGAATGGGAGTGGTTTAAAACAGTTTTCCCACGAAAAACACTTAAAAAAGCTGTTTCTGGGCGTTTCGCGACTGGGTGAGTCGCGAGATGAGTCGCTAAAACCATTTTCATGAAATTTTCTAAGACTTTTTCGCGACTTGAGTGCCCACCCAAGAGTAAGTCGCGAGTAAGTCGCGAATCTCTCTGCCAGAGATCCAAAAAATGCGAGGAAAATGCATTTTTTCAGTTTCGCGACTCGCGAGCAAGTCGCGAGTCAGTCGCGAAAAACTCTGATACTTGTTTTTCAACACCAAAACATGTTTAAACAATGAAAAACAATGTAAGCACTAACCAAGAACACAAAGAGTGATAAAAATCACTTCCAAAAACATATAAAATGATCAAAAATCTTTTTGGATTGATCCATATATAGTTGAGCACACACACATCACATTTAAACAAGTACAATTGAACAAATGAATAATGCATTCATTGAACATTAGGCATATGTGTTGTGTGTGTGTATCAAGTGTGGAATAGTCCTTCGTCTAGAATGAAACTTCAATGATCAATTCAATCAAGTCATACACAACTAGTACTAAGACAAGTGGTCTATCTCAATTATAGAAACATGCATATATGACCTCCCACAAGAACTTGATAACAATTCTTTGAAGCTTTTCATTTGGCTCCATATTCAACATATCATTTGTCATTTTCGAGCAAAGAAAATCTCATTGTGAGATAGATGCCTGAAATTTTTGATATTTCAATTTGATGAACAAGCCTTTGGCTTTTTGAGCATCATACAATTTCATAAAAATCGCTTTCCCTTTTTCCTAGTTAAATACTAGTATATGCGACAGCTTTTGCAGCTCATTATCTCTTTTCATTTTGAGATTTACATTTGTTGAGCTCTTTAAGCAAAATAAATAAATAAATAAAAGAGTGGGAAGATATATTGGCACAAGTCTATGCATGTATAAAAACCAACATGACTATTGACTAATCATTCATGACAAGTTTGAAGATCGATTTACAACAATCACACAAAGATGTCAAGATTTTTCCCACAAAGATATAAGTGCATAAAGAACAAGCTAAGCTCGTAAATGCATAAGGCCATTTGTACGAAAGTACAAGGCAAAACTCACATGTGATATGTGCTCAAACATATACGATCAAACTTTTTGAATTTTTCACTTTTTATGTGATTTTGGATATTTACTCACACAAAACAAAGACATAAAAGTAAGATCAAAACAAAAACAATGCATATGAATAAATGCAAGATGCACAAAATGCATGAAGATATAACATACAATGCATGAGGGGTCCCACAAAGATCGAAAGAATTAGATCAAGGACCAAAAGCGCAAAAGCTCAACTATAGGAATCCTTCCTCATCCAAACAGAAAGATTGTTTGGAATGAGTGTCTCAAGAGAAGTGAGACGAGGGTTGGGAGAATGAGAACCAAAAATGCACATAGTCAAGGAGTTAAGAGCATTAAACATTTTCTTAATCAACATGCTATTTTCACTCAAATCCGGTTTAGCTTTCATAACATAACTTCCAAGAAGCTCAAGTTTCTCTTTTCTTTTAATTCTTTTAAAAGCATGAAACTTAGAGCATTGAGGTCTTAGATGACCAAAGGCACCACAATGGTGACAAACATTGTGTTTAGGTCAACTAGACTTTTTGGGAAGGGATCTAGCAACATGGTTTTGTTCTCTCTTCAACTTATAACATTGAGGTCTTATATGACCAATCACACCACAATGGTGGCAAGTTGGAACAAACTTAGATCCATCCAAAGCCTTAGGTTGAGACCTAAATGGAGGCTTTGACTTAACAACCTTTCTCTCCACCTTTTGGTTTCTTTTATGTGGAGGAATGTACACCGATTTGTCCTTTGAGGTAGAATACAAAATAGGCACAAAATCGGGTACCACAACATGATTGCAACAAATATTTTCACCATTTTTAACAGTAGGTTCAGCAATCAAACACTTGGCATTCATCTTAAGAGATTCATTTTCAGATTTAAGATCATCAACAAGTTTGTTAGACAAAACAAGTTTAGCATCTAAGTCCATATTTAAACATTCAAACTCTTTCATCTTTTCAAGAGAATTTTCAGCAAGCTTCTTATATTTTTCAACCAATTTATTGGATTCTTTGAGCTTAGCAATCAGATCATCCTTTTCACAAATGAACTTGCTCAAATTCTCTTGAAACTTCTTAGCTCCTTTCTTCAAGAGTTTGTCAACAACATCAATAGAATCAAGTAACATGTCATCACAATTATGAGGATTAACACTCATAGAGGCATTTTCACAAGCATGTGGCATGTTACAATCAACACCAACCAATTCATATAAAGATGCATACAAAGCAACATCAATGGTAAATAACACAAGGGGTCAAGGATCACACTTAGGTATTTAAACCACAATAAGTGTACCCGCTCTGATACCAATTGAAAGTTCAATATGGGTATGAAACACCCTTGAACGTTTAGACCTCCAGAAACAAAATACCAATTCAAGCTATATATCAAACAATTAATGTGCGGAATATGATAACAAGCTTATAACAGAATTGATAAATCAATCTAAGCCAAATATAAACACATCCACATCAGTAAATATAAGGAAAAGATAAAGGAAAGAGAGATGCAAACACACGGACAACACACAATGTGTTATCGAAGAGGAAACCGAAGTCCTCAGCGTAAAACCTCTCTGCCGCTCTCCAAGTGGTCAAATAATCGACTAAAGAATGTAGTTGGGATACATGAATAGTAGAAGACCCTCCAAGCCTAATCTACCCAAGTACCTAAGCCCTCCAAGCTTCTTGCTCCAACGAGGTTACGCCGAACCTATTTCTTCTCTAGCTTCCCGGATTCCGCTACTTGACCATAGCATCAACCAATGTATATTGGTTCCTTTCCAAACTACTTCCCAAAGCACCAAATGGACCTTCTCACAGACGTAGGTGTGGTGAGACAAGGGTTTGGTAAATGACCTCTCAAGGGTATGACAATGGAGAGGAAGAGAGTAGAGGAATTTGTAGAGTCTCTTTAGATGAAGATTGGGGATGAATCAATCTTGTATTTCTCTAGGGTTTTCTCTCACAAAATTCTCTCTGGAAGCTCTCTTAATATGATGGGTATAAGGGTGTATATATAGTAGGGTGAGAAGGGAATGCAAAACGTCAGTTTTTGCCAAACAGGGCAAGTTGGCGACTTGATCTCGCGGCTTGGCCAAGTCGCGAAATCAAGTCACGACGTAACAGACTGGAACTTTTGTCCTGTAGCGTGACAGCTGGCGTGACCCTTCAGCTTCCCAATGTGCCTCTCACGTGACTGCCTTTCGCGGCTTGCCAGTCGCGAAACCACCCGCGAGTCCTAGTCGCGAGACTCTGTTTTTCTTGCACACTCTTGAGCTTTTCTTCACATCTTCTCACACACTACCCTTACAATTTTTCCACCTAAATACAGGGTTACTAAGTGCTAAATTACAAGCAAATTGGTCACGGAATAAAGCCAATTAGATGGTTGATTAAATTCAACCTTACAATAAAGACTTCCTATTGATATGGTATAAGGAACTGTCTTTAATATGCTCTTCCTTTTATATGTCTTAGGACTATAGTCCTATATGAAGGAACTTCAAACTTAAAAGGAAAGAATCCTTTCTTGAAGTGTTACATACTATACTTGGCTAGAATCTAATCTATTTAAGTAGTTTGAGATAGACCCAACATCCTAATATCTGAATTTTAACAAAATTTAATTCTTAGGATGTGACCAGTCTTTCCCAAGTACTTTATATCAAACTAGACTAGACAACAAAAAAACTCCATTGATGACAATAACTCTACATCAGTCTAAATGATTAGAATGTCATCAACATACATTAAGAGATTTATTATTCTATATAGCTTTACACATATAAGGCCTTTTAATACTTAATCAAAATCAAACAATTTGATTGCTTGATCAAAGATGATATTTTATGATTCATATGCTTGCTTTAGTCCATAAATGGACTTTAAGCAACTTGCATACTAAACACTACTGGTTCTTTGCTATAAACAAGTCTAGTTACATCATATAGATGTCTTCCTCAAAATTGCTACTAAAAGAAGCTTTCTTTATATTCATTGTCATATTTCATCTAAATGAAATATAATGAATAAGAGAATCTAGATAGAGTCAAACTTGACTATTGGTGAAAAAATATTTTCATAATAGAACCATTTCTTTCTAAATAAATCTTTTCACCACTAGTCTTGACTTTGAAAGTTTGCACCTTCAAATCTATCAATCTCATTTACTTGTAGACCTATTTGAGAACAATAGGCTTAATGTCATTAGGCATCTCTACAAGTTCTAGACTTTAAATAGAATCTAATTCTATTCACATAACCTTGATCCAATAATCCATATTCATATCATCTATTGCCTTTACGTAGGACCAAGGATCAAATTCACATCCTTATGGAATAACTTCAAAAGTTTATCCCAAAAATATGAATTTATTTGGTAATTGATAATCCTCCCACTACGATATTGAACCGGTGTAATAGTTATATATATTGAATAATGCCTTGTGCTGTATCTAATACAACCATCTCATTTCTAAATGTATTTTATAGTTGTCCTACAAAATTCTAACATCTTTCTTCTAGAACATTTTGCCTGTAAAAGAGCCCTATTCCCCCTTTATGTATGCACTGACTTAAAAAAGTCATTGAAACTTTATTCCTTTACAAAAAGGAGCCCTAGATCTTATTATCTTCTAAATAGAATTCATAAACTGGGAATATAACAAAATAATGGTTTTAAAAGTCCATCTTTCACCAATCTTGAATATCATTTAGATTAATAAAATCTAGACATAAGTGCCAAAACATACAATACCAAAGGATGGAAACTTTATCTTTAAAAAATAAGACATGTAAATTTCCATCTAAAAGATAATTATGGACAATGCTTATCTTTACCAAAATGGAAACACTTTCCTTTTGATCAAACTTTTGAGTTTAATTTCCTTTTGGCAACTCCAAGGGCAAATAACTTGTCCAACTGTTTGGTATTATAATTGCTCTTCTTACCACCCTTACCTTTTGGTTTAGGTTAAGAATTTGAATTAAATCATATTGATCCTAGTCTTAACTTTTAGGATATCTTCCGTTGTGTAGAACTCACTCATCAGTTCAGATAATATAAAAAGAATTTATTTTCAAAACAATTTGAATTGATCAAATGATTCTAACAAGGACTTGTGGATCATATCCATATGAGATTAACATTTAATCTCTACATCCAAGAATTCCAATTCATTTAAAAAATAAAACATTTTCATAAAATGATGTAGAATTGGAACTCCTTAAGCTTTTCTTGGCACTCAATATGATTTATACCAAACATCTCATTTAGACTTAATATAAAGTCTAAGCTAGTACTAACTCTTGCATCTCATGCTGTAGCACAATTGAGATAGAAGCCAATGTAACATTTTAACATTTCAATGGAGACTATGATCACATCATAAGCTATCTTCCATAAATGCATCATCTATAGGAAATTATGACAATGTTGAATTGAAACATAAATATGTACTTCAGCTCCTTTAAGCACCATGTCCAAAATTATTTCTTAGTTAATGTGATTCTATTAAAATAGTAGTTAGAGAACAAAAAATTATGACAACTTTATTTAGAGACTATGAACTTAAATACCATTATATTTTGCAACCACTACCATATAATATGGAACCCATAAAAACATATTATATTAGGTGCAACGACAACCCAATCCATGTCTATAATTCCTTGGTAGCAAGTATATTATAAACATCATGATTGATTGAGAATTATTCTCATTATTAGTGTTATCATGATAACTCTTATCAAACACTAATAATATGCCATATTAACTTTATCCTCTAAGTAATAATGACATAGCTCCTTTGGGAGGTTAACATTACACTTAGTCTAGTATACACTATTATCTAAAATCATGTGTAGCCACATTTCATCTCCCTTATAATGTTTAAACTTGTAGTACCATGAAACAAAACACCCTCCTTTGGGATTGCGAGGCATATACGCCAAGACGAGGTGCTTGTTCACACTACTTTAAACGGGTAAGTTCAATCTTATAGTATTATGAAGTAAACACCCTCCTTTGGGATCGCGAGGCATATATGCCAAGACGAGATGCTTACCCACACTACTGTGAATCGATAATGGAGGCCGTGAGATCCAACCCTTGTATCTCTCTCCCACTAGAAATTTTAAAAACAAGTGGATTGTCCTGAAAACATTGTGATCTCATCACAATTTTAACCCTACACATGAAAAGTGTTTAATTGTTTAAATTCGATGTGATCTTACCAAGTCACGTCACAATAGCGTAACGAACATTCGCGCAATCACAAAGAAGTTTAATCATGTAAACCGTGAAGTAAATACCCTCCGCATGGAATGCAAGACTCGAAGTCAAGACAAGGTATCTATTCACTTTACAATAAACTTAACAAAAAGGGTTATTTCAGCACTCCCACTCATTATTTGGGTTTTTCTTAAATAATTGTGATCCCATCACAACTAATAACCTTGCACTTGATAAAGACTCTAATCTTATTAGAATCACTAACTAAAATGGAAGTCCTAAACTATTTAGGATTCCTTAAACTCTAATGGATCAAAAATTAGTTATAAAGAACTCTATCCTTAATTTACTAGATAAAAGATTCTAATCTCATTAGAAACTATATACCTTTTAATTAGAATTTTAATCTCATTAAAAACCTCTAATTAAAATAAATTAAGGACTTTTGATCATAAAACAATTTAGGACTAAGAGTTCTATTTAACTAACATCTTTGATCTCATCAAGTCTTTCAGTTAGATAATGATGTGTCCTTAACTTTTAAGGACTATAAAATTAATCAAAGTTTTAACATTTAGTCAACAACAAGTGAAAATTCAAAATTTAGTGCCTTCGATCGATTGAACCTATTACTCAATCGATCAAAAAATGAAGAAATTCATCACAAAGGTTCTGCCTCATTCGATTGATTCTCAATTCCTGTTCAATCGATTGGAATCAACATTTGATCAGTTGAAAGGAATTCTCGATCTATCAAGACAATGAAGAATTTCATCATGGAGTTTTTGCCTGACTCAATCGGTTCTCGATTCCTCTTCGATCAATCGAAAAGTACATTTGATCGATCAAAAGGAATTTCCGATCGATCGAAACTCGTATAATTGAATTTTTCATAATTTTCCATCAATCGTTGTTTACAGTGTTTGCAATTTTCCATCAAAAACACCTTTTGATTTTATGAATGAAGATTCACAGATCAAACATTAAGGTTTTCAAGATCAAGATCAAGAACCATAATAATGCTAAAAACCCTTGAAAACATAATCCTAATCTCATTAGGAATAAATTTCATAATCCTAGCATTAACATGATAGCATATATATCCGTGTATCTCCATATAAATTGCAACATATGAAACACTTTAATATACGGATCCAAGACTTCCAAGGCATATAAAACATGCTAGAAATGTTGTATCACTTCCTTATATCAATAATTTGAATGCATATGAACCCATATAAATAGTAATATATATATCAACGCATTCAAAGAAAACAAAAGAATGATACATCATTGTTAGCAAAATACATTGATATTTCAATGTTATCAATGTAACGTTAATGCTTTCCATTAAGAATTTGCACTCCAAGCCAAGCGGTGCAAAAACGTTAATTGCCTTTATAAAAAAAAAAAAATTTGCATGTAAACCCATATATTATATATATATATATATATATATATAATATAATATAATATAATATACGGATTCTACATCCAAGGAAATTAACACATCCAAGGCAAAACGTCCAAGCGGTGCAATGTCAAAGTGCATGCAGATGACAGTTATTTCACTTAGATTCATATAACCATATCCAGGCAACTATTAAGACACGACACCTTTACATAATAGTCATAGGCCACTTCGAACAAACCAAGAGAATATGCATCTTTGGTGTGAACCCGATATCATCAAGAAACCATTTTTCTTTTATTCTAAAATCTAATCACATGCTATACAATCGTGATATGAAAACCTGGCTCTGATACCAATTGTTGGTTAAATCTGGTTCTGTATCTCACACAAAACACGTAGCGGAAGCAATAAACAAAGATCTATTTCATTCATGATTGATAACTTGCATATGTAAATTTCAGAATTAGCGTACCTTGGTGCGGTGAAATTCAAAACAAAAGATTATAAGTCCTTGGGAACACTTTCAATCTTCACTCCAATTTCACTTTACGCCCAAGAAGTGCGGTCTCTCA
Source organism: Quercus variabilis (assembly GCA_030445155.1). NCBI lineage: Eukaryota > Viridiplantae > Streptophyta > Magnoliopsida > Fagales > Fagaceae > Quercus > Quercus variabilis. The sequence continues at coordinate 44,854,981 of CP129447.1, read as the reverse complement.
ATCAATTTCTAAGGGAGAATAATTGAGTGGTTTCACTCACACATACACACCACTTCACAATGGTGTCTCACTTTTTCTCTAATAAAAATTTTGTATGTCTCTCCTTTTATATATAATTGATTATCTAATTGGGCCGGCCTATTGGGCCTTTCCAATTGGGCTTTAATGTGTGGCTTGGAGTGGGACCAAAATGACCAATAAGACACTAGCTCCAATGGGCATTGGGCTTTTCTGTCAACTCTTGACAAGTCCAAAGTTATCATTAATTATATTTAATACCACTATATAAATATAATTACACTCTAAGCCTTATTAATAAATTACATCCCAAAACTTTATTATACATGCAACCCCTTCATAAAATATTCGTAGTAATTCAAAGTCATAAATACAAACTGTCACTTTGAAGATTACTATGTCTTAATCCTTGAGTACCCGGTTTAATTCTTTTAAGTTATTCATTATATATATTTATGAAATCCAATTTCATAAATATATACTTTAGTAATTTCTTACCAAAGTGGTTAGGCCTAACTCTCTGAATAACTAAACCCATTAAACTTATCTCAAGGGAATATTTTATATCTTTGTTAAGAGACTATGAATTCCATCTTGAGAATATATGTTCCATCAAAACGAAATGTGGTTGCCCAACATACTGAGGTTTTGACCGTTACTTTAGATCTCACTCCTGATATATCAAAGCAACCTACACTTCATGATTAGGTCCATTATTCTCTCAGGATTAAGAGTTCATGCAAATATAAGTTGTGAGATTTATTATTCAATTGACAGTCGTTAGGAGAATAATAAATCTCACAGCGGTCCAGTTCAATATGTCTTAACTCTTAAAACATATTAACACATCAACTAGAAGTCTCCACTTCCATGATCAAGACAAATCGTCTTAGTTGATATGTTATAGTCTTCGCAGATGAAACGCCCAATTTCATCATCGACTACGAACTATATTTTGAGTTTACAAAGAACTTGTGATTTATATCTTCTGTGACTAAATCACATAAACCACATACAATGCATCTCAAGGACTATGATAATATCCCATTAGTTCATAAATAGTCTCATATAATTAAATAACTTAATTATTTATAACATGCCAATAAATTGGATTTTAGGGCATAAACCCCAACAAAGGGACCAATGACTATTGGTTGATGCTATGGTTTAATAATAGAATCCGGTAAGTTAAAGAAGAAATAGTTCTGGCGCAACCTTGTTGGAACAAGAAGTTTGGAGGGCTTAGGTACACTGGGTAGATTAGGCTTGGAGGGTCTTCTGCTGTTCATGTATCCCAACTACATTCTTTAGTGGATTATTTACTGCTTGGAGGGTGGTAGAGAGATTTTATGTCGAGGGCTTCGGTTTCTTCTTTGATAACACATCGCGTGTTGTCCTTGTGTTTGCATCTCTCTTCCTTTATCTTTGCCTTCTATTTTTTGTTGTGAATGTGATTATAATTGGCTTAGATTGTTTACCAATTCTGTATTTAGCTTATGTTCGTGTTCCGCACATTAATTGTTTAATAATAAGCTTGAATTGATATTTTGTAATTTGGGGTCTAAACGGTCAAAGGTGTTTTACACGTATTTTGAACTTTCGTAGTGAATATGTCTACCTTTTGATTTTCAGTGTTGTTGAACTCTAGACACACAATCTTGTCCTCCACCAAGTCCCGAACAAAGTTACACTAGATCTCGATATGCTTGGATTTCTAGTGTTGAACTGGATTCTTTGACAAATTTATGGCATTAGGGTTATCACAAAACACACACATAGTGTCTTGAGAAATTCCATAGTAATGTGTAGCTTTCTCATCCATAGTAGTTGTGCACAACAACTTCCAACTGTTATATATTCAGCTTCAGCCGTTGAAAGAGAGACTGAATTTGCTTTTTGCTCATCCGTGAAACCAAGTTATTTCTAAGATAAAGGCAACCACCAGACGTGCTTTTCCTATCATCAATGCACCCAGCCCAGTCAGCATCTAAATATCCATCTAAGCACTCATTCAAATCTTTTGAATACCAAATCCCATAGTTAGATGTGCCATTAATTTAGCAAATAATTTGCTTGACTACCGTGTTTGGCCTACTTGCAGTAAGGTAGAGAAGACTACCAATCATTCTCCAACAAAGTGTTGGGTCTACGTTAACACCGGCTACATCTATACTTAGTTTTGCTGAGGAACTCATGGGAGTGGAAGTGTGTTTCTTAGAGTTTAGACTAAATCTTTTGACAAGATTTTTGGCATATTTCTCTTGAGAGATGAATATTCCATCTTTTCGTTGTTTCAATTGAAGCCTTAGGAAGTAGTTCAACTTCCCCACTATGCTCATCTCAAATTCCCTTTTCATTTCTTCCTAAAATTATTGAGCTAGTTGATCAATTATGGATCCAAAAACAATATCATCCACATACACTTGAGCAACAAGGAGAGATTTCTCATCTCTTTTAACAAACAATGTTTGATCAGCTTGGCCTCTCTTAAAGCCACGTTCCAATAAGTATGTGGTGAGGCGATCATACCACGCTCTTGGTGCTTACTTCAACCTATACAATGCTTTCTTCAACCTTAACACATGATCTGGAACCTGAGGGTCTTGAAACCCCTTTGGTTGCTTAATAAACATTTCTTTATTTAGAAAACCATTCAAGAAGGCACTCTTCATATCCATTTGGTACAGCTTGAAGTCCATAATACATACTCTGGAGAGAAAAATTCAGATTGACTCTAGCCTTGTTACTAGCGCAAATGATTCATCGAAATCTATGCCTTCGACTTGAGTATATCCTTAAGCCACCAATTTAGACTTGTTTTGGACAACTTCACCATCCTCATCAATCTTATTCTTAAAAGTCCACTTGGCGCCAATCACATGTGTATCCTTGGGCCTTGGAACCAACTCCCATACATCATTTTTAACAAATTGATGTAGCTCTTGATGCATAGACTCTATCCAATTCTCGTCTTTAAGAGCTTCCTTTACCTTCTTAGGTTCAAATTGAGCAAGATAACAATTGTATATCACATGATTCACAATATAGCTTGGTCCTCTTCTCAACCGAAGTCCCTCATTTACATCACCAGTGATATTGCTTAGTGGATGATTGAGAGTTACTCTTGACGATGGTATCTTGGAAGTTAGAGGTTCCTCTTCACGAGAGATTGGAGGTTGAACTTCCAGAGGTGTGAGTGGGCTTAAAACTCCTTGTGTTGATCTAGTCTCTCTTCTTGATATAGGAGGTGTAGACTCCTTTTCCGGTGATTCTTTCTCAGCACCATCACCTAGAGACATATCATCATCATCCTTATTCTTCTTAAGATTTAGCCTCTTGCCTTTATCATCAATATCCTTTTTTGAGATGCTGTCATCTATGACCGCATTTATTGACTCCATCACCATCTTAGTGCACTTATTGTACACTTTCTATGCTCGGCTATTTGTGGAGTATCCTAGGAATATCCTTCATCACTTTTAGCATCAAATTTTCCAGGATTTTTCCTGTCATTTAGAATGTAACATTTACTTCCAAATACTCTGAAATATTTCACTTTCGGTTTCTTTTCTCTCTAAATTTCTTATGATGTCTTCTTTGTCCCTGCTTGGAAATAAATTCAATTCCCAATGTGACATAATGTATTCACAGCTTCAGCCCAAAATTTTTGTGGAATGTTTTTGTTAAGTGATATGACTCTTGCCATCTCTTGGATGACCCAGTTCTTTCTTTCAACCACCCCATTTTGTTGTGGAGTCTTTGGAGCTAAAAATTCCTTCTCGATGTCGTGCTCATTGCAAAAAGCTTCAAATTTAGCATTTTCAAATTCCTTCTCATGATCACTTCTGATTTTGACTACCTCTTTTTCATTCTATAGCCTCTTGCACAACCTTTCCATTTTATCACATGGTTCCGACTTCTCTCTAAGGAATTCCACCCAACAGTACCTTGAGAAATCATCAACTACCACCATAATATAGCGCTTTTCGCCCATGCTTTTAGTTCTTGTTAGACCCATTAGATCCACATGAAGTAACTCCAAAGGTCGTGAAGTAGCAACTACATTCACCTTAGGATGAGCTAATTTTGTTTGTTTTCTCATTTGACATGACCACAAACACTTTTCTCAATGTTTCCAAACTTTGGTAAACCAGCCACTGCTTCTAGCTTTGAGACTTTAGCCACTTGCTTGTTATTAGCATGCCCAAGTCATTGATGCCATAGCTCCAAAAAATTCCCTCAAGCACTTCAACACGCTATGCTTGGTTTGAGAATGATACCATAGCAATTGTTGGTGGTCCTAAGTCCCTTCAACACTTGAACACCCTCATCATTTAGGATTAGACACCCTTTCTTCAAAAATTGGACTAAGAAGTCTTTATCACATATTTGAGTGATGCTTAGCAGGTTCACTTTCAATCCTTTGATATACAGCATATCAGTTAACAAGGGTAGTCTCAGAATCTCAACGGTTCCATTTCCTAGAACTTGTGAGTGACTACCATCTCCAAATGTCACATAAACATCTTCCTTTTCTTTGAGAGTTTTGAAAAAAGACTTATCTCCAATCATATGTCTTAAACAACCACTGTCAAGATACCACAAACATGAATTAAACACTTTCAATGCGGTATGAACAAAAAGACAAACATGTGATAGGCATTCTTGATCATCAAAACAAGACATGTCTTTATTTTCTTCATTCATATAAGAATGTAGCTTTCTTTTCAAACCATCAAGTTTATCACACAAATGTCTATTCCTTTTCTTATATTTTTCAACCAAGAAAATCGACTCACACAAGCTATTATGAACATCATGATCTCTATGAACTAATGATTTCAGCATGTTTATAAAAACTATAGCATGTTTCTTAGACTTGAATAACTCTAAAAGTTCATTACTAGGACAATCTTCAAATGCTCATAGAGTTATTATCACAAACCCCTTTACTCCACTTCATATTGGCCTTTGCCATAGCACTATCCATAGCAAGCCAAGGGGTCTAGGATCACACTCAAGTAATAAAACCACAGAAAGTGTACCTACTCTGATACCAATTGAATGTTCAAATAGCATATAAAACACTATGAACGTATAAACCCCCAATAACAAAATTATCAGTTCAAGCTTAATGTCAAACAATATATGTGCGGAAAATGAATATAAGCTAATAGCAAAATTGATAAACAATCTAAACCAATTAAAATCACATTCACAGTAGAAATTAAATGGCAAAGATTAAGGGAAGAGAGATGCAAACACAAGGACAACACAATGATGTGTTATCGAAGAGGAAACTGAAGCTCTCGGCGAAAAACCTCTCTGCCGCCCTCTAAGTGGTCAATAATCCACTAGAGAATGTAGTTGGATACATGAACAGCAATAGACCCTTCAAGCCTAATCTACCCAGTGTACCTAAGCCCTCCAAGCTTCTTGCTCCAATGAGGTTACGTTGAACCTTTGTCTTTTCTAGCTTACCGGATTCCGCTATAGCCCATAGCATCAACCAGTAAACATTGGTCCCTTCCTAACTGCTTCCCAAAGCACTGAAAAGCCTTCTCACAGATGTAGGTATGGTGAGAAAAGAATTTGGCCAAGAACTTCTCAAGAATGTAACAATGGAGAGGGCGAGAGTAGAGGAATTTGAAGAAGCTCTATGTAAAGATTGTGGATGAGTCAATCTTGTTTTTCTCTAGGGTTTTTCTCTGAAAATTCTCTCTAGAAGCTCTCTACATTTTATGGGAATAAGGGGTATTTATACTAGGGCGAGAAAGGAATGCGAAGAGTTAGTTTTTCTAAAACAGAGCTAGTTGGCGACTTGGCCTTACGACTTCACTGAGTCGCAAGTTCAAGACGCGAGCTAACTGAATGGCTAGTTTGGACTTTTTGTCTTGTAGTGCTATAGCTGGCATGATGGTTTAGCTTCTCTACATGTTTCGCTTGTGTGCATCATTTGGAGGCTTGCCAGTCGTGAGCCACCCGCAAGATCCAATCGTGAGTCCTTACTTCACTGCACAGTCTTGAGCATTTCTACACACTCTCTCCCACACTACCTTTACATAATTCCCACCTAAATATAGGGTTTCTAAGTGTTGAATTACAAGAAAATTAGCACGGAAGCCAACAAGATGGTTGATTAAATTCAACCTTACAATGTGTAAGCCCACTCATAGAGTTGTATGTGAGAATAACTGTTGATCCCTCACTAGCAGGGGTTAGATGTTGGTATCCGCTTATAGGATTGTATGTGAGAATATGTGATATATGTATATGTGACACTATGCTCTGATCAGTTATATGTATGTGCTTTCGAATGATTTTAAAATGTGATTCATTATATGTTTTGGAATAATTATATTTGATATCATAGAGTGAATTTGTGAAAAATCAAAATACTCATACTTTGTTTGACTCTATTCTGTTGTGTATTATGTATAATTGCTTACTAGATGTGTGGCTCACCCCATCAATTACAATTTTTAGATTAAAGTTTAGTTGTGAGACAAAACCTTTGAATTACTTTGTAAGGTGCAAGGTAGAGCGTGAGAGTTTTTAGGTGATGTCAATAATACTTGAAGCCTTAAAGAATTTTTAGTTATTTTTATTCCGCTTTAGATTTTATAGTATTTGGAGATTATTTCTAAATTGTGGATTTTAGTTATTGTAAGAGATTTATTAGGAGTATTGTTTATTTGGGGTTTACTGAATTATGTTTAAATTAATTATGCTTATTGAGTTATGTAAGATTAGCAAGTTAGTAATGCATCTAAATTCACATTCTATGGATTTGGGTTGTGACCTGAAGGGTCTTTTGCAATAATTTTGTCAATAAATTCACATGTTGGTTGTTTTGATTTGCATGATATTCTCTTTGGAATTCACATGTTTATTATGCTAATATGTTTATCTCATCATTGCCAATTGAAATTTATTTGATATATTGTGTTCATGTCATTTCCCTCTTGGATGTGTGTGTATCTTCATGCCATCTCCATAGGTGGTATTGAAGGTTCTCCATCCCACAATAAAAGGCTTGATGTTTGCACCACCTTTAAAGAAAAAGAAAACAAAAATTTTCTAAAACCCTTAGAGGATATTTTCCAACTAAAAATCATGTGATATTTCCTAAAAACCCTTGGAGGGTATTTTACATGAAAACTCAAAAGGATTTCAAAAGCCTTTTTCTAAAGAAATAAATCAATTTTCCAAATAAAAGGACAATTTTCACAAAATAATTTTCAAATGGTGCTTGGCCCGTGGCTTTAAATCAATTAAGCCCATTACCCATCAAAATAAGCCAACAAATCCCCCATCCCCTAAGCACCAACAATTTCGTTAGTTTTTACTTTGCAGTGCTAAGTAAGAAACTTCTAATGGAGTGACTAAGTGAGGTAGATTTCTTGCACTTAGAATAATTCATCTATGCATGCCTAATTGTATTTTCTCACATGCTAGTACATAGTATCTTGTATGCTAGTAACTAGTATCTCACATGCACACAAATTTTCACATGCAATTTCACATGCTCACATGTACATACATCCTCACGTGTTTCCTTGAATCCAAATGCCCAATAAATGATTCACTTCAAATCAATTAAGCCCATGGCCCATCAATAAGCCAACAAATCCCCATCCCCTAAGCACTAATCTTTTTCATTAGTGCTTATTCTTCAATGCTAAAAATTTTAATGGAGTGAGTTAGGTTTCTTGCACAAAATAATTCATCTATGCATGCCTCATGTGCACATTCATCTCACATGCCATGCATTCTCACATGCACAAACATTTTCACATGCTCACATGTACATTCATCCTCACATGTTTCCTTGAATCCAAATGCCAGATAAATGAGTCACACTTCAAATGATAGAAATTAGGATTAAATCAAAATAATGTACTATCTTAGAATAGGCATTGTAGGGTGCCTAACTGCTTCTCTACATGTAATAGAACTTTTGAGTTCATGTCTTTTATTCAAGTCATTTGCTTTACCCTTTAACTTAGGAACCTTTAGGAAAATCCTTAGTTAAATAGGTATAAAGGGATTAGACATATAGGTGACCAATGGCACCCAATGGTTAGTGGTGATTCTGAAAAGGAAAGATAAAGAATAGACTCACACCCGCATCACCCTAGTGTAGGACACAAATCACACACTTGGATTACACATTGCCAAGAAGCTCCTCACATATAGGAGGTTTATACTTGAGATATGCACATTGGACATTTTTTCTAGTGTCAATAGTAAAAAATTAAACGAGCCATACAAGGTTCACCCAATTAGCTAAAAGCTTGATAAAGATTGTAGATTTTGCAATTTGTTTTAGTTCAACCCATTTCAAACAAAGACGTAGCTTAGATGAATGCACTTGAAACTAGATCAAGCTCTTTGGAATAAGATTTGGTTTTTTTGTGATTTAGTTTTTGTGCACATGAGATTTTAGATTTTTATTTTCTTGAAGATTTCTTTTTTCATGGACAATTGAATTACTGTGGTTAGTTTTGGATATAATTTGATAATATTCGTTCAAGAATGTCAAGAGCCTTATAATTCAATTGACAGCACCTCCTTGTGTTTTCAACAGAAACATTTAGAATAATTTTTATTTGAGGAATGGGGATAATTACAATATAAGAAGGTCTTATATCTTAATAAGGTGAAACTTTTACAAGTGTTCGGCTATTATCGCGTGCCTAGTTCCTCCTTTGGATTGAAGACATGATAGAATTGTACACTCCAACGTCATTATCTAAAACAATATGAAACATGATTAAATTATTGTCGAAGAGCCTCGATTACAAGAATATATTGCATCTCTTGTTATGTTAACTAGTCGCACACCTGCGCGTTGCGCGTGATAATTTTTTTAGAGTTGTCTCATAAAGACAATAATATATATATATATATATATTATTGTTTTACTTTTTTCTATGTAACTTATGTAAAATTCTTATATGGTAAAATTATCAAAATTATGCTATGTATTAGAATAGTATTATATTCTTTATAATGCAATAGGATTACATTTAACAATCAAGGAGAACAAAAAAGAAAAAAAAACTTAAAACACAAGAATAAATTGCATCAACTCAAAGTAGAGTTCTTAAAAATACAAAAACTTAATAACCTAAAGCAGAGATGCAAGAAAAATAAAAAATCCACCAAAAAATTGGGAGAGAGAAATAACATTTTTTGTGAGCAAAAATTATGCATAGAAATATAGAATAGAAAAGATAATGAAAATTTTATAATAAGAGGATAAGAATAAAAGAAAAAAAATAAATGAAGATAAAGGGAAAGATGAAGAGTGATGTTAAGGTAGACAGTAGTGGGGAGATGAAAATGTGAAAGGAATGAGAAATGTTGAAGAAAGTGTAAATGTTAAAAAAAATGAGTAAGATTTTATAAGGAAATTTTTATTCATTTGTATTTAATTAAAACATTATATGTTTAATTTTTAAAAAATTAAAAAAAAAATGAGAAAATATTAATAAGTTAATGATATAGAGGATATGATTGAATTTAAATGGTCAAATGTAGTAGTGCTATTGATATTAGCATGAATATATATATATATATATATAATTTTTTTTTTGCAACTTGAAAAATGATAAACCCTATCCATATAAGTAAATTAAAGTTACTTTATGAAGTTGAGTTAACAAAACGAATTGGTGGTAACCAAAAAGCTAAGCGTTATTTTTTAATAGAATAAACCTAAAAGCTGAGCATGAATTGTCTTATTTTATTGCTTGTCATTTGGGTGAAATTGAAACCTCGCATAAATTAATGAAGCCTCATTAGACCTATCAACCATTATAGCTCTAAAGAATACCAATAACAAAAACTTAGCATAAATCAGTACTTACCCTTTGAAAGTAGAGAGGCTACACATTCAATCTAACATACATCATTACCCAACAATGTTTCAACTCACCACACAGCAAAATAATCATGTAAATGAACTTTGAAATATCCATTTGGTGTAATGATCAATGGTATGTATCTTTCAGGAAAAAAATATGTAATAGTGGTAAATTAAACAACAATACTATTCAACTACTCAGATTTATCACGATATAAGGAGAACATGAATGCATTATGACCCCTTTGTTCCTTATGTTACAGTTGATTTTTAATTCAAATGATTTAGATGGCCTAATTAGTAGGGTATATGCTCCACAAACTTTTAGAAGATTAGAAACATTAGCTATATAAACAGACTAAACATTAGTTTCTCTTGCACTACTTTTAAGGAACAATGTATAACTTAGAGGAGTCCATCCCTATAAAGCAAATTACTGTAGAATTTATTTTACTTTTATTTTTATTTTTTTCATATTGATTGCTCAATAGAATCCATGGCCTATAAAAAATTTAAATGGTTGGAATTAAGAAGAAATAGATCTCTAAATATATCAATAGAATAGTTTTTGTTAGAAGTCAATCACTGCACATGAGGAGAGAAAAAAAAAATCAAATTAAAAGATAACGTATCAAGTCTAAAGGAATTTCATAGAACAAATGTCATGTAGTACAAAAATAACATATATAGAACAACTAAATAGGTGAATTCAAAGCAACCCAAACTAAGAATTTAAAGAAAAAAACATGTAATAAAATTAAAAATTAAAGAGAGAAAAAAAACTTAAATCTCAAAACTAAATCGCATCAGGTCAATATAAAGTTCTAAAGAACACAACAATTATCAACCTAAAGTAGAGATGCAAGAAAAATAAAAAATTCACCAAAAAATTGAGAGAGAGAGAGAGAGAGAGAGAGAGAGAATTTTTTGTGAGGGAAAAGTATGTAAAGAATGGAAGAGAGACTGACAAATTTATAGTAAGAATGTGTGAATAAGAAAGGACAAAAGAAAGGAAGATGAATGGAAAGATGAAGAGTGATATTAAAGTAGAGGGTAGTGGGGAGATAAAAAGCTAAGGGATAGAGAAAGGTTATAGAAAGTGTAAATATTAAAAAAAAAAATGATTAAATGTTAAATAAAAATTTAGGAAGATTGGAAAGAAAAATAATAATGATGTGGACGCTGATGTGACTTAACTAGAGTGTAGCAACAATAAATACCACGCTTCAACTTATAGATATATATATATATATATATAGATAATTGCAATTACTTACTCTTAATAAGCTGAAAAATTTACATGCGTTCAGTTGTTATCGCATGCCTAGCCCATCCTTTGGAATGAAGACATGATAGACACGATATATAACGGTGTTAGCTTATCTTATTAGGTGTCGTCTCGCATGCAAAATGTATATACACACACGGACAAGTGTGTTATGTTAATGATTGCCAAATATCAATATATATATATATACACACAAACAAGTTTGGGCATGGGAAATGGGACTAGTAACTGATGGAAATAGATGTGAATGCAGCGGAAAATAAGTTTTAAATGGATCTACTTCATTCGATATTGATAACGTGCTCTAAGTAAAATTTCAGAATTAGAGAACAAGTGAGTGTACCTTGAAGCGATGAATTTCAAAACTTGAAGATTGAATCACTTAGGAATACTTTTAATCTTCACCCCAATTCCACTAACGCCCAAGATGTGTGGTCTCTCAATTGGTGACAAAAGGATGAGTAAAAGAGTGACTTACACTCTTATACACACCACTTTTCAATGATTTTTTTTTTTTTTTTGAAAAATCTGAACATTTTTCCCTTTTGTACATAACCAATTATCTAATTGGGCTGGCCTCTTGAGCCTTTCCAATTGGGCTTAAGTGTGTGGCTTGGAGTGGGACCAAAAGGGACCAATAAGACACTAGCTCCAATGGGCCTTGGACTTTTCTGTCAATTCTTGACAAGTCCAAAGTTACCATTAATTATATTTAATACCACTATATAAATATAGTTGCACTCTAGGTCTTATCTATAAATTATATCCCAAGACCTTATTATACATGCAACCCCTTCATAAAATATTCGTAGTAATACAAAGTCATTAATATAGACTGCCACTTTGTAAATTACTACCTCTTGATCCTTGAGTACCCGGTTTAATCCTTTAATGTTATTCATTATATATTTATGAAATCCAATTCCATAAATATATACTTTAGTCTTACTAAAGTGGTTAGGCCTAACTCTCTGAATAACAAACTCATTAAACTTATCTCAAGGGAATACTTTATGTCTCCGTTAAGTGACTATGAATTCCATCTTGAGAATACATGTTCCATCAACACTAAATGTGGCTGCCCAACATACTGAGATTTTGACCATTAATATAGATCTCACTCCTGATATATCAAATCAACCTACACCTCATGATCAGGTTCATTATTCTCTTCGGATTAAGAGTTCATGCAAATACAAGTCGTGAGATTTATTATTCATTTGACAGTCTTTAGGAGAATAATAAATCTCACATCGGTCCAGTTCAATATGTCTTAACTCTTAAGACATATTAACACATCAACTAGAAGTCTCTACTTCCATGATCAAGATAAATCATCGTAGTTGATATGTTATAGTCTTCGCAGATGAAATGCCCAGTTTCATCACCGACTACGAACTATAATTCTGAGTTTACAAAGAACTTCTGATTTATATCTTTTGTGACTCTTCACATAAATCACATACTATGCATCTCATGGACCAAATGATAATGTCCGAATATTCATGCTACCACTATTTCAGATAATAATAAAACAAATTCATTAAACACAATATTAAGTCATATATAATGTCATACACAATGTCAAACTTAATATCTTATATAGCATCATACAATAGGATTTAAGGGCACTAATCCTAACAATCTCCCACTTGCCCTAAAGACTATTGTGCACTAATCTAACTCCCATTCTCTCCAAATGTGACTCGAAAGTCCTTTGAGGCAAAGCTTTAGTAAATGGATCTGCTAGATTATTTGCACTTTCAATCTTTGCTACCACCACATCTCCACGAGCAACAATATCTCGAATCAATGTGCTTTCCCTTCTTGTGATTCCTTGGATCTTTAGATTGTGCAACTGCTCCACTGTTATCACAAAACAATGTGATTGGAACTTGGTCCATTCTTATTACACCAAGGTCAGAAAGGAACTTCTTGAGCCAAACAGCTTCCTTTGCTGCTTCACAAGCAGCAACATATTCTGCCTTCATGGTGGAGTCTGCAATACAAGATTGCTTAATACTCCGCCAACTAATGGCTCCACCTCCCAAGGTGAAAACACATCCTGAAGTGGATTTTCTGAAATCTAGATCCGATTGAAAATCTGAATCTGTATAGCCAATGGGAATCAAATCCTCACAATGGTAAACAAGCATATAATCTCTCGTTCTCCGTTAATACTTGAGAATATGCTTTACTGCTTGCCAATGTTTTGGTCCTGTATTTGATTGATATCGGCTGACCATGCCAACTGAATAGCAAATATCTGGTCTAGTACAAAGCATGGCATACATGAGACTTCCTACAGCAGAAGCATAAGGAACTTGTCTCATCATATCTTTTTCCTCTTGAGTCTTAGGCCTTTGGTCATCAGACAGAGGAACTCCATGTCTGAAAGGAAGTAATCCTTTCTTGGAGTTTTGCATGCTAAACCGTTCTAGAACCTTATCTATATATCCAGCTTGTGATAAGCCTAACATTTTATTCTTGCGATCTTGCCAAAGCTTGATCCCTAAAATAAAGTTAGCCTCACCCAAGTCCTTCATATCAAATTGGCTTGACAACCAAACCTTTACCGATGACATTACCCCTACATCATTTCCAATGAGTAGAATATCATCAACATAAAGTACTAGGAACATTACTACTTTATCTTGATGTCTTTTGTACACACATGGTTCATCAAGATTTTGTTCAAAACCAAATGTCTTGATTGCTTCATCAAATCTGATGTTCCATGACCTAAATGCTTGCTTAAGTCCATAAATGGACCTTTGCAACTTGCATAACATATGCTCTTGGTTCTTTGCTATGAAACCTTCCGGTTGCATCATATAGATTTCCTCTTCAAGATTGCCATTAAGAAATGCAGTCTTGACATCCATTTGCCAAATCTCATAATCAAAATGAGCAGTAATGGATAAGAGAATCCTGATAGATTTTAGCATTGCTATTGGAGAAAAGGTTTCATCATAATCAATACCTTCTTTTTGTGTATACCCTTTCGCCACTAGCCTTGCTTTAAAGGTTTCAACCTTTCCATCTATCCCTCTCTTCCTCTTGTAAACCCATTTGCAACCAACAGGTTTAATGCCGTTAGGCGCCTCTACAAGATCCCAAACTTGATTGGAATACATGGAATCCAATTCAGATTTCATAGCTTGGACCCATTGATGTGCATCTATATCATTCATTGCTTCATCATATGTGTAGGGATCCGATTCAACCTCTTCTGAGATAGCTTCATAAGTTTCTCCCAAACCTATGAATCTTATAGGAGGCCGAACAATTCTCCCACTACAATGAGGCACCTGAGTACTAGACATGTCATGAGTAGTATCTTGTGGTGTATCTAATACAGCCACATCATCCCTAGTTTCATCTATTGGTTGTTCATTTACAGGTTCATTCATTTCAGCCAACATAACTCTACTTCTAGGAGTAAAATTATTCATATAGTCATTTTCCAAGAATTTAGCATTTGTACTAACAAAAACTTTGTTATCTTTACGACTATAGAATAAATAACCCCTAGTTTCTTTTGGATAACCTACAAGCAAACACACTTCAGATTTTGGTTCCAATTTATCAGGCTTCCCTTTTAACACATGTGTAGGACAACCCCAAATGTGGAGATATTTCATACTAGGCTTACGCCTACTCCACAATTCCATCGGTGTTTTGGGAACAGATTTTGATGGGACTAAATTCAAAAGATGTATTGCTGTATTTAAGGCATAACCCCAAAAAGAAATCGGTAAAGTTGAGTAACTCATCATGGACCGAACCATTTCTAAAAGAGTCCTATTCCTTCTTTCTGCTACACCATTCTGTTGAGGAGTTCCAGGTGCAGTCAATTGGGATATAATCCCATTCTTAGTTAAGTAATCCTTAAAATCCCCAAGAAGGTATTCGCCATCACGATCAGATCGAATGGCCTTTATGCGTTTACCTAATTGATTCTCAACTTCAGCCCTAAACTCTTTGAACTTTTCAAAGGCTTCGGACTTCCGTCTCATTAGGTATACATAACCATACCTTGAGTAATCATCAGTGAAAGTAATGAAATACTCATAGCCACCTCTTGCTTGGATTGACATAGGACCACATACATCAGAATGCACTAGTTCTAGCAAATCTTGGGCTCTTCTACCTTTTGCTTTAAAAGATCGTTTGGTTATTTTACCTTCCAAACAAGATTCACAAACTGGAAATTCATCAAAGTCCATGGGCTCTAAGAGTCCATCTTTGATCAGTCTTTGAATCCTATTTGAATTAATATGACCCAAACGCAAATGCCAAAGATATGCATCACTAGTAGAAGGAAACTTTCTCTTTAATGATTTTACATGTGAGTTATTATCTAATTCAGAATTATATAATTCATGCTTATCAGGAGTTAAAATATAAAGACCATCCACAATATTGCCAGAACAGATAAACACTTTATCCTTCTTTATTACAACATTGTCTTTCAGGATAACACAATATCCATGTTTACCTAAGTAAGTAGCTGAAATTAAATTCCTACGAACATTAGGTACATACAAACAGTCTTTTAATATTAGAACTCTAGATTCAAAACATAAATTACAAACACCAACAGCTACAACTGGAATCTTGCTCCCATCAGCCAAAGTAAGAAACAACTCCCCTTCTTTAAGCTTTCTGGTCTCCTAGAACCCCTGCAAGAAATTGCAGATATGATTAGTACAACCTGAATCCACACACCAGGAATCCGTGGGATTCTGTACTAAACATATTTCAAGAAGGAATGTATTAATCATACCTTTGTTCTTGGCAGCCTTGAATATTGGACAATTTCTCTTCCAATGCCCCTTCTCACCACAATGGAAACACTTTCCTTTGATCTTCTTTCCTTTATCAGCAACCCTTAAGGCAATTTGTTTACCTTCTTGCTTGGTGAAGTCCTTCTTCTTCTTCTTCTTACCCTTACCTTTCGGCTTAGGTTGAGAAGTAGAAGCTTCACCAACATTAGCTTCAACATTGGAAGTGCCAAGAATGCCTTCTGCCGCTACCAATTCATTCATTAATTCAGACAAGGTATAAATCTTTTTATTCATATTATAGTTAAATTTGAATTCCTTGAATGATTCTGGTAGTGACTGGAGTATCATATCCACTTGGGATTCTCCATCTATGTCGGCACCTAAAACTTCCAATGTATTCAGATTAGAGATCATTGTTAGACAATGCTCTCTCACTGAACTTCCTTCAGCCATTCTGGTATTATAAATTTGCCTCATGGTCTCTTGCCTTGCAGAACGACCTTGCTCACCAAACATCTCCTTCAGACTTAACGTGATGTCTGAAGCTAGTTCTACATCCTGCATTTGATGCTGTAGAACATTTGAAATAGATGCTAGGATGTAGCACTTGGCCATCTCATTAGATTTCTGCCAACGATTATATCGTTGTTTTTCCTCAAGAGGAGCATCTAATGAAGGAAAGCTTGGACATGGTTTAGTAAGAACATACTTATGCTCTTCAGCAGTAAGAACTATATCCAAATTTCTTTTCCAGTCAACATAGTTGGATCCAGTCAGTTTGTTTTGATTAAGAATAGTTACAAGTGGGCTAAATGATGCCATATTCAAATCTGAAAACAATAAACATGAATATAATAAGTAAATAGGACATTATCTATTTAGCATATAAACATATAGTATGGAACCTTAATAAAACCATAATATAATATATGCAACGACAACCCAATCCCACAATTAATATTCCTCGGAAGCAAGGTCATACAAATCACTATGATTAGGCGAAAAAACATTCTCATTATTAATGCTATCATGGTAACTCTTACCAAACAAAAATAATTTGTCGTTTTCCCTTCAGCCTCTAAGTAATAATGACATAGCTCCGAAGGGAGGTTAACATTACACTTAGTCTAGTGTATACCATTGCCTAGAATCAATGTGAATCACTAAGTAACTCCACGGAAGCGTGGTCGTTCTCAATGTAAAAACACATTTCATCTATCTTTAAGAAGTTTAACTAGTAGTACCATGAATCAAACACCCTCCGAAGGGAGCAAGGCATATACGCCAAGGCGAGGTGCTTAATCACACTACTTTAAACCAACAATGGAGGCCGTGAGATGCAACCCTTGTATCTCTCTCCCACTAGATGTTTTAAAGGAAAAGGTTTTTAGTTTTAAAACATGCATAATTTAATTACACATAGTTTTAGTACTTTTACATGTGAAAACACTTAGAAAAATTTCTGATTTTCTTTCTTTCGATCGATCGAAAGTGCCCCTCGATTGATCGAAAAAATTAAGAAATTCAAATTTTATCCTCTGACTCCTTCGATTGATACTCGATCGCCACTCGATCGATCGAAAAAACAAATTCGATCGATCGATTAACAATCGAAAATCCATCGTTCTAAAGAGTCTGATCACTGTCTCATTCGATCGATCGAAAGTGATTTTCGATCGATCGAAAATCGCGAAACTCAAATTTCCAGAAATTTTCTAAGGCAGTTTTCTACGGGTTTTCATGAACAAACATCTTGAATACGAACATGATAGATAGAGATCAATGTCAAAACTGAATTCTATTGATGCTATAGCCTTAAAACTCAATTTAACATACTTAAATTTAAATTTAAACAACATCACAACATCAATTTCAGTTTTCATCAAATCATAGTTTCAACAACATGCAGAAAATTAAAACATAATCTTCTAACAATATGAAACTATTTTCTCCAATTCTAAAACTCACAAAACATGTTAAACAATACAAAATTGAAGACCGCTCTGATACCATTTGATGGAAATAGATGTGAATGCAACGGAAAATAAGTTTTAAACGGATCTACTTCATTCGATATTGATAACGTGCTCTAAGTAAAATTTCAGAATTAGAGAACAAGTGAGTGTACCTTGAAGCGGTGAATTTCAAAACTTGAAGATTGAATCACTTAGGAATACTTTTAATCTTCACTCCAATTCCACTAACGCCCAAGATGTGTGGTCTCTCAATTGGTGACAAAAGGATGAGTAAAAGAGTGACTTACACTCTCATACACACCACTTTTCAATGATGTTATTTTTTTTTTTTGAAAAATCTGAACGTTTTTCCCTTTTGTACATAACCAATTATCTAATTGGGCTGGCCTCTTGGGCCTTCCTAATTGGGCTTAAGTGTGTGGCTTGGAGTGGGACCAAAAGGGACCAATAAGACACTAGCTCCAATGGGCCTTGGACTTTTCTGTCAACTCTTGACAAGTCCAAAGTTACCATTAACTATATTTAATACCACTATATAAATATAGAGCCCATTTGTTTAGGCGTATTGAGAGAGCTAAACGCCCGTTTATCAAATCGCAAGAATCAGTATATGTTTGGCTGGGCGAAATTTGTGGGATTGCGTTTTTGAAGCGGCAGATTTTCGCGTTTCAGGAAAGGCAATTTTCCATTGCGATTTCAATACCGCGCGATTTGCAAATCGTGATTCCGCCAAAATTTTTTGCTGAAGTCCAAAATTAGCCTCCGTCCTCTCCCTTTACCGTCGTGTCTCAAGTCCTCTCCCTTCACCATATATATCCTCAGTCCTCTGCCTCAAAGCATTAGCTTCACAAGGATTGGTTCTCTCTTCAACGTTTTTGCTCTGCTCCGTGTATCGTCGTTCTTCATCGCAATTCCAGGTAACTATTCTCCATTACCCATCTTTGAATTTATGATATAGATTTGGGCTTTTGGCATTTTGAGTTTTAGAGATTTGTTGTTTGTTGTTGCTGCTGGTATGACCTCTCTCTGTCTCTCTGTCTCTGCCTAGTAGCTTTAGCTGCATCTTTTTTTTCAATTTTATGGTATAATTTTGTTGTAAAACATCGAAAGTACAAGAAGCTAGAGCAAATGTCCAATTGATGCTTGGACTTGTTATTATCCGTTGGATTACTCTGCTCAAAATCTGGGCATGGCACTCCTTATTTTTTTTTTTTTTAAACACTATTCAGAGTTGATTTTAGTGCATAAATCTGTATTACTTTGCTGCAAATCTGGGTTTTTTAACACTACTACTGGTTTGATCTTTGGCCAAATTATGAGTGTGATGGAAGTGTAATTGAACACTGCTTGCACTTTATCTTGGAAGATTCAGTTGATGAAATAGTTTTATTTAAAAGCTATTAGATTCTTGCTTATTTTCTTTATAATAGCTGATCTCATTACATATTTGTAACTAGAAACTTTATGCTGCATAAGTTCCAAAATGAATTTCTTCTATTACTAAATTTCAGTTTCAAGTTTTAGTGACTTAAGAGAATTTTGTGGTTTCAAATTTCAATGCATGTGTATCAAAATTGGAACATCCATTAGAGGAAAAACTTATGAATGTTTGTGCAGATTGTTTGTGCATAAGCCTGAACTATTCATGCATATTACAAAGACTTGGGAGTAGAACAAGAACTTGATGTGATTTCTAATATTGAAACTATTTGGTTCTTTGTGGCTGTAGAACTTACCTAGGAAACTTACTCACTATGCAATTTTCTCATGGGTTTAGTTGTAGAACTTGCTGTATTTGGCTGAACATTAATAGTAACAAACTTATTTTTTTTTTAGATGGGTAAGCCATCCCAAAGTAGCTCAAATGTTAGAGCTCAATGGCCATCAAGAGTAACAACTATCTTTTGCGAAGCTTGTGTGGATGAGGTATTTAAGGGTAATCGACCTAATACCCACTTTAGTAAAAAGGGTTGGACAAATATTATAG
Source organism: Quercus variabilis (assembly GCA_030445155.1). NCBI lineage: Eukaryota > Viridiplantae > Streptophyta > Magnoliopsida > Fagales > Fagaceae > Quercus > Quercus variabilis. Next base: position 44,835,051 of record CP129447.1, on the reverse strand, counting down.
CAACTTTTGAAAAGAAAACTGGAAAGGAATATCCTAGGGCGAAGTATAAGCATAAATGGGATAGTTTGAAGAAAGATTGGGTACTTTGGAATAAGTTGAAGGGAAGTGAAACTGGATTGGGATGGGATGCAGCCAAAGGAACAATAGCTGCAACTGATGAGTGGTGGGAGAGGAAACTAATGGTATGTTTTGTATAACCCATTGAACATATTTTTTATTAGTAGATAAACCATGCTATTTGAGTTATTAATGAAAATATTCAAAATTGAAGGAGGTTCCTGAAGCTGCAAAATTTCGAGAGAAAGGTTTGGAGAATGTTGACTTATTAGACATTATGTTTAAGGACATTGCGGCCACAGGAGATTTAGCATGGGCCCCCACTTCAGGTGTGTTACCTGATGATCTTGAGACACCTAAGGAGGGGTTAGGTGATACTTCTGCTGACTCATCTTCTCCAAATGATGATGATGACGTTCATGAAGATGAGACTCCTAACCTCACACAACCACCTAACCCAACACAAAAGAAAGGAAAGAAGCGAGTTTTACCATCATCCACGCAGAGCAAAGGGAAGAAAGGAGGAACGGCATTACAGTTGACACAACAGCTTAGTCGTATATGTGATGTTGTGGAGTTAAGGAACTCAGCTTTTTCAGTGGAGCCAAGTAGTACTATTCGTAATGTCATGGAACGCGTGTGCTCCTTAGATGGCATTGAGAAGGGTTCCGAACTCTACCTCATGGCAGCACGTATTTTTCAAAAACGAGAGAAGAGAGAGATGTTTGTAGTGATGGAAGAACCATATTTACAACTTAAGTTTCTACAAGAGGAGGCAAGATTGTTAGGAGGGCACTACTTTGGCAATTAGGGTGTTTTTTTGTTTTATGGAAGAGAGATGTTTAATGTTTTATTGTTTTATCGTTTGAATAATGTGGCTGTTAGGGAGGTCACTACTTTGGCACTTAGGGTGTTTTATGTTTTATCCTTTGAATAATGTTTTATGGAAGAGAGAGATGTTTTTAATATTTTATTGTTTTATTAATTGCCAAGGCTTTTGAGGAACTGAATACCTTCCAAGCTGAACTGAGTATGAGAAATTGATTTTGATGAAAGCTGAAAATTATGATTTCATTGATTGATTCAATAGCTATACAACTATATATATACTTTAAAACACAAGGCAAGATCTCTGGACTTCTACTTGAAGCTTCAATCTGAGTTTCACTTGTTCTTGTATCATTTGGCAACTGATTTTCTTGTCTGGCTTGGTCCAGTGCATGTCTGGGCAGCTCTGATGCACAAGCTGCTGCACTGGGTGGCATGTTGTGCTGCACTAGTGTGACAGTGAGGTTCTGTGAGTTGCAGCACCATGACTGAAAAAGTTTTCCTTATACCTGCAAATAAAAGACTGAGATGTTAGGACTACTTCAAAGGTTGGAAACTCTTGAAGATATTGAGCTTTCCTTATCACTGAACTCAATTGAGGAGTATAACTTCCTTGAGTATTTTTTGGATTCATTGGTGAGTTTGATATGAAAACTATAACCGGTTGGTCTCTGTTATGTTTGAAATTAAAGTGAAGGTTCTTGTAAACAATTCCTTCTCTTGGACTTGCAATAGAAATTTCTTGGTGCTCATTTCTTTCAATTTTAAATGTTTAAGTGCAAATTTGAAAGTGTTGACCACTTGTTGCTTCATTGTGCATTTGCTAAGGAGTTGTGGTCCCTCGTTTTCTGTTTGTTTGGGGTGCAATGGGTGATACCTGATAGGATGATTGAGCTGTTGGAGTGTTGAAATTGGGACTTTCTCCAAGGGGGTTCAGGTGTCCTTTGGAGGGCTGTACTTCCATTGCCATTCCCACTCCACTTTCTAAGATTTATTTGATTGCTGTAATGTACTTGAGGCTGCCATCCAGTACGCAGCTTGTGTATTGTTAGGCATCTTCCTTTTTTTAGCATTTTAATAAAACCTTTCCCTACTTATAAAAAAGGCTTCCTTAGCTACTTTCAGTTTATAGCAAGTCAGTCATCTTTTTGAAATTCATATTGACTGATTGACAATTATGTATTACACCTGTAAAAAATGCTTTACTATTATTACTTTGTCATGTGACATTGAATCACTTTACATGTAAATTTTGATGCTGTTTGTTTGATTGATACTGTTTTGGTTCTGCTGCATCACTACCTATGTTGTTATAGAAAGGTTGTTTCCCAAATGTTGATATTTGGTGACACATTGTCAATTGTGTTCTGGAAACAGTGTTTCATATTACCTGGTTCATACTCTTATTTGTGTGTTATTGCAGCTACTCATCAAGAAACTTGCTTTTTTTTTTCTTTTCTTTTTTTTTTTTTTTTTTTTAAGTAACAAGAAACTTGCAGTTCTGTAAAGGAAACTGACATATTATAGTATACTATAAAATTTTATTTGACTGCTCTCAGTTCAGTTATCATGTAGAAGCCATTCCACCTTGATTAGTATTGCCTTTGTTGTTGAAAAATTGAGCTTTGGTTGCTGTGAAAGGTTGTTTCCCAAATGTTGATATTTGGTGACACATTGTCAATTGTGTTCTGGCAACAATGTTTCATATTACCTGGTTCTTACTCTCATATGTGTGTTATTGCAGCAACTCATCAAGAAACTTGCTTTTATGTATATATATATATATATATATAAGTAACAAGAAACTTGCAGTTCTGTAAAGGAAACTGACATTTTTCCAACTTTATTGATTAGTATTTTTCTTCAATGGTTGTGCTACCATCCTCACAGGTAGTTCATAATAATTTTGACTAATATTTTATTGACTAATATAATTTTGACTAGAGCACCCTATTGCAAATGAATATTTAATAATATAATATTAATGATTATATATATATATATATACACAAAATAATCCATTCTTTGGATCCACTAGGGGTTGATTTCCATTGGTAGGTTGCACGCACAGGTCAACTATTTAAAAAAAAAAAGAAAAGAGAAAAAAAAAAGGCATCTTGGTTTAGTTACCATGTGGCCCAATGTACTACTTGATTTATGAAATTGGACAAACATGGAGGGATAGTGTGCTTGAAAGCAAACCAAACCGTAGAGGGATAGAGTGCTTGGTAGATTCAGTCACAAGCAATCAAGCAGCTTCTAGGTGCAATGGGAGACCCCAACTACTGTGAATCTAGCTACCAATTGGGGGAAATGAATTTTAGAATCCCCACTTAATATTGTCTGTTGTGAATCTTTCTCCTCATTTGATGCAAGGGAAAAATTAAAAATTTTAAGCTGGGCTGTTTTTCAGCTTGTAAAATTTCTTTTCCCTTATTTCTTTCCCCTACATGTTTAATGACCAACGAGCTGAAATTAAGAGGAATTTATACCTAGTCTGGGGTGCAACTTTCATATACTCATTTGAGGTTACTGGTTCCTAAATGCATGTCTTCTGAATTGATATGTTATATTATGTGTTTGACTTAATATCCACCCATGCATACCTTTACAAAATATCTGCAAACATCCACATTGTCACTCTACAGTACCTATCATTTAAATGTTTACTCTTTTTTTTTTTTTTTATTGTGATTTATCTAATTTATTGCTATAATATTTTAGGTGATATTCCTATGGATTACAATGATTATATTGATAATAGTGATGAAGATCATTCTTATGATGTGGAAAACGATGAATATGATGATGAGGAATTATATGATCTTGCTGTTGCTGGATGTCATGTTGTAGTGACATATTATATGAAATATATTGATAAACAACCTTGTAGAGATTCTGAACAAACTGGCTATATGTGGTTGATGGATTGTTTGACGGGTAATGAAACGAAATGTTACGAAATGTTTAGAATGAGGCCACATGTTTTCCTTCAATTGTGTAATGTTTTACAACATACATATGGGCTTCAGCACACAAGGCATATTAGGCTTGAAGAGTCAGTAGGTATATGTTTAATGATACTTGGACAAGGAGCTTGTTATAAGATGGTTCAAGAAAGATTCCAACATTCTGGTGAGACTATACATAGACATTTTCATAGAGTTCTGAAACGCCTTAACATAATGTCAATGGATATCTTGAAGCCTTCTGACCCTACATTTAGTGTAGTTCCAAGACATATACAGAAGAATCCATTGTACATGCCACACTTTCAGGTATTCATTTCATACATTCTAATTTGTTTCTAATATTTTTTAGGATTATTTCCTAAGTATCTGAACTTTATATTCTATTTTAGGATTGTATTGGTGCCATTGACGGTACACATATCCAAGTTGTTGTTGGAGACGACAAGAAAGCTTCATATTATAATAGAAAGGGCGTGACATCTTTTAATGTGATGGCAGCATGCGATTTTGATTTACTTTTCACATTTGTTATGGCTGGATGGGAGGGTGCAGCACATGATACACGTATTTTCTTAGATGCTATCCGTCGACAATCTGTCAACTTTCCAAAACCACCACCAGGTATATAAAATTTTTTATATATTAAATATGTATGAAAGATATTATTTATGAACATCTTACATTTTTTTTTTTACTAGGAAAATATTATTTAGTTGATGCTGGATACCCCTTAAGGAAAGGATATTTGCCACCTTATAACGGACAGAGGTATCATCTTTCAGATTTTCGACGAGCTGGTCGAGGGAATCACATAGAAGAGAGGTTTAATTATGTTCACTCATCACTTAGAAGTGCAATTGAGAGAATTTTTGGAGTGTAGAAGAATAAATGGAAAATTTTGAAGCAAATGCCACCTTATGACATTAAGCACCAAAGAAACATTATAGTTGCTACTTGTGTTTTGCATAATTTCATTAGAAAACATGATAGGGAAGATGAAGGATTCAATTGGGATGAACATGGCTTGGACAGACCAAGAAGCAATAGTAGTGGAGAAGGTAGTAGCAGACAGGCAAACGTTGAAAATATACAAGATGAGGAAATGAAATTTGTTCGTGACAAAATAGCTCGATCCATTTGCGGGTTGTAAACAATATTTTTATTATTTCTGTTTTGGTGTTTTGGTTTTTAATTTTTCGGATAAGAACTTTTTTATTATTATAATGGATTGTCTAGTATTGATATTGTTGGCAATTAACATTTTAATATAATTATTTTCCTAATCAATTTAATATCTTTTTCTTGATGAGTTATTTTTAATATTTTAAATTTGATAAATTTCTCTCCATGAATTTCAACAACGAAAACATCATTATTGTTGTTATTATTAATGCAATAGTTAAGCTTAATTACATATTTTCAATAATAATAAAAACACTAATCACAAGAAAAATGACAATATACACTTTTTAAAACAGCTTCAAAAAATAGTTAAGTCCTTTTTGGGAATTTACACTCAAAACAGCTATTTTTAAAACAGCTTATCCAAACACTTAATATGGCTTTAAAAATAGAAAACACATATTTTTATATTTTTGCCAAACACTCATTTGTGGTTTTTAAAATGGAGTTTTCAAAACGCACGTTTTAAAAACGCTCATTTATAAAACGCACATTTTAAAACAGCTTATCCAAACAGGCCCATAGTTGCACTCTAGGTCTTATCTATAAATTATATCCCAAGACCTTATTATACATGCAACCCCTTCATAAAATATTCGTAGTAATACAAAGTCATTAATATAGACTGCCACTTTGTAAATTACTACCTCTTGATCCTTGAGTACCCGGTTTAATCCTTTAATGTTATTCATTATATATTTATGAAATCCAATTCCATAAATATATACTTTAGTCTTACTAAAGTGGTTAGGCCTAACTCTCTGAATAACAAACTCATTAAACTTATCTCAAGGGAATACTTTATGTCTCCGTTAAGTGACTATGAATTCCATCTTGAGAATACATGTTCCATCAACACTAAATGTGGCTGCCCAACATACTGAGATTTTGACCATTAATATAGATCTCACTCCTGATATATCAAAGCAACCTATACCTCATGATCAGGTTCATTATTCTCTCAGGATTAAGAGTTCATGCAAATACAAGTCGTGAGATTTATTATTCATTTGACAGTCTTTAGGAGAATAATAAATCTCACATCGGTCCAATTCAATATGTCTTAACTCTTAAGACATATTAACACATCAACTAGAAGTCTCTACTTCCATGATCAAGATAAATCATCGTAGTTGATATGTTATAGTCTTCGCAGATGAAATGCCCAGTTTCATCACCGACTACGAACTATAATTCTGAGTTTACAAAGAACTTGTGATTTATATCTTCTGTGACTCTTCACATAAATCACATACTATGCATCTCATGGACCAAATGATAATGTCCGAATATTCATGCTACCACTATTTCAGATAATAATAAAACAAATTCATTAAACACAATATTAAGTCATACATAATGTCATACACAATGTCAAACTTAATATCTTATATAGCATCATACAATAGGATTTAAGGGCACTAATCCTAACAGTAATGTGCTTACGAAAGTGATAGATAAGTATAATTTGATTTTTGACGTCGGTTTTTAGACTCTAGAATTAACATTTAGCTTAAAATTCACTTACTGGTCTTCTTTTCTCACTCCACCACATTCCAGAAAAAAGATGATTAGAGTGGAATTTTGAAAGCATAGGTGGGATGCTAAAAGGAGTATAGTAGTGTGGGTTTATTTTATCGGGTGTTGTCTTGCATGTAGTATGTATATACACACACGGACAAGTGTGTCATGTTAATGATTGCCAAATATGAATATATATAAACACACAAACAAGTGTGGGGCATGGGAAATGGGACTAGTAACATGCTTGCGAAAGTTATTGATAAGTATAATTTTATTTTTGATGTTGATTTTTAGACACTAGAATTAATGTTTAGCTTAAAATTCACTTACTGGCCTTCTTTTCTCACTCCATAACATTTTGGAAAAAAGATGATAAGAGTGGAATTTTGAAAGCATACATGGGATGTTAAAAGGAGTGTAGTGGTGTTGGCTTATCTTATTGGGCGTCGTCTTGCATGCCATATGTATATACACACATGGAAAAGTGTGTTATGTTAATGATTGCCAAATACGTATATATATATATATATATAAACACAGACAAGTGTGAGGCATGGGAAATGGGACCATTAAAATGACTAAGAAAGTTATTTGTAAGTATAATTTGATTTTTGAGGTCAGTTTTTAGACTCTAGAACTAAAGTTTAGCTTAAAATTCACTTACTGGTCTTCTTTGCTTACTCCACCACATTTTGGAAAAAAGGTGACAAGAGAGGAAATTTGAAAACATAGGTGGGATGTTCAAAGGAGTATAGCGGTGTTGGCTTATCTTACGGGGTGTCGTCTGGCATGCAATATGTATATACACACACGGACAACTGTGTTATGTTAATGATTGCCAAATATGTATATATATATATATATACACACGGACAAGTTTGGGGCATGGGAAATAGGACAAGTAACGTGCTTACGAAAGTGATGGATAAGTATAATTTGATTTTTCACGTCGGTTTTTAGACTCTAGAATTAACATTTAGCTTAAAATTCACTCACTAGACCTTTTTCTCACTCCACCACATTCTAGAAAAAAGATGATAAGAGTGGAATTTTCAAAGCATAGGTGGGATGTTAAAAGGGGTATAGCAGTGTGGGCTTATCTTATCGGGTATCGTCTCACGTGAATATGTATATACAACATGGACAAGTGTGTTATGTTAATAATAGCCAAGTATGTACATATATACACACACAGACAAGTTTGGGGCATGGGAAATGGGACTAGTAACATGCTTGCGAAAGTGATTGATAAGTATAATTTGATTTTTGATGTTGGGTTTTAGACTCTAGAATTAACGTTTAGCTTAAAATTCACTTATTGGTCCTCTTTTCTCACTCCACCACAATCTAGAAAAAAGATGATAAAAGTGGAATTTTGAAAGCATAGGTGGGTTGTTAAAAGGAGTATAGCGATGTTGGCTTATCTTATTGGGTGTCATCTCGCATGCAATATGTATATACACACATGGACAAGTGTGTTATGTTAATGATTGCCAAATATGTATATATATATATATACACATGGACAAGTTTGGAGCGTGGGAAATGGGACAAGTAACGTTCTTACGAAAGTAACAGACAAGTATAATTTAATTTTTGACGTCGGCTTTTAGACTCTAGAATTAACGTTTAGCTTCACTTACTGGTCTTCTTTTCTCACTCCCCCACATTCCAGAAAAAAGATGATTAGAGTGGAATTTTGAAAGCATAGGTGGGATGCTAAAAGGAGTATAGCAGTGTGGGCTTATTTTACCAGGTGTTGTCTTGCATGCAGTATGTATATACACACACGGACAAGTGTGTCATGTTAATGATTGCCAAATATGAATATATATAAACACACAGACAAGTATGGGACATGGGAAATGGGACTAGTAACATGCTTGCAAAAGTTATTGATAAGTATAATTTTATTTTTGATGTTGATTTTTAGACTCTAGAATTAACAGTTAGCTTAAAATTCACTTACTGGTCTTCTTTTCTCACTCCATAACATTTTGGAAAAAAGATGATAAGAGTGGAATTTTGAAAGCATACATGGGATGTTAAAAGGAGTATAGTGGTGTTGGCTTATCTTATTGGGCATCATCTTGCATGCCATATGTATATACACATGTGGAAAAGTGTGTTATGTTAATGATTACCAAATACATATATATATATATATATATATAAACACAGACAAGTGTGAGGCATGGGAAATGGGACCGTTAAAATGCCTAAGAAAGTTATTGACAAGTATAATTTGATTTTTGAGGTCAGCTTTTAGACTCTAGAAATAAAGTTTAGCTTAAAATTCACTTACTGGTCTTCTTTTCTCACTCCACCACATTTTGGAAAAAAGGTGATAAGAGAGGAAATTTGAAAGCATAGGTGGGATGTTCAAAGGAGTATAGCGGTGTTGGCTTATCGTACTGGGTGTCGTCCCGCATGCAATATGTGTATACACACACGGACAACTGTGTTGTGCTAAAGATTGCCAAATATGTATATATATATATATATATATACACCCGGACAAGTTTGGGGCATGGGAAATGGGACAAGTAACGTGCTTACGAAAGTCATGGACAGGTATAATTTGATTTTTCACATTGGTTTTTAGACTCTAGAATTAAATGGCGTATAGCGGTGTGGGCTTATCTTAAGAGTGGAATTTTGAAAGCATAGGTGGGATGTTAAATGGGGTATAGCAGTGTGGGCTTATCTTATCGGGTGTCGTTTCGCATGAATATGTATATACAACACGGACAAGTGTGTTATGTTAATAATTGCCAAATGTGTACATATATACACACATAGACAAGTTTCGGTCATGGGAAATGGGACTAGTAACATGCTCGCGAAAGTGATTGATAAGTGTAATTTGATTTTTGATGTCGGTTTTTAGACTCTAGAGTTAACGTTTAGCTTAAAATTCACTTACTGGTCCTCTTTTCTCACTCCACCACATTCCAGAAAAAAGATGATAAGAGAGGAATTTCGAAAGCATAGGTGGGATGTTAAAAGGGGAATAACGGTGTGGGCTTATCTTATCGAGTGTTGTCTCGCGTGCAAATTGTATATACAACATAGACAAGTGTGTTATGTTAATAATTGCCGAATATGTATATATATACACACAGAGACAAGTTTGGGGCAAGGGAAATGGGACTAGTAACATGCTTGCGAAAGTGATTGATAAGTATAACTTGACTTTTGACCTCGGTTTTTAGACTCTAGAATTAGCATTTAGCATAAAATTCACGTACTGGCTTTCTTTTTTCAGTCCACAACATTTTGGAAAAAAGATGATAAGAGAGGAATTTTGAAAGCAGAGGTGTGTTATGTTAATATTTGCCAAATATGTATATATATAGATATATATATATAAACACACAGACAAGTGTGGGGCATGGGAAATGGGACTAGTAAAATGCCTAAGAAAGTTATTGATAAGTACAATTTAAGTTTTGAGGTCGGTTTTTAGCCTCTAGAATTAAAGTGTAGCTTAAAATTCACTTACTGGTCCTCTTTGCTCACTCCACCACATTTTGGAAAAAACATGATAAGAGTGGAATTTTGAAAGCATAGGTGGGATGTTAAAAGGTGTATAGCGGTGTTGGCTTATCTTATTGGGTGTCGTCTCGCATGCAATATGTATATACACACACGGACAAGTGTGTTATGTTAATGATTGCCAAATATGTTACGAAAGTGATTTATGAGTATAATTTGATTTTTCACGTCGGTTTTTAAACTCTAGAATTAACATTCAGCTTAAAATTCACTTACTAGTCCTTTTTCTCACTCGACCACATTCCAAAAAAAAGTTGATAAAAGTGGAATTTTGAAAGTATAGGTGGGATGTTAAAAGGGGTATAGTGGTGTGGGCTTTTCTTATCAGGTGTCGTCTCGCATGAATATGTATATACAACACGGACAAGTGTGCTATGTTAATAATAGCCAAATATGTACACATATACACACAGAGAGAAGTTTGGGGCGTGGGAAATGGGACTAGTAATATGCTCGTGAGAGTAATTGATAAGTATAATTTGATTTTTGACGTCGGTTTTTAGACTCTAGAATTAACATTTAGCTTAAAATTCACTTACTAGTCATCTTTTGTCACTCCACCACATTCTAGAAAAAAGATGATAAGAGTGGAATTTTGAAAGCATAGGTGGGGTGTTAAAAGGGGTATAGTGGTGTGGGCTTTTCTTATCAGGTGTCGTCTCGCATGAATATGTATATACAACACGGACAAGTGTGCTATGTTAATAATAGCCAAATATGTACACATATACACACAGAGAGAAGTTTGGGGCGTGGGAAATGGGACTAGTAATATGCTCGTGAGAGTAATTGATAAGTATAATTTGATTTTTGACGTCGGTTTTTAGACTCTAGAATTAACATTTAGCTTAAAATTCACTTACTAGTCATCTTTTGTCACTCCACCACATTCTAGAAAAAAGATGATAAGAGTGGAATTTTGAAAGCATAGGTGGGGTGTTAAAAGGGGAATAGTGGTGTGGGCTTATCTTATCAGGTGTTGTCTCGCATGCAGTATGTATATACAACTCGGACAAGTGTGTTATGTTAATTATTTCCAAATATGTATATATATACACACACATACCAGTTTGGGGCATGGGAAATGGGACTAGTAACATACTTGCGAAAGTGATCGATAAGTATAATTTGATTTTTGATGTCGGTTTTTAGATTCTAGAATTAACGTTTAGCTTAACATTCACTTACTGGTCTTCTGTTCTCAATCCACAACATTTTGTAAAAAAGATGATAAGAGTGGAATTTTGAAAGCACGTGTGGGATGTTAAATGGAGTATATTGGTGTTGGCTTGTCTGAGTAGGTGTCGTCTCGCATGCCATATGTATATACACACAAGGGAAACTGTGTTATGTTAATGATTGCCAAATATGTATATATGTATATATATATAAACACACAGACAAGTGCGAGGCATGGGAAAGGGGACTGTTAAAATGACTAAGAAAGTTATAGATAAGTACAATTTGATTTTTGAGGTCGGTTTTTAGAGTCTAGAATTAAAGTTTAACTTAAAATTCACTTACTGGTCTTCTTTTTTAACTCCACCACATTTCGGAAAAGACATGATAAGAGTGAAATTCTGAAAGCATAGGTGGGATGTTAAAAGGAGTATAGCGGTATTTGCTTGTCTTATTGGGTGTCGTCTCGTGTGCAATATGTATATACACACGCGAACAAGTGTGTTATGTTAATAGTTGCCAAATATGTATATATACATATACACACGGACAAGGTTGGGGCACGGGAAACGGGACAAGTAACGTGCTACTGAAATTGATTGATGAGTATAATTTGATTTTTCACGTCAGTTTTTTGGCTCGATAATTACATTTGGCATAAAATTCACTTCTTGGTCCTTTTTCTCACTCCACCACATTCCAGAAAAAAGATGATAAGAGTGGAATTTTGAAAGCATAGGTGGGATGTTAAAAGGGGTATAGCGGTGCGGGCTTATCTTATCGGGTGTCGTCTCGCATGAATATGTATATACAACATGGACAACTATGTTATGTTAATAATTGCCGAATATATATATATACACACACATGGACAAGTTTGGGGCATGGGAAATGGGACTAGTAACCTACTCGTGAAAGTGATTGATAAGTATAATTTGATTTTTGATGTCGATCTTTAGACTCTAGAATTAACGTTTAGCTTAAAATTCACTTGCTGGTTCTCTTTTCTCACTCCACCACATTTTGGAAAAAAGATGATGAGAGTGGAATTTTGAAAGCATAGGTGGGATGTTAAAAGGAGTATAGCGCTGTTGGCATATCTTATTGGGTGTCGTCTCGCATGCCATACGTACATACACACTCGGGAAAGGGTGTTATGTTAGTGAGTGCCAAATATGTGTATATATATATATATATAAACACACAAACAAGTGTGGGGCATGGGAAATGGGACTAGTAAAATGCCTAAGAAAGTTATTGATAAGTATAATTTCATTTTTTATGTCTTTGTTTGGACTCTAGAATTAAAGTTTAGCTTGAAATTCACTTACTGGTCCTCTTTGCTCACTCTACCACATTTTGGAAAAAGGATGGTAAGAGTGGAATTTTGAAAGCATAGGTGGGATGTTAAAAGGAGTATAGCGGTGTTGGTTTATCTAATTGGGTATCATCTCACATGCAATATGTATATACACACACGTACAAGTGTGTTATGTTAATGATTGCCAAAAATGTATATATATATATATACACACGGACAAGTTTGGGGCAAGGGAAATGGGCAAGTAACGTGATTACGAAAGTGATTGATAAGTATAATTTGATTTTTGACGTCGGTTTTTAGACTCTAGAATTAACATTTAGCTTAAAATTCACTTACTGGTCCTTTTTCTCACTCCACCACATTCCAGAAAAAAGTTGATAAGAGTGGAATTTTGAAAGCATAGGTGGGATGTTAAAAGGAGTATAGCAGTGTGGGCATATCTTATCGGGTGTTGTCTTGCATGAATATGTATATACAACACGGACAAATGCATTATGTTAATAATAGCCAAATATGTACATATATACACACACAGACAAGTTTGGGGCATGGGAAATGGGACTAGTAATATGCTCGCGAAAGTAATTGATAAATATCATTTGATTTTTGACGTCGGTTTTTAGACTCTAGAATTAACATTTAGCTAAAAATTCACTTACTGTTCCTCTTTCATCACTCCACCATATTCCAGAAAAAAAGATGATAATAGAGGAATTTTGAAAGCATAGGTGGGGTGTTAAAAGGGGAATAGCGGTGTGGGCCTATCTTATCGGCTGTTGTCTCGTATGCAATGTGTGTATACAACATGGACAAGTGTGCTATGTTAATAATTGCCAAATATGTATATATATAGACACACAGACAAGTTTGGGGCATGGAAAATGGGAATATTAACATGCCTATGAAAGTGATTGATAAGTATAATCTGATTTTTGACGTCGGTTTCTAGATTCTAGAATTAACGTTTAGCTTAGAATTCACTTACTGGTCTTCTTCTCTCAGTCCACAACATTTTGCAAAAAAGATGATAAGCGTGAAATTTTAATAGCATGGGTGGGATGTTAAAAGGAGTATAGCGGTGTTGGTTTATCTAATTGGGTGTCGTCTCACATGCAATATGTATATACATGCATGTACAAGTGTGTTATGTTAATGACTGCCAAATATGTATATAAATATATATACACACGGACGAGTTTGGGGCGTGGGAAATGGGCAAGTAACGTGCTTAGGAAAGTGATTGATAATTATAATTTGATGTTTGACGTCGGTTTTTAGACTCTAGAATTAACATTTAGCTTAAAATTCATTTACTGTTCCTTTTTCTCACTCCACCACATTCCAGAATAAAGTTGATGAGGGTGGAATTTTGAAAGCATAGGTGGGATGTTAAAAGGGGCATAGTGGTGTGGGCATATCTTACCAGGTGTCATCTCGCATGAATATGTATATACCAGACGGACAAGTGTGTTATGTTAATAATAGCCAAATATGTACATATATACACACACAGAGACAAGTTTGGGGCATGGGAAATGGGACTAATAATATGCTCGCGAAAGTAGTTGATAATTATAATTTGATTTTTGATGTCTGTTTTTAGACTCTCGAATTAACGTTTAGCTGAAAATTCACTTACTGGTCCTCTTTTGTCACTCCACCACATTCCAGAAAACAGATGATAAGAGTGGAATTTTGAAAGCATAGGTGGGTTGTTAAAAGGGGAATAGCGGTGTGGGCTTATCATATCAGGCGTTGTCTCGCATGCAATATGTATATACAACATGGAAATGTGTGTTATGTTAATAATTGCTAAATATGTATATATATACACACGTAGACAAGTTTGTGGCATGGGAAATGAGACTAGTAACATGCCTGCGAAAGTGATTGATAAGTATAGTTTGATTTTTGACGTCGGTTTTTAGACCCTAGAATTAACGTTTAGCTTAAAATTCACTTACTAGTCTTCTTGTCTCAGTCCACAACATTTTGTAAAAAAAATGATAAGAGTGGAATTTTGAAAGCAGGGTTGGGATGTCAAAAGGAGTATAGTGGTGGTGGCTTATCTGATTGGGTGTCGTCTCGCATGCCATATGTATATACACACATGGGAAATTGTGTTATGTTAATGATTGCCAAATGTGTATATATATATATATATATATATAAACACACAGACAAGTGTGGGGCATGGGAAATGGGACTGTTAAAATGCCTAAGAAAGTTATTGATAAGTGCAATTTCATTTTTGAGGTCGTTTTTTAGAGTCTAGAAGTAAAGTTTAGCTTAAAATTCACTTACTGGTCTTCTTTGCTGACTCCACCACATTTTGAAAAAAACATGATAAGAGTGGAATTTTGAAAGCATACGTGGGATGCTAAAAGGAGTATACCGATGTTAGCTTATCTTATTGGGTGTCGTCTCGCGTGCAATATGTATATACACGCACGTACAAGTGTGTTATGTTAATAATTGCCAAATATGTATATATATACACACAAACAAGTTTTGGGCATGGGAAATGGGACAAGTAACGTGCTTACGAAAGTGATTGATAAGTATAATTTGATTTTTCACGTCGGTTTTTAGACTCTAGAATTACATTTAGCTTAAAATTCACTTCATGGTCCTTTTTCTCACTCCACCACATTCCAGAAAAAAGATAATAAGAGTGGAATTTTGAAAGCATAGGTGGGATGTTAAAAGGGGTATAGCGGTGTGGGCTTATCTTATCGGGTGTCGTCTCGCATGAATATGTATGTACAACTGGGACAAGTGTGTTATGTTAATAATTGCCAAATATATATATATATACACACGTAGAAAAGTTTTGGGCTTGGGAAATCGGTCTAGTAAGCTGCTTACGAAAGTGATTGATAAGTATAATTTGTTTTTTGATGTCGATATTTAGACTCTAGAATTAACGTTTAGCTTAAAATTCACTTGCTGGTTCTCTTTTCTCACTCCACCACATTTTGGAAAAAAGATGATGAGAGTGGAATTTTGAAAGCATAGGTGGGATGTTAAAAGGAGTATAGCGCTGTTGGCATATCTTATTGGGTGTCATCTCGCATGCCATACGTACATACACACTCGGGAAAGGGTGTTATGTTAGTGAGTGCCAAATATGTGTATATATATATATATATAAACACACAAACAAGTGTGGGGCATGGGAAATGGGACTAGTAAAATGCCTAAGAAAGTTATTGATAAGTATAATTTAATTTTTGAGGTCTGTGTTTGGACTCTAGAATTAAAGTTTAGCTTGAAATTCAGTTACTGGTCTTCTTTGCTCACTCCACCATATTTTTGAAAAAAGATGGTAAGAGTGGAATTTTGAAAACATAGGTGGGATGTTAAAAGGAGTATAGCGGTGTTGGTTTATCTAATTGGGTGTTGTCTCGCATGCAATATGTATATACACACATGTACAAGTGTGTTATGTTAACGATTGCCAAATATGTATATATATATATATATATATACACATAGACAAGTTTGGGGTGTGGGAAATGGGCAATTAACATGCTTACAAAAGTGATTGATAAGTATAATTTGATTTTTGACGTCCGTTTTTAGACTCTAGAACTAACATTTAGCTTAAAATTCACTTACTGGTCCTTTTTCTCACTCCACCACATTCTAGAAAAAAGTTGATAAGAGTAGAATTTGAAGGCATAGGTGGGATGTTAAAAGGGGTATATCAGTGTGGGCATATCTTATCGGGTGTCGTCTCGCATGAATATGTATATACAACACGGACAAGTGTGTTATGTTAATAATAGCCAAATATGTACATATATACACACATAGACAAGTTTGGGGCATGGGAAATGGGACTGGTAACATGCTCGCAGAAGTGATTGATTAGTATAAATTGATTTTTTACGTCGGTTTTAGACTCTAGAGTTAATGTTTAGCTTAAAATTCACTTACTGGTCCTCTTTTCTCACTCCACCACATTCTAGAAAAAAGATGATAAGAGTGGAGTTTTGAAAGCATAGTTGGGATGTTAAAAGGGGTATAGTGGTGTGGGCTTATCTTATCGGGTGTTGTCTTGCGTGCAATATGTATATACAACACGGACAAGTGTGTTATGCTAATAATTGCCAAATTTGTATATATATACACACAGAGACAAGTTTGGGGCATGGGAAATGGGACTATTAACATGCTTGCGAAAGTGATTGATAAGTATAATTTGATTTTTGGCGTCGGTTTTTAGACTCTAGAATTAATGTTTAGCTTAAAATTCACTTACTGGTCTTCTTTTCTCAATCCACAACGTTCTGGAAAAAAGATGATAAGAGTGGAATTTTGAAAGCATAGGGAGGATGTTAAAAGGAGTATAGCGGTGTTGGCTTACCTTATTAGGTGTGGTCTAGCATATACACGCACGGGAAAGTGTGTTATGTTAATGATTGCCAAATATGTATATATATATATATATATATATAAACACACAAACAAGTGTTGGGCATGGGAAATGGGACTGGTAAAATGAGTAAGAAAGTTATTGATGTTGGAAAATCTAGTTTTGTATCTCATGCAAATCACACAGCGGAAGTAACAAAAGATGGATCTACTTCAATCTCTGCAAGATAACATGTAACCATGCATTCTAGAATAAAGAACAGGATGCGTACCTTGATGCAGTGAATTTCAAAACATAACTTGAGAATACCGTCAATCTTCATCTCAATTCCAGATGGTGCCCAAGATGTGTGGTATCTCAATTAGTCTTTTGTACATAGACTCAAAGAAAAAAAAAAAAACTTCTTTTTCTCCTTATGGAGAAAATCTGATTTCTTTTGTTTTTTTTTTTATCATACGTACGTTTAAACTGTTCTCTGTAGTTTTTTTTATTTAATAACTGTTGTTAATTAATGAATGATTTTCTAATTGGGTGAGCCTTTTGGGCCTACCCAATTGGGCTTTAGTTTGTGGCTTGAGATGGGACCAAAGGGAACAAATAAGACTCTAGCTTTAATGGACCTTAGACTTTTCTGTCAACTCTTGATAAGTTCAAAGTTACCATTAATTATATTCAATACCATTATAAGAATATAATTGCACTCTAGGCCTTATTAATAAATTATATCCCAAGAATTTATTATACATACAACCCCTTCATAAAAATATTCATAGTAATACAAAGTCATAAAATAGACCGCTACTTTGAAAATTACTACATCTTAATCCTTGAATATCCGGTTTAATCATTTTATGTTATTCATCATATATTTGTGAAATCCAATTCTATAAATATATACTTTAGTAACTCCTTACTAAAGTGGTTGGGCCCAACACTCTAAATAACTAAACCTATTAAACTTATCTCAATGAAATATTTATATCTCCGTTAAGAGATTATGAATTCCATCTTGAAAATATATGTTCCATCAACATTAAATGCGGCTGCCCAACATACTAAGGTTTTGACCGTAACATAGATCTCACTCCTGATATATCAAAGCAACCTACATCTCATGATCAGGTCCATTATTCTCTTAGGATTTAGAGTTGATGTAAATAGAAGTCATGAGATTTGTTATTCATTTGACAGTCATTAGGAGAATAATAAATCTCACAGCGGTCCAGTTCAATATGGCTTAACTCTTAAAACATATCAACATATCAACTAGAAGTCTCCACTTCCATGATCAAGACAAATCATCTTAGTTGATATGTTATAGTCTTTGCAGATGAAATGCCCAATTTTGTCATCGACTACGAACTAAAATTTTGAGTTTACAAAGAACTTGTGATTTATATCTTCTGTGACTTTTCACATAAATCACATACTATGCATCTCATGGACTAAGATAATGTCCCACTAGTTCATAAATAGTCTCATATAATTAAACAACTCAATTATTCATGACATGCTAATAAATTGGATTTTAGGGCACAAACCCTAATAATCTCCCACTTGCCCTTAATGACAATTTATCATATATCCGACACTTATCTCCCTTTACAGTAATTCACAATTACTCTAAGGCAAGGTTTGGAAACAAGTTTCAGCCAGATTTATTGCATAAATTACCTTTTCTACTACTACTTTTTAAGTACATATATCTCTCTAATGAGATAATACTTACATTTAATGTGTATCTTTACCACCTAGGATGAACACATATCTTGAAGTCCAACTTCATGAATTACAATCAAACTACAAGTCAATATTTGTACAACTAGTAATCATCAAATCCTCACTTTGGTGGACAAGCATATAATCCCTCATTCTCCTAAGATATTTGAGTATATGCCTTACTCCCACTTAATTAAGTAATCTTTGATTCAATTGATATTTGCTTACCATGCCCATTGCAAAATAAATATTTAGCTTAGTATATAGCATAGCATAAAGACTTCCTATAAATTTAATATAAGGAACCATCTTAGTATGCTGTTCCTTTTATATGTCTTAGGACTATAGTCCTATATAAAGGAACTTCAAACTTACAAGGAAAGAATCATTTCTTATAGTATTCATGCTATACTTAACTAGAATCTAATCTATTTAAGTAGTTTGAGATAGACCCAACATCCTAATTTCTAAATTTTAACAAAGTTATAATTCTTAGGATGTAGCTAGTCTTTCTCAAGTACTTTATATCAAACTGAACTAGACAACACCAAATTCCATTGATGACAATAACTCTACACCATTCTAAATGATTAGAATGTCATCAACATACATTAAGAGATTTATTATACTATATAACTTTTACACACATAAGGCCTTTTAATACTTGATCAAAATCAAACAATTTGATTGCTTGATCAAAGATGATATTTTATGATTTAGATGCTTGCTTTAGTCCATAAATGGACTTTAAGCAACTTGCATGCTAAACACTACTAGTTCTTTGCTTTGAAGAAGTCTAGTTACATCATTTAGATGTCTTCCTCAAGATTGCTACTAAAAGAAGCTTTCTTGATATCCATAGCCATATTTCATCAAAATGAAATATAATGAATAAGAGAATCTAGATAGAGTCAAACTTGACTATTAGTGAATAAATATTTTCATAGTCGAACCAATTCTTTCTTAATAAATCTTTTGCCACTAGTCTTGACTTTAAAAGTTTGCACCTTCAAAACTATCAATCTCATTTTCTTGTAGACCTATTTGAAAACAATAGGCTTAATGCCATTAGGCGCCTCTACAAGTTCTAGACTTTAAATAGAATATAATTCTATTCACATAACCTTGATCTAATAATTGATATTCATATCATCTATTGCCTTTACGTAGGACCGAGGATCAAATTCATATCCTTGTGGAATAACTACAAAAGTTTATTCCAAAACTATGAATTTATTTTGGTAATCCTCCCACTACAATGTTGTACTAGTGTAAGAGTTATCTATAGAATAATGTCTTGTTGTGTATCTAATACAACCAACTCATTTCCAAATGTATTTTATAGTTGTCTTACAACAAATTTTGACATTTTTCTTCTAGAAATTTATCTTTAAAAGAGCCCTATTCCTCCTTTATTTATGCACTAACTTAAAGAAGTCATTGGAACTTCATTCCTTTACAAAAAGGAACCCTAGATTTTATTATCCTCTAAATAGAATTCATAGATTGAGAATATAATAAAATAATGGTTTTAAAAGCCCATCTTTCATCAATCTTGAATATCATTTAGATTAATAAGATCTATAGACATAAGTGCCGAAACATACAATTACAAATGATGGAAATTTTCTCTTTATAAAGTAAAACATGTAAATTTCCATCTAAAAGACAATCATGGACAATGCTTAGCTTTACCAAAATAGAAACGCTTTCCTTTTTATCATACTTTTAAGTCTAATTTCCTTTTGGCAACTATTAGAGCAACTAGTTTGTCCAACTGTTTGGTATTATAATTCCTCTTCTTACTACCATTACCTTTTGGTTTAGGCTAAGAATTCAAATTAAATCATATTGATCCTAGCCTTAGCTTTTAGGATGTCTTCTGTTGCGTAGAACTCTAATTTGTATTGTTGGAAAACCATGATCAAAATAAGTTTTTTAGTCTTGTTTAGACTCGCCCAAAGTTAGGTCTTTCATTTAAAGTTGGAATCGAGAGGCTGCAGATGCATTGGTGCATTTCGGCCTGATTCGATCGACCGAAAGAAAGACTCGATCGATTGAATCTCGGGCAGAATTTTTTTCTGCAGAATATTCCAGCTCAGCCTTAACTCATTAAATGTTTTGGGTTTTCTGTTTTTACTCTAGGTATATAAAGAAAAACCCTAGCCACGTTTTTAGAGTGGCTCCTGTTGTATTGTTGCTCATACTTTTCTGTTTTGTGTAAATCTCTTGTGAGATCTAGAGGAGTTTTCCTTTACACAAAGTTTAGGGTTTTCTAAGTAGAGATTACTTCAAAAGGTTGGTGATCAACTCGGTTTCTGCCATTGGAGCTTAAAGAATAACAAGCGTGGGTGCTTGTAGCTGATTAGAGAATCCAAAAAAGGAGTTCGTGGATTTGGAGCTTGCATGTGGTCGTGTCAGTAAGTTCTACTGGTGGGTAGCATTAGGAAGTCAAGCAGGGAGCTTGTAAGTCCTTTTGTATGAACTTTAATTCTTTCATAGTGGATTCAGGTTTACGTTGAGGATAGCTAGGTTAAATCCTCCCTAGGTTTTTTACCGGTTTGGTTTTCCTAGGTGATCGTATCTTGTGTTATTTATTATTCCGGTGCTTTATACTTTTGATATGATTGTATGTTTTTAATAACCTAGAATTGCATAATTTGACTAAATAACTTGGCTAATTAACTAGGTTAATCTGGTTGGTTTAAGGGGTCTAAAACCGTTCAAGTGGTATCAGAGCGGGTAGCGCTCTTGTTGGGGATTTTTTGATCTCTGAGCTGATCCTTGACCACTGTTATCATGGAGCATGGACACTCTCTTGTTGTTCCTCCTCACTTTGATGGGAATAACTATCCTTATTGGAAAGTAAGGATGAGAGTTTGGAATTTCGTTGAGTACGGATGGGAGAAGCCCACTACTCTTGTGAGTGAGTGGCAAACTTCTTAAAAGAAGCAGCTGGTTTCAATAACAAGGCTATGAATGCCATCTTTAATGTTGTTTCCATGGAGGAATTTAAGAGAATCTCTAATGTTGAAGTTGCTCATACTGCTTAGAAAATCCTCTAGACTGTGCATGAAGGCACAAAGACAGTTAAGATTAACAAGCTGGAGTAATTAACTTCTAGATTTGAAAGCATTAGAATGCATGATGATGAATATTTTGATGAATTCTATGCTAAATTGAATGATATTGTTAATTTTGCTTTTAATTTGGGTGAAATCTATGATCAACCTAAAATTGTTAGGAAGATTCTTAGATCTTTAATTGAAGATTTTAGACCAAACGTTACTGCCATTATTGAGAGCAAGGATGTGGACTCCATCCATATTGATGAGCTTGTAGGATCTCTTCAGTCCTATGAGTTTGACCTACCCAAAACTTCCAAATCCAAATCAATGGCTCTTAAGTCTGTTCATGATGTTGAGGTTGGTGGATTTGATGATGAGCTCTCTGCTACAAAGATTGCGTACCTTGCCAAGAACTTTAGAAACTTTTTTAGGAATAATAACAGAAAAGCAAGAGGTACAAACACTACTGAAACTAGAAACTTTAGGAAGAATGTGTTGGTTAAATCTGGTTTTGTATCTCATACAAAACACGTAGCAGAAGCAAGAAACAAGGATCTATTTCATTCATGATTGATAACTTGCATTATATAAATTCTAGAATTTAAGAACAAGATAGCGTACATTGGTGTGGAGAAATTCAAAACAAAAGATTATAAGTACTTGGGAACACTTTTAATCTTCACTCCAATTCCACTTTACGCCCAAGAAGTGTAGTCTCTCAATCAATTTCCAAGGGAGAATAACTGAGTGGTTTCACTCGTACATACACACCACTTCACAATGGTGTCTCACTTTTTCTCTAATTTCTAATAAAAATTATGTATGTCTCTCCCTTTATATATAACTGATTATCTAATTGGGCCGGCCTATTAGGCCTTTCCAATTGGGCTTTAATGTGTGGCTTGGAGTGGGACCAAAAGGACCAATAAGACACTAGCTCCAATGGGCCTTGGGCTTTTCTGTCAACTCTTGACAAGTCCAAAGTTACCATTAATTATATTTAATACTATTATATAAATATAATTGCACTCTAGGCCTTATTAATAAATTATATCTCAAAACTTTATTATACATGCAGCCCCTTCATAAAATATTCATAGTAATTCAAAGTCATAAATATAAACTGTCACTTTGAAGATTACTACGTCTTAATCTTTGAGTATCCGGTTTAATCATTTTAAGTTATTCATTATATATTTATGAAATCTAATTTCATAAATATGTACTTTAGTAATTTCTTACCAAAGTGGTTAGGCCTAACTCTCTGAATAACTAAACCCATTAAACTTATCTCAAGGGAATATTTTAAATCTCTATTAAGAGACTATGAATTCCATCTTGAGAATATATGTTCCATCAACATGAAATGTGGCTACCCAATATACTGAGGTTTTGACCGATACTTTAGATCTCACTCCTGATATATCAAAGCAACCTACATTTCATGATTAGGTCCATTATTCTCTCAGGATTAAGAGTTCATGCAAATATAAGTCGTGAGATTTATTATTCAATTGACAGTCGTTAGGAGAATAATAAATCTCACAACGGTCCAGTTCAATATGTTTTAACTCTTAAAACATATTAACACATCAACTAGAAGTCTCCACTTCCATGATCAAGACAAATCATCTTAGTTGATATGTTATAGCCTTCGCAGATGAAATGCCCAATTTCATCACCGACTATGAACTAAAATTCTGAGTTTACAAAGAACTTGTGACTTATATCTTCTGTGACTAAATCACATAAATCACATACTATGCATCTCATGGACTAAATGATAATGTCCGAATATTCATGTTACCATTATTTTAGATAATAATAAATCAACTTTATTGCATACATAATGTCATACATAGCATCATACAATAGGATTTAAGGGAATTAATCCTAACAATCTCCCACTTGCCCTAAAGACTATTGTGCACTAATCTAACTCCCATTCGCTCCAAATGTGACTCGAAGGTCCTTTGAGGCAAAGCTTTGGTAAAGGGATCTGCTAGATTATTTGCACTTTCAATCTTTGCTACCACCACATCTCCACGAGCAATAATATCTCTAATGATGTGATACTTTCTCTCAATGTGCTTTCCTTTCTTGTGGTTCCTTGGATCTTTTGATTGTGCAACTGGACCACTATTGTCGCAAAACAATGTGATGGGAACTTGTTCCATTCTCATTACACCAAGATCAGAAATGAATTTCTTGAGCCATACAGCTTTTTTTGCTGCTTCACAAGCAGCAACATATTCTGTTTCCATGGTGGAGTCCGCAATACAAGATTGTTTGACACTCCTCCATGTTATGGCTCCACCTCCCAAGGTGAATACACATCCTGATGTGGACTTTCTAAAATCTAGATCCGACTGAAAATCTGAATCTGTATAGCCAATGAGTATCAAATCCTCACACCGATAAACAAGCATATAATCTCTCGTTCTCCGTAGATACTTGAGAATATGCTTTACAACTTGCCAATGTTTTGGTCCTGGATTTGATTGATACCGGCTGACCATGCCTACTGAATAACAAATATCTGGTCTAGTACAAAGCATGGTATACATGAGACTTCCTACTGCAGAAGCATAAGGAACTTGTCTCATCATATCTTTTTCCTCTTGAGGTTTAGGCCTTTGGTCATCAGACAGAGGAACTCCATGTCTGAAAGGAAGTAATCCCTTCTTGGAGTTTTGCATGCTAAACCATTCTAGAACCTTATCTATATATCCAGCCTGTGATAAGCCTAACATCTTATTCTTGCGATCTCGCCAAAGCTTGATCCCTAGAATAAAGTTAGCCTCACCCAAGTCCTTCATATCAAATTGGTTTGACAACCAAACCTTTACCGATGACATTACCCCTACATCATTTCCAATGAGTAGAATGTCATCAACATAAAGCACTATGAATATTACTACTTTATCTCGATGTCTTTTGTACACACATGGTTCATTAAGATTTTGTTCAAAACCAAATGACTTGATTGCTTGATCAAATCTGATGTTCCATGACCTAGATGCTTGTTTAAGTCCATAAATGGACTTTTTTAATTTGCATACCATATGCTCTTGGTTCTTTGCTATAAAACCTTCCGGTTGCAACATATAGATTTCTTCTTCAAGATTGCCATTAAGAAATGCAGTCTTGACATCCATTTGTCAAATCTCATAATCATAATGAGCAACAATAGATAAGAGAATTCTGATAGATCTAAGCATGGCTACTGGCGAAAAAGTTTCATCATAGTCAATACCTTCTTTTTCTGTATACCCTTTCGCCATTAATCTTGCTTTAAAGGTTTCAACCTTTCCATCTACCCCTCTCTTCCTCTTGTAAATCCATTTGCAACCAACAGGTTTAATGCCATTAGGCGCCTTTACAAGATCTCAAACTTGATTGGAATACATGGAATCTAATTCAGATTTCATAGCTTTGATCCAATGATGTGCATCTATATCATTCATTGCCTCTTCATAAGTGTAGGGATCCGATTCAGCCTCTTCTGAGATAGCTTCATAAGTTTTTCCCAAACCTATGAATCTTATAGGAGGCCGAATAATTCTCCCACTACGACGAGGCACCTGTGTACTAGACATCTCATGAGTAGTATCTTGTGGTGTATCCAATACAACCACATCATTCCTAATTTCATCTATTGGTTGTTCAACTAAAGGTTCATTCATTTCAGCCAAAACAACTTTATTTCTAGGATCAAAATTATTCATATAATCATCTTCCAAAAATTTGGCATATGTGCTAACAAACACTTTGTTATCTTTATGATTATAGAATAAATAACCCTTTGTTTCTTTTGAATACCCTAAAAACATGCATACTTCGGTTTTAGATTCCAACTTATCAGACTTCCTTTTCAACACATGTGCTGGACATCCCCAAATATGGAGATATTTCATACTAGGCTTACGCCCACTCCACAATTCCTTAGGTGTGTTGGGAACAGATTTTGATGGAACTAAATTCAAAATATGCATTGCAGTTTTTAGTGCATATCCCCAAAAAGAAACTGGTAAAGTTAAGTAACTCATTATAGACCTAACCATTTCCAAAAGAGTCCTATTCCTTGTTTCTGCTACACCATTCTGTTGGGGAGTTCCAGGTGCAGTCAATTGGGATATAATCCCATTTTGAGTTAAATAATCCTTGAAATCCCTAAGAAGGTATTCGTCACCACGATCAGATCGAATGGCTTTTATGCGTTTACCTAATTGATTCTCAACTTCAGCCCTAAACTCTTTGAACTTTTCAAAGGCTTCGGACTTTCGTCTCATTAGGTACACATAACCATATCTAGAGTAATCATCGGTAAAAGTGATGAAATACTCGTAACCTCCTTTTGCTTAGGTTGACATAGGACCACATACATCTGTATGAACTAATTCAAGCAACTCTTGGGCTCTTCTACCTTTTGCTTTAAAAGGTCGTTTGGTCATTTTGCCTTCCAAACAAGATTCACAAACTGGAAATTCATCAAAGTCCAATGGCTCTAAAAGTCCATCTTTGATCAGTCTTTGAATTCTATTTGGATTAATATGACCCAAACGCAAGTGCCAAAGATATGCTTCATTAGTAGAAGGAAACTTTCTCTTTAATGATTTTACATAAGAGTTATGATCTAATTCAGAATTATATAATTCATGCTTATCAGAAGTTAAAATATAAAAACCATCCACAATATTGCCAGAACAGATAAACACTTTATCCTTCTTTATTACAACATTGTCTTTTAGGATAACATAATATCCATGTTTACCTAAATAAGTTGCAGAAATTAAATTCCTACGAACATTAGGTACATACAAACAGTCTTCCAATATTAAAACTCTAGATTCAAAACATAAATTAAACACTCCAATAGCTGCAACTGGAATCCTGCTCCCATCAGCCAAGGTAAGAAACATTTCCCCTTCATTCAGCTTTCTGGTCTCTTGAAACCCCTACAAGGATTTGCAGATATGATTAGTACAACCTGAATCTACACACCAAGAATCTGTGGGATTCTGTACCAAACATGTTTCAAGAAGGAATGTACTTTTCATACCTCTATTTTTGGCAGCCTTAAATATTGGACAATTCCTCTTCCAATGTCCTTTCTCACCACAATGGAAACACTTTCCTTTGGTTTTCTTTCCTTTGTTGGCAACTCCTAAGGCAATTTGTTTACCATCTTTCTTAGTGAAGTTCTTCTTCTTCTTCTTCTTACCTTTACCTTTCGACTTAGGTTGAGAAGTAGAAGCTTCACCAACATTGGCTTCAACACTAGAAGTACCAAGGATGCCTTCCGCCGCTACCAACTCATTCATCAATTCAGACAGTGTATAAATCTTTTTGTTCATATTATAGTTAAGTTTGAATTCCTTGAATGATTCTGGTAGTGACTGGAGTATCATATCCACTTGGGATTCTCCATCAATATCGACACCTAAAACTTCCAATGTATTCAGATTAGAGATCATCCTAAGACAATGCTCCCTCACTAAAGTACCTTCAGCCATTTTGGTATTATAAATCTGCCTCATAGTTTCTTGCCTTGCAGAACGGCCTTGCTCACCAAACATCTCCTTCAGACTGAGCATAATGTCCGAAGCTAGTT
The DNA here is from genome assembly GCA_030445155.1 of Quercus variabilis. NCBI lineage: Eukaryota > Viridiplantae > Streptophyta > Magnoliopsida > Fagales > Fagaceae > Quercus > Quercus variabilis. The sequence goes on along the minus strand of CP129447.1, from coordinate 44,807,645 downwards.
CTACATCCTGCATTTGATGCTGTAGAACATTTGAGATAGATGCTAGGATATAGCACTTAGCCATCTCATTAGATTTCTGCCAACGATCATATCGCTGTTTTTCCTCAAGAGGAGCATCTAATGATGGAAAGCTAGGACATGGTTGAGTAAGCACATATTTGTGCTCTTCAGCAGTAAGAACAATGTCCAAGTTTCTTTTCTAGTCAACATAGTTGAATCCAGTCAGTTTGTTTTGATTAAGTATAGCAACAAGTGGGCTAAATGATGCCATGATTTTAAATCTGAAAATAACAAACATGAATATAATAAATAAACTAGACATTATCAATTTAGCATATAATCATATAATATGGAACCTTATAAAACCATAAAATAATATATGCAACGACAAACCAATCCATGTCTATAATTCCTTGGTAGCAAGTTTATTATAAACACATTAATTGATTGAGAATTATTCTCATTATTAGTGCTATCATGATAACTTTTATCATACACTAATAATATGCCGTATTAGCTTTAGCCTCTAAGTGATAATGACATAGCTCCTTTGGGAGGTTAACATTGCACTTAGTCTAGTGTACACCATTATCTAGAATCATGTGTAACCACATTTCATCTCCCTTATAATGTTTAACTTGTAGTACCATGGAACAAAACACCCTCCTTTGGGATCGCGAGGCATATACGCCAAGATGAGGTGCTTGTCCACACTACTTTAAACAGGTTAGTTCAATCTCGTAGGACTTGAAGTAAACACCCTCCTTTGGGATCACAAGGCATATACCCCAAGATGAGGTGCTTACCCACACTACTATGAACCGATAATGGAGGCCATGAGATCCAACCCTTGTATCTCTCTCCCACTAGATATTTTAAATTAAAGGTTTTTAAGATCGAGAGCCATATTAATGCTAGAAACCCTTGAAAACATAATCCTAATCTCATTAGGAATAAATTTCATTAAATGAATGCTTTAATCCTAGCATTAATATATATATATATATATATATATCCATGTATCTCTATATGAATTGCAACATATGAAATACACTTTAATATATGAATCCAAGACATCCAAGGCATATAAAATTTGAATGCATATGAACATTGTATCACTGCCTTATATCAATAATTCGAATGCCTATGAATCCATATATATTTATTTATATATATATTGGATGAATCCTTTATAAACTATTAACTCATATAAGATGGCCATCAAGGTGATTCATTAAATCGTCTTTCTATAGCCAAATGGTGTAAAACATAGTTCACATGCATGCGTCATCCAATCCGTATAAACAATTAACATTAAATTGTCATATGTTTATAAGATGGCCAAGCGGTGCAAAAATAGTCCAAGCAATGCAATAACTAAATACATGCACACGAAGATTATTTCAATACCATTCAATAACTGCTCAAAACGGCCAATAATATCCAAGCCGTGCATATGACAGTTATTGCCTTGAAAGTGATATAAGGCAATGAAAGTGTTATCCTGTAACAGTGCCTCTCAATCCGTGGGCCATTACACTTTTATCATGACGGTTATTTGAATAACAATATCCAAACAACAAATCTTCGAGAAGTATATGGCCAAGGGATAAACTTTGAAACAGACATTTACATATAAAGACACGACACCTTTACATTAATAATCATAGGCCACTTTAAACAAACCAAGAGAATATGCATCCTTTGGTGTGAACCCGATATCATTAAGAAACCATTTTTCTTTTATTCTAAAATCCAATCACATGCTATACAATCATGATATGAAAACCTGGCTCTGATACCAATTGTTGGTTAAATCTGGTTTTGTATCTCATACAAAACACGTAGCGGAAGCAAGAAACAAGGATCTATTTCATTCATGATTGATAACTTGCATTATATAAATTCTAGAATTTAAGAACAAGATAGCGTACCTTGGTGTGGAGAAATTCAAAACAAAAGATTATAAGTACTTGGGAACACTTTTAATCTTCACTCCAATTCCACTTTACGCCCAAGAAGTGTGGTCTCTCAATCAATTTCCAAGGGAGAATAACTGAGTGGTTTCACTCGCACATACACACCACTTCACAATGGTGTCTCACTTTTTCTCTAATTTCTAATAAAAATTCTGTATGTCTCTCCCTTTATATATAACTGATTATCTAATTGGGCCGGCCTATTAGGCCTTTCCAATTGGGTTTTAATGTGTGGCTTAGAGTGGGACCAAAAGGACCAATAAGACACTAGCTCCAATGGGCCTTGGGCTTTTCTGTCAACTCTTGACAAGTCCAAAGTTACCATTAATTATATTTAATACCATTATATAAATATAATTGCACTCTAGGCCTTATTAATAAATTATATCCCAAAACTTTATTATACATGCAGCCCCTTCATAAAATATTCGTAGTAATTCAAAGTCATAAATATAAACTGTCACTTTGAAGATTACTACGTCTTAATCCTTGAGTACCTGGTTTAATCATTTTAAGTTATTCATTATATATTTATGAAATCTAATTTCATAAATATATACTTTAGTAATTTCTTACCAAAGTGGTTAGGCCTAACTCTCTGATTAACTAAACCCATTAAACTTATCTCAAGGGAATATTTTAAATCTCTGTTAAGAGACTATGAATTCCATCTTGAGAATATATGTTCCATCAACATGAAATGTGGCTACCCAATATACTGAGGTTTTGACTGATACTTTAGATCTTACTCCTGATATATCAAAGCAACCTACATTTCATGATTAGGTCCATTATTCTCTCAAGATTAAGAGTTCATGCAAATATAAGTCGTGAGATTTATTATTCAATTGACAGTCGTTAGGAGAATAATAAATCTCACAACGGTCCAGTTCAATATGTCTTAACTCTTAAAACATATAAACACATCAACTAGAAGTCTCCACTTCCATGATCAAGACAAATCATCTTAGTTGATATGTTATAGTCTTCGCAGATGAAATGCCCAATTTCATCACCGACTATGAACTAAAATTCTGAGTTTACAAAAAACTTGTGACTTATATCTTCTGTGACTAAATCACATAAATCACATACTATGCATCTCATGGACTAAATGATAATGTCTGAATATTCATGTTACCATTATTTTAGATAATAATAAAACAACTTTATTGCATACATAATGTCGTACATAGCATCATACAATAGGATTTAAGGGCATTAATCCTAACAGAATGATCCCTCTAAGTTTAATAACTTTGAAAAACCTAGAGATAAAGTTGGTCAATCCTCTAACAATTATTTGGGTGCTCAGTGTTTTGGCTATCAAGGGTATGGTCATATTAAATCTGAATGTCCTACATTCTTGAGGTCTAAGGGTAAAGCTATGGCTGTAACTCTTAGTGATAATGAGGTTTCTGATGATGAGACTGGATATGACAAGGATGGAAACTTCATTACTTTCATTGCTATTGCTGTAGTCAATGAAAGTATATATGTTGAAGAGAACCCTTCTGATGGGGAACTCTCTGATGATGCAGATCTTCAAGAGGCCTATAATAAACTTTGCAAAGTTGCTGCAAAGAATGCTATAAATGTTGAACTTGGCCTAAAGAAAATTGATTCTCTTGAGCTTGAAAAGAAAAATTTGCTTGTTAAATTATTTGATGCTAATGATCTTTTGAATCATGTGAAATCTGAGAACATGCTTTTGCTTGATAAAGTTAAATCTTTGGAATATGATTTATCTGTTACTAGTTTTGCTAGTTTTAAACTTGATCAAATGCTGAATGTTTAAAAGTATCCTTTTGACAAATCTGGTTTAGGATATGTTGAAAGCATCTCTGTGTCTGCACCTACTTCCACGAACTTTGTTCCTTCATCTTCTTCTGAACCTTCCGTGAGTGAGGTTGTGAGTGAAACTGTTAAACCTCCTGTGAGTGAGGTTGTCCAACCTATAGAAGTTTCACCCACTAGGAAGATTAGGGTTGATCTAGGAGAGTCCAAACCTAAAGATTCTACCTTTTCTAAGGACAAGATGCATGGAAAACCTGCTTTGGTTTGTCATTTTTGTGGAAAGTTTGTACATATTCATCCTAACTATTACAAGCTACAAGCTGCTAAGAGAGCAAACAAACCAAAAGTGTCTGTGCCTCAAGCACAAGATCCTTTGGCACTCATTGGTGAATTGGTAAAGGTTTTGAACCTTTATTCCAATCCTGGAGTTGGAAATCACTCGAATGTGAATAAGAAACTCCAATGCTCGTGGTGCATCTAAAAGGTTTTGGATGCAAAAGACTTTATCTAATTGAGTCTTTCTGACATGATCCTTGTGCTTCATTGCTTATTCCTTTGTGACCATTGTTTTTTGGTTTTTGTGCTTTTGTTCTAGGACTTGCATTGCATTACATTCATGCATTTCATTCTAGGATTTATTTGTTTTCTCATTTAAAAAAAAAAAAAAAGGGAAAAGCAAAATATGTTTGGCACTATTTTTCTTGGTCTTTGAAAACTTTGGTCAATTTATTTACACATAACATGTGTTGTGTACCTTGTTTAGCTTTGATGAGCTTTTTTATTGTACTTTACTAGTTGAAGATTTGTAGTGCATGTTGTGTAGGAAAGATGTTTATGGTGTTTATAATTTTGTCTTAATCGTGAAGTCTCATGTTATTTGACTGTCGGATTTGATCCTTTTGAGAAAGGCATAAATAACCATCTCACCACTGTTCACTAGCCAATCATGAACACCTTAGTGCATATCATAAGATTTTGTGCTCAAGAAAGTATAGCACATGCACAAAAAAAACATAAGGTGTAGCCTCGATTAATTGTTTAATGCTTAAAATTAGTGTGTACTATTAGGCTTGATGCCAATCCACAAAATAATAATAATAATAATGAGGCAAAATTCAAGAAACTTACATGATTGCAAGCTTATATTCTAGGAGATGTGGGAGTTATATGATGTAACTCTTTAGGTGATAGTCTCTTTTGAATTCTATGTGATGGATTTTGTAGACTTTGTGATTGATTGCTATTCACATATCACCTCACATGTATCTCAAGCTTTTGCTAGTTGCACACACTACACAAGTTACTCTTTGCTAAACACTGTACATGTTATTGTGTGTGCTTTTGGTTTGACCAACCAAGTTTGAAAATACTTTGAGTTTTATGCAAAACATTTTTTTCTTGAGAATTTAAAGGAAGAATGGCTGAAATTTTCTTTGGAGAAACTGGGATTAAAACTTGGGTTTTTGACAAAGCATTCCATCTCATACTCATGCATTTTGTTTCAACAATTTTAATGCTTTAAGGAGTTGTTTTCAAAATTTGGTTAGAGTTTTTCAAAACTGGAATTTTGCTCAAAATGCTGTGAGCTGCTGCATGTTTCGATCGATCTAACCTGTTTTTCGATCGATCGAAAATTTCTTAAAATTCTTTTAGAAATCTCGGAACTTTTTAACTTGATCAATCGAATATCGTGAATCAAGTTTTTAAAATACTGTTTTTGACTTGTTCAAATCACTTTTTCGAAACTTTTTCAAACCTTTTCTCTCTCTCCGACTTGGCAAGGCTCTACAGCGAATTTTTTGTCGTTTTCTCCCAAAACTTTCACAAGGATTCTCTCTCCTTGAGCCGGTATGACTATCTTACCCTTCCTTTTAAGTTTATTATCACTTTTCATGCATTTTATTTTGGGATTTTCGAACCTAAGGAATTTGGGTTTTTTTATTGATTTAAGCTGTATTTTATACAATTAATCAATGGGTTTTTGTGGGGACTTGATATAATTATGATCTTGCTAGTTTAATTTGATCAATTTTAGGGTTTGTGAAAAATTGAAATTTCTAGGGTTTGTATTAATTCCGATTTGGGGATTTTGTTCAATTAGGTTGAAATTGATGAAATTGTCTTGTTGTTTTGATGTAATTAAGCATTATAATCTGTATGTTGTGTTATGTAATGCTCAATTCATCAATCTGTTTCAAAATTTTCAAGTGGTTTTTCAAATTTTTAAGAGTTTTGTTAGAAACTTTATGCTCAAGCCAATTTTGTGCAAATTGAACTTAATTTGAACTTTGCTTACTGCATTAGTACATGCATCACGACATTGTGGTTATTCATGCATCATATAGATTTTTGTTCTATCTCTTTTTGTGCTAACTTACAGTCTGCCCTTGGTTTTTGTGTTATTTTTTGGTTTTCTCTTTATATCTCTGTCCTTTCCTTAGCACTATGCCTAGGAAGACTGAGGCTCGTAGGTCTGCCCCCTCACCTACTCCTTCCCCTCCTTCCTTTGACCGTGAGAGGTTTCCGAGTGAGAAAAACCAAGAAACTTATAAGAAGCTAAACCCTAAGAGAAAGATTTGGTCTGAGCATTCTACCATCTTAGATGAGCTTTGTTAGGTTCTAAAGGTTTAGGAATTTATGTATTTAGAACTCTAATTTGTAATATTGGCAAACCATGGTCAAAACGATATGTTTAGTCTTGTTATAGTGTGCTCAAAGTTGTTTAATTATTGTAAAATTGGAATCGAGAGACTGTAGATGCATTGGGGCATTTCGGTCTGCGATCGATCGAAAGTCGACCAGATTGCGTTTTCTACAGAATTTCCAACTCAGCCCTAACTCATTAAACGTTTAGGGTTTTATGTTTTTACCCTAGGTATATAAGGTAAAACCCTAGCCACGTTTTTAGAGTTGCTCCAGTTGTATTGTTGCTCATACATTGCTGTTTTGTGTAAATCTCTTGTGAGATCTAGAGGAGCTTTCCTTTACACAAAGCTTAGGGTTTTCAAGTTAGAGATAGTATCAACATCTTGATGATCAACTTGGTTGCTACCATTGAAGCTTAAAGAATATCAAGCGTGGGTGCTTGTAGCTGATTGAAGAATTCAAGAAAGAAGGAGTTCATGGATTCAGAGCTTACACGTGGTCGTGTCAGTAAGTTCTACTGGTGGGTAGCATTAGGAAGTCGAGCGGGGAGCTTGTAGTCCTTCCGTATGAACTTCGATTCTTTCATAGTGGATTCAGGTTTGCCTTGAGGATCGGTGGGTCAAATCCTCCCCAGGTTTTTACCGTGTGATTTCCTGGGTGATCATATCATTGTGTCTTTTATTATTCCGCTGCTTTATTATTTTGATATGATTATTTGATTGCTTTAACTTAGAATTGCATAATTTGACTAAGTAACAACTTGGCTAATTAATTTAGGCTAACCAATCTGGTTGTTTTAAGGGGTCTAAAACCGTTCAAGTGGTATTAGAGCAGGTAGCTCTTTTGTTTGAGATTTTTTGATCTCTGAGCTGATCCTTGACCCCTATTGTCATGGATTCTTGGGAAATCTTTGTGCTTAATTGTCAACTTGTCTACTTGCAGTCTTTGCTTTTTGTTGTTTTTGTTAAATCCTTCCTTAAGTATCTTGGCATAATCATATGTGATAAGAATTATGTATGTTATATTACTTTAACCACCTTAAAGGCACGTGGTTCTTGTCTTTGGTATTTGGATAGTGGTTGTTCCAGGCACATGACAGGAAATAAAGGCTTATTCAAAACACTCTTCAAAGGAAAGATTGGGACAGTCACTTTTGGAGATGGAAGTAAATCTGTGATCAGAGGCATTGGTACTGTGGACATTCCAGGATTGCCAGTGTTTGAAGATGTTTGGTATGTTGATGGATTGAAGGCCAATTTACTCAGCATAAGTTAGATTTGCGACAATGAACTGAATGTTATTTTCACCAAGTATGAATGTGAGATACTTGATAGAGGAGGTGACTGTATGTGTGTTGGTGTAAGGACAGCTGACAACTATTGTGGCATAACACCAAGTGTAAACAACAAGTGCTTTAGTGCAAAGATTGATCAAGTTGATTTGTGGCACCAACAATTGGGGCATGCCAGTCATAAGTAGTTAGAGAAGATTTCCAAGTGTGAGGCAGTTATCGGTTTACCTAAATTTAAGAAGATTGATAAGTGCATTTGTGGACCATGTCAGATAGGTAAACAAGTAAAATCCAAGCATCCCTCTGTGACTAGTGTTCAAACTTCAAGACCTTTAGAGTTATTACACATTGATCTCATGGGTCCTACCAGAGTTCAAAGTTTGGGTGGAAAGAAGTATATTCTAGTTGTTGTGGATGACTTTACTAGATATACTTAGGTTGTGCTTTTGAAAGATAAAGCTGAGGCTCCTGAGAAGATGATACATCTATGCAAGAAATTGCAGGTTGAGAAAGATACTGTGATAGCTAGAATCAGAAGTGATCATGGAAGAGAATTTAAGAATACCAAGCTGGCTACTTTCTGCAATGATCAAGGCACTCACCAAGAGTTCTCATCACCCAAGACACCTCAACAGAATGGGATTGTAGAAAGGAAAAACCGAGTTGTACAGGAGATGGCACGAGTCATGCTACACAACAAAAATTTGCCAAAATCCTTTTGGGGAGAAGCAGTTAACACTGCTTGCCATACATTCAATCGGGTGTATTATAGACCTGACTCCAAGAAAACTCCCTATGAACTCTGGAGAGGGAAGAAACCTGTTGTCAAATATTTTAGGATATTTGGCAATGATTGTTACATTCTGCGTAACCTAGAAAAATTTGATGCAAAGAATGACAAAGAATACTTTCTAGGATACTCTTCCACTAGTAGAGCTTATAGAGTATACAATCTGAGAACCAAAACAGTTATGGAATTTTCAAATGTTGTGATAAATGATGAAGTGTGTTCAGAAGCATCTTCAAAAAGCACTGTTCCTGCTCAAGATAAGTTCCTGGAAGTTAATGATTCGTTTCCTACTGAGTATGTTGGGAAACATAGTGAGGAAGAGTTGTTGGTGTTGAATGATACAGTCTCAGTACCATCAAGTTCAAAACCATCCACTCCAGTTCGTGACACTCGACAGATACAAAGTGAGCTCAGTCCTCCATCTGAACAGAAAGGGATCACAACATCTCTTGTCAAACGTCCATCCTCTAGAGTGAGATTGAATCATCCTTCCACAAATATATTGGGTAGTCTGAATGATAACATGAGATTCAGATCAAAAGCCTTGAATGTGATCACTCACTCATGTTATCTGTCCCAATTTGAACCGAAGAAGGTAGATGAAGCACTTCAAGATGCTGATTGGGTAAATTTCATGCATGAAGAACTTCATCAATTCATTCGGAATGATGTGTGGGAACTAGTTCCTAGGCCAGAAAGTGTAAATGTGATTGGAACTAAATGGATCTTTAAGAACAAGTTAGATGAACATGGCACCGTGATCAGAAATAAATCAAGACTTGTTGCACAAGGGTACACACAAGTGGAAGGAATTAATTTTGATGAGACCTTTGCACCAGTGGCTAGGTTAGAGTCCATCCGGATATTGTTAGCCATAGCAAGTCATCTAAACTTCAAGCTATATTAGATGGATGTCAAGAGTGCTTTCTTGAATGGAATGCTACAAGAAGAAGTCTATGTTAAGCAACCTAAAGGCTTTGTTGATCCTCACAGACCTGATGATGTCTACAAATTGAAGAGAGCTCTCTATAGTTTGAAACAAGCTCCTAGGGCTTGGTATGACAAATTGACTGCATATCTCACTAAGCATGGATTCAAAAGGGGATCTGCAGATACAACTCTCTTCATAAGAAAGAATAAGACTGGTTTTGTTGTAGCTCAAATTTATGTTGATGACATTGTTTTTGGTGCTACTAATGATTCTCTTGCTCATTCTTTTGCAGATGAAATGAAGGCAATGTTTGAAATGAGCATGGTTGGTGAATTGAATTATTTCTTGGGATTGCAGGTGAAGCAAACAGAGTTAGGAATCTACATCAATCAAGCTAAATATGCAAGAAATTTAGTCAAGAGATTTGGCTTGGACAAGGCTGCTCATGCTAGAACACTAATGGCTGCTAATGCAAAATTAACAATTGATCCATCAGGTGAGTCTGTTGATATTACCTTGTATAGAAGCATGATTGGATGTCTATTATATTTGACTGCTAGTAGGCTTGATATATCTTTTAGTGTTGGTGTTTGCTCTAGATTTCAGTCCAACCCTAAGGTTTCTCATTTAAATGCTATTAAGAGAATTATAAAATATGTGAGTGGAACCTGTGATTATGGACTTTTTTATAGTAAGGAGTCTAATTTGTCTCTTGCTGGGTTTTCTGATTCTGACTGGGCTAGGAATGCTGATGACAGAAAAAGCACCACTGGGGGGTGTTTTTTATGTTGGAGCCAATCTTGTGGCTTGGATGAGTAAGAAGCAAAATTCTGTTTCTTTATCCACTGTTGAGGTAGAATATATTGCTACTGGGAGTTGTTGTTCTCAGCTCCTTTGGATGAAAAAGTTGTTGAGTGATTATGAGATTCCTCAAGACACCATGGTTGTCTATTGTGATAATTCCAGTGCTATAGACACATTGAACTTAGATATCACTTCATTAGGGATTTGGTTGAAAAGAAAATTGTTGTTCTTGAGTATATCCCTACTGATCGTCAAAATGCTGATATCTTTACCAAATCGATTGATGGAAGTAAGTTTGAGACACTTTGTCAAGTGATTGGTGTGCTTCGGTGTCCTTAGTCTCTTTTGGCTTTCTTGGTCCTTGTGCTTCATTGCTCATTCCTTTGTGACCATTGTTCCTTTTTTTTTTTTTTTTTTTTTGTGGTTCTTTTGTTTTGTTTCTAGGATTTGCATTACATTACATTCATGCATTTCATTCTAAGATTTTTTTTTTTTTTTTTTTTTGTTTTCTCTTAAATAAAAAAAATAAAAATAAAAAGGAGAAAAGGAGAAAGCAAAAATGTGTTTGACGTTATTTTCTTGGTTTTTGAAAACAAGGTTGGTCAATTTATTTACACATATCATGTCTTATGTATCTTGTTTAGCTTTGATGAGCTTATTTATTGCACTTGACTAATTAAAGCTTTGTAATGCATGTTGTGTGGGAAAGATGTGTATGGTTTTTAATCATTTTGTCTTGATCTTGAAGTCACATGCTATTTGACTGATGGACTTGATCCTTTTGAGAAAGGCATAAATAATCATCTCACCACTGTTCACTAGCTCTATCCGCATCTATGATTCCAACACTTTAGTAAAGAGTTGGATACGAGGCGTAGAGTTCACCATTACTCCTCAGGTAGTGGCTGATGCTCTATGGGTACCATTGGTCCGGAATCCTGTCTATCCGTATGACGAGTCTCCTGAGTTGAGCGACGTTTTGTCTTACATCACTGGGACTTTTGTCCAGTGGGGTTTTGATCCTAGGATCACTTCTGCTGAGCTCTCCGAGTTGCACTATCTGTTCTTTAGGATAGCTTGTCATTCCATCTAGCCCATTTCTCATGTTTACACCATTCCTCTTGAGAGGTGTGTATTTTTGTACGCCTTGGTTATTGATGCTCTTATTAGTTTCCCCCATCTCTTTCTTCATTCTTTGAACGATGTTTATAGGAGTTCATCTACCTCTCATGCTCTTGTTCATCCTATTTTCATTCATAGGATTTTACTTTATCTTGATCTTAGTGGCTTCCCTTCCTCTGAGCCCGTTCATGTGATAGCTCCCATAGGTGCATCTTTTCTTAGACAGAGGGCCGCTCATCTTCGAGTTGGTTCTAAACACCATAGGTCTGAGCCATCTAGTAGCGCACCTCCTCCTTCTTCTTCTATAGGTCTTGCTAGTGAGGATATTCCTGATCCAGTTGGTGATGATGCTGCTGCTGCTGTTGATGTTCCTCCGCCTCTTTCGGCCGACTTTGATGTTCGTCATACTCTGGAGACTGTCATGACCTTTCAGGCGGCTTATAGTCAGATTTTGGTGGACTTACTTGATGAGATTCATGCTCTCCGAGCCGACTTTGTGCGTCTTCATTCACCCTCACCACCTCATTTTGATGGCGACTTGTGATTGCCCTTTGGCATTCTGTCACAAAAAGGGGGAGTGGAGTTTTGTCTTGTAGAGGAGTTTTGTAGTTAGGGGGAGACCTTTTTTGTTACTTTTTGTTTTAGAGGAGCTTGTGGAGTTTTTAGATTGTATCTAGGTGCTTCACTTTGTATATCTTTTTTGGGGATATTGATGTTAGGGGGAGTAACATTGATTGATATACATGTTATATTCATTGATTCTTGTTGCTATGTGATTCACTGCTTATTGATTTATATTTATGAGTTGTTCATTCATATATGTCTTTATTTTGTGTTGTGTGAATCTTACAAGAATGTTATACCTGTTGTTCACTCTTTTCTGTCACACATGCGTTTATGCGTTTGTTGAGTATTTCAGGAATATACAGGTTGATTCAACTAAGCTGCTGTCTACACTTGCAACCGATGGATAGTAGTTAAGGTTGAATTTGAGTTTATGAGCATTAACTTTGTAAAGGGCTTTTTACTTGTAAAACTTTGAACTTTTAATTAGGGTTTTGTCACAGATTGCCAAAGGGGGAGTTTGTTAGGTTCTAAAGGTTGAGGAATTTATGTATTTAGAACTCTAATTTGTAATATTGGTAAACCATGATCAAAACGATAAGTTTAGTCTTGTTATAGTGTGCTCAAAGTTGTTTAATTATTGTAAAGTTGGAATTGAGAGACTGTAGATGCATTGGGGCATTTCGGTCTGACTCGATCGTTCGAAGAATAGATTTGATCGATCGAAAGTCGACCAGATTGCGTTTTTTGCAGAATTTCCAACTCAGCCCTAAGGGTGAGTTTGGTTCAGCTTTTTGTAAAAGTGCATAATGAAAAAGTGGAGTTTTTAAAATGTGCATAATGAAAAAGTGCATTTTCAAAAAGCTGAGTATTTGGTAAAAACTGTTAAAATGTGTTTTTTGAAAAAGCTGAGTGTTTGGCTAGCATTTATAAAAGTGGCATTTTGAGGGGTAAATTACAAAAAAGGACAATGTATATATAAAGGAGTTTATTTCATACTTTTTTATTTTTTTTTTATTTTTTTATGTGAGTTTATTTCATACTTATTAATAAACTACCTCATATAATAATAATAATAATAATAATAATAGTAATAATAATAATAATAATAAATATATTATTGGTATTATTTTAATAATGTTTGGGCTATTTTTATTTTTTAGTTTCATAATTATTTGTTATTACCATTAATGACTTCTTATTAATATTAATTAAATCTAAATAATTTTCATCATCATGAAACTCAAAATGAAAATGTAAAAAGATGATAAAATATACACCAATAATCTAGGTTTAAATTGTACTACATAAAAATGTAAAAAGATATAAAATACATATCAATAACCTAAGTTTAAATTGTACAACACAAAAATATAAAAAAGATAATAAAATACATACCAATAACCCAAGTTTAAATTGTAGTACATGATATTATAAAAAAAAAAAAAAAAAAAAAAAAAAGACAACTACTAATTATTATCCCCCCCCAAATGGAATTAGCAATTAAATCACGAAGAACCACCATCGCAGGGTCTGTTAAAGATCCTGTGTTCTGCTCACACCTGCTACCTGCTTCACTATTATGTTCTCTTCTAGAAATTGAAGCTCGATTGGCGTTTATGAAGCTCCTATCATCCCTATCATTTAGTCTAACAAAATTATGAAGAGCCATAGTAGCAGATACAATAAGTATTTGGATATGGAATGAAAAAGATGGCATGTTTCTGATAATTCTCCATTTATTCTTTCACACACCAAAAGTACACTCAATCACACATCGAAGAGATGAGTGAGCATAATTAAATTTTTCATGTCTAGTTCTAGGGTTTCCACCTCTCCTTCGAAAGTCTTGAAGATGGTATGATATCCCTTTGTATGGTGCCAAATAGCCTTTCATCATTGGATATCCAGAATCAACTACATAATATTTCCCTAGAAAAAAAAATTCAATTGTATTAAACACACACACAAGGTGTCATTATAATGAACAATTGATTAACCAATTACAAACCTGGTGGTGGGTGTGGAAAGTTGTTACTTTGTTTATGAATAGCATCAAGAAAAATGTGGGTGTTGTGTGCTGCACCTTCCCATCCAGGCAAAACAAATGTGAATAACGTATCAAAGTCACATGCAGCCATTACATTTTGGGTTGGATATCCCTTTCTTCCAAAGTATGGAATGGACTTCTCAGTAGGTACAATCGCTACCACATGTGTGCCATCAATCGCACCAATGCAATCCTAATAAAAACATTAATAGTTTTTAGTTCCACATGACAATTATCTTATAGACAATAACATTTATTCAAATATACAATAGTACACATACTTTGAAATGTGGCCAATAAATTGGATGATCTTGTATTTTGGTTGGAACTTCACTAAAAGTTGGATTCGAAGGTTTTAATATGCAGCCACGAACCGAGCACCCAATAGAGTGACCATCTTCTCAAAATGTCTACTTATGGTTTCACCCGAATGCTGAAATATTTCTTGAACCATTCGGTTACATGTTCCATGACCAAGTATCAGTAAACAGATTGCCACTGACTCTTCTAATCTTATATTCCTTGAATGTTGAAGTCCATAGTCATGTTGTAAAACTTGACACAAATTTTGAAACATCTCCTTTTTCATTCTATACATGTTGTAACACAATTTCTCATTACCTTCCATACAATGTCTCACCCAAGCCCACCTTGTTTGTTCAGAATCATAACAAGGAGTCCTATTAATGTATTTATTGAAATATGTCACAACTGCTTCACAAGTAACTGCCACAAGCTGGTAAAACTCCTTATCAGAATCGTCGTTACTATCATCATCATCAGAATCAATATCACTATCATCATCACTGTTACTACTCTCATCATCATCATCATCATTGTTATCACCATCATTATTATTGTCAGCAATGTTATAATCACCATCATCATTATCATCACAGTAATTTCTGTAATCCCCATCGATTAATAGTTCCATAAAATGGCCACTCTCATGAGTACCATTATAATCATCCATATTGGTTTATGCTACACAACAAAGTAACAAATAATCAACCATTGGTAATACTTAATATAAATCAACATAATAATCAACAAAGTAACAAAAGGCAACAATAGGTCCCAATTCAAAACATCAAGTTAATATTATATTACACATATAGTAGTCCAAAACTAATACTAAATATCACATAACATAGTTCAAAGTTAATACAACATAGCATACTTAATAAAGCTAATATTAGTCGTAAGCTAATACAACATAAAAATAATATTAGTCCTAAGCTAATACAGAGTACCACATAAGGTTGGTCACTTCTTGTTTTCCCTACAAATCATTTCTTGTAGGCACTCCAACTGTGACTCTAGCTCCTTGAAAGCTAGGAACATCTCCCTACGTGACCTTTTTAGTAAGATAATGGAAGCTTGAATCGCAAACTTACTATCCACTCCAGGAAGTGTTCTCACAACCGCCATGACATTATCAATTGAACTTGGTGACTCTTGAGAAGTACCTTCATGCCTATTCTGACATACAGTTATTAATTGACTAATACGATTGTCCAACATTGCAGCTCCTCCTATCTTCTTCTTTTTCTTCTGTGAGGGTATTGATTCACTAGTTCGCTTTTGTCCTGAACTACGTGATTGACTAGTATGTCCTTACTGCAAACTATCAATGTCTAAACTCATGTCACATCGATCATCCTTAAATTCGGAGCTACCATCTGAATCACCAGCACCCTCTTGTGGCATTGTTTGAGGGAGTGTATTTGAAGAAGGGGTCCATGCAGCTACTCCAGTTGCTGCAACATCCCTAAACATTATATCAAGTTCATCTAGATTCTGTGGACCTTTCTCTCGAAATTTTCTAGCTTTGGGTAATTCCTACAAAATGTAATTGTAATTTCACTCATATAACAATAATATAAAAAAAACTATCTCCAACTAACTACATATTAATAAAATACTCAACTCACCTCCAACTTCCGCGTCCACCAATCATCAGGAGCAAGAATCGTTCCCTTCTCTGCATCCCAACCTAAACCTATGTCAAGATTCCTCAATTGTTCCCACACTCTCCATTCACCTTTTAATACATCCCACCTACTTTTTAATTGACCCCTACCATAGTTTTGACCGGTCTCATCACAAAATTTGGTCACTAGAGTAGTCCAACCTTCAAGTACTAAAGGCAGCACCTTTTGATCTATTCCCAAGTTGAATCTGTTCCACACAAAGCTTACAAAAAGTAGTTGTCCAACTTGGATTAATATCCCATAATGCTCTAGCCTTTTTTTCCTCAGGGTTGGAAGTGGTGTTTTTACCCATCTATAAAGTTAACCAACCATAAGAAATGCAAAAAATAGAATTCATAATTTAGCAATTACAAATATTTAACGCTGAATTAAAATATAAAAAATCTCACAGCAGCCAAGGTTGAACTAAAAAATAGTAAATGGAAAATAAGCAAACAATGTTTGTATATACGTTAAACTAGCAGTGTTTAAAACCATAAAAACAAACCATAAAAACTAGCAGTGTTTTTAATTTAATCAGATCACTATTAATAAAAACCCCATGATTACCCTGACAACAACTACATATTGTCTTTTTTCTCCTCTGATTTTCAGACCCCAAACCCAAACTGTTAAATTCCAATCAACAAAAACAAATAACTAAACAAGTAAAGGAACAATACCCATTAATCTAAAACAATAACTCTCTTCAGGGTTGCCGAGAAAACAAATCAAACACAACAAAAAACAAAAAATTTGAAGCACCCCAATACTTTAAAAATACATTCTTTTTTTTTTTTTTTTTTCTTTTTTTTTTTTTTTTTTTTTTTTTTTTTTTTCTGTTTCAGCTTCCCAAAAAGTCTGTCTAACAGATTTCCTCAGTACAAATCAAGTTTCTTCCTCTTAGAATTTATTGTTGAAGTTAACTGCTGTACAGTAGAATTGATCGTTCGGAGGATGAAGCAGAATTTGAAAAGAAATTATGCCCATGCCAAATAAACCCATTTTATACTACCTGTATAGCAGAATCAATCTTTAACGGATGTATTCCTGGTAAAATCATTTTTCCCTAAGCATTTTTTCTTTTTAATGCAGCAGTTTTCTATAAATCATCCTTTTCTTTTTGTGCAAAATTTTTTCATTAATCTTATACATGTCCTAGTGCACTTGTTCCTTCTTCTGAAACCATTTTTTGAGAATGCATTAGGCAAGAAATTACAGAGCATCCACAAATGAAAAAAAAATTACAAAGCATGTAGCATTGAAAATTTTTTAGTACCCAGCAAGAAATTACAAAGCATGTAGCACTGAAAATTTTTTAGCTAAAATTTTTTTTTCCCGCACTCGGTTAAAAAAAAAAAAAATTCAAATCAGTGTTGGTACCTGGTATTTTGGTAGCAGATCGGTGTTCTTGGTGTTTTGTTGATTAAATATCTACCTTCAAAATGTATTTCTCAGATCAGATTAAGACATAAATAAAATTAAAAAAAAAAAAACACTTCAGTGCACGGATGAGAGAGCACTTGAAGAGGAAACGGGCACTTGAAGAAAGACAAAAGAAAGAAGAAGAGGAGGAGGAAGAAGGTTCACGGCTCACTTACCACGGAGAGGGCAGAGCAGAGAAGAGATGAGCGTGAGAGTGAGAGAGCTCAAGGCTTGACGGCAAAGCAGAGAAGAGACTAGAGAAAGCGTGAGAAGCGTGAGAACTAAGGTATATATATCTGCAAGGGTAATTTGGTAAACAGGAAGACCTAACGGATACATATGCACGTTTGCCTTTGTTTATGGACCTCTGATGCTCCATATTTGTTGCGTGTTCCTAGACTATTTTTTGCCTTGGCCCAAAACGCAACTTTTTTCAAAAAGTTGCATTTTGGGCTGAGCCAAATGCAAAAGTTGTCTCAGCATTTTGCAAATGCGCATAAATGGTAAAAGTGGGCTAAAAAGCCCAACCAAACGGGCACTAACTCATTAAACGTTTAGGGTTTTATATTTTTGCCCTAGGTATATAAGGCAAAACCCTAGCCACGTTTTTAGAGTTGCTCTAGTTGTATTGTTGCTCATACATTGCTGTTTTGTATAAATCTCTTGTGAGATCTAGAGGAGCTTTCCTTTACACAAAGTTTAGGGTTTTCAAGTTAGAGATAGTATCAACATCTTGATGATCAACTTGGTTGCTACCATTGAAGCTTAAAGAATATCAAGCGTGGGTGCTTGTAGCTGATTGAAGAATTCAAGAAAGAAGGAGTCCGTGGATTTGGAGCTTGCACGTGGTCGTGTCAGTAAGTTCTACTGGTGGGTAGCATTAGGAAGTCGAGCGGGGAGCTTGTAGTCCTTTTATATGAACTTCGATTCTTTTATAGTAGATTCAGGTTTGCCTTGAGGATCGGTGGGTCAAATCCTCCCCAGGTTTTTATCGTGTAGTTTCCTGGGTGATCATATCATTGTGTCTTTTATTATTCCGCTGCTTTATTATTTTGATATGATTATTTGATTGTTTTAACCTAGAATTGCATAATTTGACTAAGTAACAACTTGGCTAATTTATCTAGGCTAACCAATCTGGTTGTTTTAAGGGGTCTAAAACCGTTCAAGCTTAATCCTGCCATTAAGGCAAACTTTGAGCGTCGGGGCTGGTTACCACTGTTGGATGTTTCTAATCCTCCTCCTCCAACTACCCTAATTAGAGAGTTCTTCTCGAACATCTCTATCCGCGTCTATGATTCCAACACTTTGATAAAGAGTTGGATATGAGGCATAGAGTACTCCATTACTCCTTCGGTGGTGGCTGATGCTCTTGGGGTACCCTTGGTCCAGCACCCAGTCTATCCTTACAATGAGTCTCCTGTTTTGAGTGATGTCATGTCTTACATCACTGGGTCTTCTATCCAATGGGGTTCTGATCCTAGGATCACCTCTGCTGAGCTTTTTGAGTTGCACTGTATCTTCTTTAGGATAGCATGTCACTCTATCTGGCCCATTTCTTATCTTCACACCATTCCTCTCGAGCGATGTGTATTTTTGTACACTCTTGTCACTGATGCTCCTATCAGTTTTCCTCATTTATTTCTTTGTTCTTTGAACGAAGTTTATAGGAGTTCATCTTCTTCACATGCTCTTGCTCATCTTATTTTCATTCATGGGATTTTACTTTATCTTGATCTTATTGGTTTCCCTTCCTCTGAGCCTGTTCATGTGATTACCCCTATAGGTGCGTCTTTTCTTAGGTAGAGGGCTGCTCACCTTCGAGCTGGCTCTAAACACCCTAGGTCTGAGCTTGCTGGTTCCGCACCTCCTTCCTCTTTTTCTACAGGTCCTGCTAGTGAGGCTGTTCCTAATCCTGATGCTGCTGCTGCTGCTGATGTTCCTCCACCTCCATCGGATAACTTTGATATCTATCATACTTTGGAGACTATCATAACCGTTCAGGTGGCTTATGGTCAGATTTTGGTGGACTTGCTTGATAAGATCCGCGCGTTACGAGCTGATTTGGCACATCTTCGTTCTCCTTCACCACCTCCTTTTGATGATGGATTGTGATTGCCCTTTGGCATTCCGTCACAAAAAGGGAGAGTAGACTTTATAGAGGAGTTTTGTAGTTAGGGGGAGAGTTTTTTTTTTTCGCTAGTGGAGCTAGTGGAGATATTAGATTGTATCTAGGTGCTTCACTGTGTATATCATTTTTTTGGGGATATTCATGTTGGGGGAGTTACATTGTTTTTTGATATACATGATATATACATGATTCTTGTGTCTTTGGATTCACTGTTTATTGTTTTATATTTATGAGACTATTCATTGATATGTTTCCGTGTGAATCATACAAGAATGTTATACCTGTTTATTTACTATTTTCTGCCATACATGCATTCATGCGTTCGTTGAGTGTTTCAGGAAGATACATGTTGATTCAATTGAGCTGCTGTCTACTCTTGCAACTGATAGATAGTAGTTAGGATTGAATTTTAGTTTTTATGATCATTATTTATGTAAAGGGCTTTCACTTGTAAACTTTGAGTTTTTAGTTTGTGTTTTGTCACAGATTGCCAAAGGGGGAGTTTGTTAGGTTCTAAAGATTTAGGAATTTATGTATTTAGAACTCTAATATGTAATGTTGGCAAACCATGATCAAAACAATATGTTTAAGTCTTGTTTAGGCTTGCTCAAAGTTGGGTCTTTCATGTAAAGTTGGAATTGAGAGGCTGCAGATGCATTGGTGCATTTCGGCTTGGCTCGATCGATCAAAAGAAAGACTCGATCGATCGAAAGAAAGACTCGATCGATCGAATCTCGAGCATAATGTTTTTCTATAGAATATTTCAGCTCAGCCCTAACTCATTAAACATTTTGGGTTTTCTGTTTTTACCCTAGGTATAAAAAGAAAAACCCTAGCTAAGATTTTAGAGTGGCTCCTGTTGTATTGTTGCTCATACTTTTCAGTTTTGTATAAATCTCTTGTGAGATTTAGAGGAGTTTTCCTTTACACAAAGCTTAGGGTTTTCTAGGTAGAGATTACTTCGAAACCTTGATGATCAACTCGGTTGTTGCCATTGGAGCTTAAAGAATAACAAGCGTGGGTGCTTGTAGCTGATTGGAGAATCCAAGAAAGAAAGAATCCGTAAATTCAAAGGTTGCACATGGTCGTGTCAGTAAGTTCTACTGGTGGGTTTTTTACCGGTTTGGTTTTCATAGGTATGAACTTCAATTCTTTCATAGTGGATTCAGGTTTACCTTGAGGATAGCTAGGTCAAATCCTCCCCAGGTTTTTTACCGGTTTAATTTTCATGGGTGATCATATCTTGTGTTATTTATTATTCCGCTGCTTTATACTTTTGATATGATTGTATGTTTGCGATAACCTAGAATTGCACAATTTGACTAAGTAACAACTTGGCTAATTAACTACGTTAATCTGGTTATTTTAAGGGGTCTAAAACCGTTCAAAGATGAGAAGAGTGGAATTTTGAAAGCATGGGTGGGATGGTAAAAGGACTGCAGCAGTGTGGGCTTATTTTACCAGGTGTTGTCCCGCATGCAATATGTATATACACACAAGGACAAGTGTGTTATGTTAATGATTGCCAAACAAGCATATATATATAAACACACAGACAAGTGTGGGGCACGGGAAATGGGACTAGTAAAATGCCTGCGAAAGTTATTGATAAGTATAACTTGATTTTTGAGGTCGGTTTTTAGACTCCAGAATTAAGGTTTAACTTAAAATTCACTTATTGGTTCTCTTTTCTCACTCCACCACATTCCAGAAAAAAGATGATAAGAATGGAATTTTGAAAGCATAGGAGGGATGCAAAAAGGATTCCAGCGGTGTGGGCTTATCTTATCAGGTGTCGTCTCGCATGTAATATCGATATACAACAAGGCCAAGTGTGTTTAGTTAATGATTGGCAAATATGTATATATATACACACAGAGACAAGTTTGGGGCATGGGAAATGGGATTGGTAAAATGCCTGTGAAAGTTCTTGATAAGTATAACTTGATTTTAAAGGTCGGTTTTTAGACTCTAGAATCAAAGTTCAGGTTAAAATTCACTTACTGGCCTTCGTTCCTCGCTCTACCACATTCCAGAAAAAAGATTATAAAAGTGAAATTTTGAAAGCATACGTGGGATATTAAAAGGAGTATAGCAATGTGGGCCTGTTTTATTGGGTGTTGTCCCGCATGCAATATGTATATACACACACGGACAAGTGTATTATGTTAATGATTGCCAAATATGTATATATATAAACACACAGACAAGTATGGGGCATGGGAAATGGGACTAGTAACATGCTTCCAAAAGTGATAGATAAGTACAACTTGATTTTTGATGACGTTTTTTAGAATCTAGATGTAACATTTAGCTTAAAATTCACTTACTGGTCCTCTTTCTCACTCCATCACATTTCAGAAAAAAGATGATAAGAGTGGAATATTTGAAAGCAGAGAAGGGATGTAAAAAGGGTTGTAGCGGTGTGGGCTTATCTTATCGGGTGTCATCTTGCATGCAATATGTATATACAACATGGACAAGTGTGTTTTATTAATGATTGGAAAATACGTATAAATATACACACACAGACAAGTTTGGAGCATGGGAAATGGGATTGGTAAAATGCCTGCGAAAGTTATTGATAAGTATAACTTGATTTTTGAGGTCGGTTTTCAGAATCTAGAGTCAAAGTTTAGGTTAAAATTCACTTATTGGCCTTCGTTCCTCACTCCACATTTTGCAAAAAAAGTTGATAAGACTAGAATTTTGAAAGCATAGGTGGGATGTTAAAAGGAGTATAGCGGTGTAGGCCTACCTTATTTTTTGTCCTCTCACACGCAATATATATACACACACGGAGAAGTGTGTTATGTTAATGATTGCCAAATATGTATATATATAAACACACAGACAAGTGTGGGGCACGGGAAATGGGACTGGTAAAATGCCTGCGAATGTTATTGATATGTATAACTTGATTTTTGAGGTCTGTTTTTAGGCTCCAGAATTAACATTTAACTTAAAATTCACTTACTGGTCCTCTTTTCTCACTCCACCACATTCCACAAAAAGGATAATAAGAGTGGAATTTTGAAATCATAGCAGGTATGTAAAAATGGTTATAGCGGTGTGGGCTTACCTTATCGGGTGTCGTCTCACATGCAATATGTATATACAACATGGACAAGTGTGTTTTGTCAATGATTGGAAAATATGTATATATATACACACATAGACAAGTTTGGGGCATGGGAAATGGGACTGGTAAAATGCCTGCGAAAGTTATTTATAAGTACAACTTTATTTTTAAGGTCGGTTCTCAGACCCTAGAATCAAAGTGTAGGTTAAAATTCACTTACTGGCAATCGTTCCTCACTCCACCACATTTTGCAAATAAAGATGATAAGTCTGGAATTTTGAAAGCATAGGTGGGATGTTAAAAGGAGTTAGCGGTGTGGGCTTACCATATTTTGTGTTGTCTTGCATGCAATATGTATATACACACACAGACAAGTGTGTTCTGTTAATGATTGCCAAATATGTATATATATATATATATGGACTCACAGACAAGTGTGGGGCATGGGAAATGGGACTGGTAAAATGCCTGCGAAAGTCATTGATAAGTATAACTTGATTTTTGAGGTCGGTTTTTGGACTCCAGAATTAAAGTTCAAGTTAAAATTCACTTACTTGTCCTCTTTTCTCACTCCACCACATTCTAGAAAAAAGATGATAAAAGTGGAATTTTGAAAGCATAGGAGGGATGTAAAAAGGGTTATAGCGGTGTGGCCTTATCTTATTGGGTGTCGTCTCGCATGCAATATGTATATACAACACAGACAAGTGTGTTTTGTTAAGGATTGGCAAATATGTATATATATACACACACAAACAAGTTTAGGGCATGGGCAATGGGATTGATAAAATGCCAGCGAAAGTTCTTGCTAAGTATAACTTGATTTTTGAAGTCGGTTTTTAGACTCTAGAATTAAATTTTAGGTTAAAATTCACTTACTGGCCTTCGTTCCTCACTCCACCACATTCCAGAAAAAAGATAATCATAGTGGAATTTTGAAAGCGTAGGAGGAATGTAAAAAGGGTTATAGCGGTGTGGGCTTATCTTATCGGGTGTCGTCCCGCATGCAATATGTATATGCAACACGGACAAGTGTGTTTTGTTAATGACTGGAAAATATGTATATATATACAAACACAGACAAGTTTGGGGCATGGGAAATGGGAATGGAAAATGCCTGCGAAAGTTATTGATATGTACAACACCATTTTTGAGGTCGGTTTTCAGACTCCAAAATCAAAGTTTAGGTTAAAATTCACTTACTGGCTTTTTTTCCTCACTCCACCACATTTTACAAAAAAGGATGATAAGACTGGAATTTTGAAAGCATAGGTTGGTTGTTAAAAGGAGTATAGCGGAGTGGGCTTACCTTATTTAGTGTCGTCTCGCATGAAATATATATATAACCACATGGACAAGTGTGTTATGTTAATAATTGCCACATATGTATATATACGTATAAACACACAGACAAGTGTGGGGCACGGGAAATGGGATAGGTAAAATGCTTGTGAAAGTTATTGATAAGTATAACTTGATTTTTGTGGTCGGCTTTTACACTTTAGAATCAAAGTTTAGGTTAAAATTCACTTACTGGCCTTCGTTCCTCACTCCACCACATTTTGCAAAAAACGATGATAAGACTGGAATTTTAAAAGCATAGGTGGGATGTTAAAAGTAGTATAGCAATGTGGGCTTACCTTATTTTGTGTCCTCTCGCATGCAATATATATATACACACACGGAGAAGTTTGTTATGTTAATGATTGCGAAATATGTATAAATATATAAACACACAGACAAGTGTGGGGCATAGGAAATGGGATTGGTAAAATGCTTGCGAAAGTTATTGATCAGTATATCTATAATTTCGAGGTCAGTTTTTGGACCCTAGAATTAACATTTAACTTAAAATTCACTTACTGGACCTTTTTTCTCACTCCACCACATTCCAGAAAAAAGATGATAAGAGTGGAATTTTGAAAGGGTAGGAGGGATGTAAAAATGGTTATAGCGGTGTGGGCATATCTTATCGGCTGTCGTCTCGCATGCAATATGTATATACAACATGGACAGGTGTGTTTTGTTAATGATTGGCAAATACGTATATATATACACACACAGACAAGTTTAGGGCATGGGAAATGGGATTGTAAAATGCCTTCGAAAGTTCGTGATAAGTATAACTTGATTTTTGAGGTCGGTTTTTGGACGCTAGAATCAAAGTTTAGGTTGAAATTCACTGACTGGCCTTTGTTCCTCACTCTACCACATTCTAGAAAAAAGATGATAATAGTGGAATTTTGAAAGCATAGGTGGGATGTTAAAAGGAGTATAGCAGTGTGGGCCTATTTTATTGGGTGTTGTCCCGCATGCAATATGTATATACACACACAGACAAGTGTGTTATGCCAATGATTGCCAAATATGTATCTATATAAACGCATAGACAAGTGTGGGGCATGGGAAATGGGACTAGTAACATGCTTCGAAAAGTGATAGGTAAGTACAATTTGATTTTTGACGTCGGTTTTTAGACTCTAGATTTAACATTTAGCTTAAAATTCACTTACTGGTCCTCTTTCTCACTCTTCCACATTCCAGAAAAAAGATGATGATAGTGGAATTTTGAAAGCATAAGAGGGATGTAAAAAGGGTTATAGCGGTGTGGGCTTATCTTATCGGGTGTCGTCTCGCATGCAATATGTATATACAACACGGACAAGTGTGTTTTGTTAATGATTGGCAAATACGTATATATATACATACACAGACATGCTTAGGGCATGGGAAATGGGATTGGTAAAATGCCTGCGAAAGTTCTTGATAAGTATAACTTGATTTTTGAGGTCGGTTTTTGGACTGTAGAATCAAAGTTTAGGTTAAAATGCACTGACTGGCCTTCATTCCTCACTCTACCACATTCTAGAAAAAAGATGATAATAGTGGAATTTTGAAAGCGTGGGTGGGATGCTAATTGGAGTATAGCAGTGTGGGCCAATTTTATTGGGAGTTGTCCCTCATGCAGTATGTATATACACACACGGACAAGTGTGTTATGCGAATGATTGCCAAATATGTATCTATATAAACGCATAGACAAGTGTGGGGCATGGGAAATTGGACTAGTAACATGCTTCGAAAAGTGATAGATAAGTACAATTTGATTTTTGACTTTGGTTTTTAGACTCTAGATTTAACATTTAGCTTAAAATTAACTTACTGGTCCTCTTTCTCACTCCACCACATTCCAGAAGAAAGATGATAAGAGTGGAATTTCGAAAGCGTAGGAGGGATGTAAAAAGGGTTATAGCGGTGTGGGCTTATCTTATCGGGTGTCGTCTCGCATGCAATACGTATATACAACACGGAAAAGTGTGTTTTGTTAATGATTGGAAAATATGTATATATATACACACAGAGACAAGTTTAGGGCATGGGAAATGGGACTTGCAAAATGCCTGCGAAAGTTCTTGATAAGTATAACTTGATTTTTGAGGTCGGTTTTTGGACTATAGAATCAAAGTTTAGGTTAAAATGCACTGACTGGCCTTCGTTCCTCACTCTACCACATTTTAGAAAAAAGATGATAATAGTGGAATTTTGAAAGCATAGGTGGGATGCTAAATGGAGTATAGCAGTGTGGGCCTATTTTATTGGGAGTTGTCCCACATGCAGTATGTATATACACACACGGACAAGTGTGTTATGCGAATGATTGCCAAATATGTATATATATAAACGCATAGACAAGGGCGGGGCATGGGAACTGGGACTAGTAACATGCTTCGAAAAGTGATAGATAAGTACAATTTGATTTTTGACGTCGGTTTTTAGACTCTAGATTTAACATTTAGCTTAAAATTCACTTACTGGTCCTCTTTCTCACTCCACCACATTCCAGAAGAAAGTTGATAAGAGTGGAATTTCGAAAGCATAGGAGGGATGTAAAAATGGTTATAGCGGTGTGGGCTTATCTTATCGTGTGTCATCTCGCGTGCTATACGTATATACAACACGGAAAAGTGTGTTTTGTTAATGATTGGAAAATATGTATATATATACACACACAGACAAGTTTGGGGCGTGGGAAATGGGACTTGCAAAATGCCTGCGAAAGTTATTGATAAGTATAACTTGATTTTTTAGGTCGGTGTTTAGACTCTAAAATCATAGTTTACGTTGAAA
The DNA here is from genome assembly GCA_030445155.1 of Quercus variabilis. Taxonomy (NCBI): domain Eukaryota; kingdom Viridiplantae; phylum Streptophyta; class Magnoliopsida; order Fagales; family Fagaceae; genus Quercus; species Quercus variabilis. Next base: position 44,780,932 of record CP129447.1, on the reverse strand, counting down.
TTCACTTACTTGCCTTTGTTCCTCAATCCACCACATTCTGCAAAAAAAGAGGGTAAGACTGGAATTTTGAAAGCAGAGGTGGGATGCTAAAAGGAGTATAGTGGCGTGGGCTTACTTTATTTTGTATCGTTTCGCATGCAATATATATATACACACACGGACAAGTGTGTTATGTTAGTGATTGCCAAATATGTATATATATAAGCACAAAGACAGGTGTGGGGTATGGGAAATGGGACTAGTAACATGCTTACAAAAGTGATAGATAAGTACAATTTGATTTTTGACGTTGGTTTTTAGACTCTATATTTAACGTTTAGCTTAAAATTCACTTACTAGTCCTCTTTCTCACTCCACCACATTCTAGAAAAAAGATGATAGGAATGGAATTTGGAAAGCAAAGGAGGGATGTAAAAAGGGTTATAGCAGTGTGGGCTTATCTTATCGGGTGTCATCAGGCATGCAATATGTATATACAACATAGAAAAATCTGTTTAGTTAATGATTAGCAAATATGTATATCTATACACACACAGACAAGTTTGGGGCATGGTAAATGGGACTGGTAAAATGCCTGGGAAAGTTATTGGTAATTATAACTTGATTTTTGAGGTCGGTTTTCAGACTCTAGAATCAAAGTTTAGGTTAAAAATCACTTACTGGCCCTCGTTCCTCACTCCACGACATTTTGCAAAAAAAGATGATAAGACTGGAATTTCGAAAGCATAGGTGGGATGTTAAAAGGAGTATAGCGGTGTGGGCTTACCTTATTTTTTGTCGTCTCGCATGCAATATATATATACAGACACCGACAAGTGTGTTTCGTTAGTGATTGCGGAATATGTATACATATATAAACACAAAGACAAGTGTGGGGCATGGGAAATGGGACTGGTAAAATGCCCGCGAAATTCATTGATAAGTATAAATTGATTTTTGTGGTTGGTTTTCAGACTCTAGAATCAAAGTTTAGGTTAAAATTCATTTACTGGCCTTCGCTCACCACTCCACCACATTTTGCATAAAAGGACGATAAGACTGGAATTTTGAAAGCATAGGTGGGATGTTAAAAGGAGTATAGCGGTGTGTTCTTGCCTTATTTTGTGTCCTCTCGCATGCAATATATATATATATATATACACATATGGAGAAGTGTGTTGTGTTAATGATTGCCAAATATGTATATATATATATATAAACACACAGACAAGTGTGGGGCATGGGAAATGGGACTGGTAAAATGCCTGTGAAAGTTATTGATAAGTATAACTTGATTTATGAGGTCGGTTTTTAGACTCCAGAATTAACGTTTAACTTAAAATTCACTTGCTGGTCCTCTTTTTGCACTCCACCACATTCCAGAAAAAAGATGCCAAGAGTGGAATTTTGAAAGCATAAGGGGGCTGTAAAAAGAGTTATAGCGGTGTGGGCTTATCTTATCGAGTGTCGTCTCGCATACAATGTGTATATACAACACGGACAAGTGTGTTTTGTTACTGATTGGCAAATATGTATATATATACACACACAGACAAATTTGGGGAATGGGAAATGGGATTGGTAAAATGCTTGCGAAAGTTCTTCATAAGTATAACTTGATTTTTGAGGTCGGTTTTTAGACTCTAGAATCAAAGTAAAGCTTAAAATTCACTTACTGGCCTTCGTTCCTCACTTTGCCTCATTCCAGAAAAAAGATGATAAGAGTGGAATTTTGAAAGCATAGGTGGGATGTTAAAAGGGGTATAGCAGTGTGGACAAATTTTAATGGGTGTTGTCCCGCATGCAATATGTATATACACACACGGACAAGTACGTTATGTTAATGATTTCCAAATATGTATATATATAAACACAAAGACAAGTGAGGGGCAAGGGAAATGGGAATAGTAACATGCTTCTAAAAGTGATAGATAAGTACTGTTTGATTTTTGAAGTTAGTTTTTAGACTCTATATTTAACGTTTAGCTTAAAATTCACTTACTAGACCTCTTTTCTCACTCCACCACATTCCAGATAAAAGATGATCAGAGTGGAATTTTGAAAGCATAGGAGGGATGTAAAAAGGGTTATAGCGGTGTGGGCTTATCTTATCGGGTGTCGGCTCGCATGCAATATGTATATACCACATGGACAAGTGTGTTTTGTTAATGATTAGCAAATTTGTAAATATATACAGACAGAGACAAGTTTGAGGCATGGGAAATGGGACAGGTAAAATGCTTGTGAAAGTTATTGATAATTATAGCTTGATTTTCGTGGTCGGTTTTTAGACTCTAGAATCAAAGTTTAAGTTAAAATTCAGTTACTGGCCCTTGTTCCTCACTCCACCACATTTTGCAAAAAAAAGATGATAAAACTGGAGTTTTGAAAGCATAGGTGGGATGTTAAAAGGAGTATAGCGGTGTGGGCGTACCTTATTTTTTGTCGTCTTGCATGCAATATCTATATACACACACGGACAAGTGTGTTACGTTTGTGATTGCCAAATATGTATATGCACATAAACACACTGACAAGTGTGGGGCATGGGAAATGGGATTGGTAAAATGCCTGCGAAAGTTATTGATAAGTATAACTTCATTTTTCTGGTTGGTTTTTAAACTCTAGAATCAAAGTTTAGGTTAAAATTCCCTTACTGGCCTTCGTTCCTCACTCCACCACATTTTGCAAAAAAAGATGATAAGACTGGAATTTTGAGAGCATTGGTGGGATGTTAAAAGGAGTATAGCAGTGTAGGCTTACCTTATTTTGTGTCCTCTCGCATGCAATATATATATATAAACACACACGGAGAAGTGTGTTATGTTAATGATTGCCAAATATGTATACATATATATATATATATATATATATATATATATATAAACACGTAGACAAGTGTGGGGCAGGGGAAATGGCACTGATAAAATGCCTGTGAAAGTTATTGATAAATATAACTTGATTTTTGAGGTCGGTTTTTAGAATCCAAAATTAACGTTTAACTTAAAACTCACTCACTGGTCCTCTTTTCTCACTCCACCACATTCTAGAAAAAAGATGATAAGAGTGGAATTTTGAAAGCATAGGAGGGATGTAAAAAGGGATATAGTGGTATGGGCTTATCTTATCAGGTGTCGTCTCGCATGCAATATGTATATACAACACGGACAAGTTTGTTTTGTTAATGATTGGCAAATATAGATATATATACACACACAGACAAGCTTGCGGCATGGGAAATGGGATTGGTAAAATGGCTGCGAAAGTTCTTCATAAGTATAACTTGATTTTTGAGGGCGGTTTTTAGGCAATCAAAGTACAGATTAAAATTCACTTACTGGCTTTCGTTCCTCACTCTACCACATTCCAGAAAAAAGATGATAAGAGTCTAATTTCGAAAGCATAGTTGGGATGTTCAAAGGTGTATAGCAGTGTGGGCCAATTTTATTGGGTGTTGTCCCGCATGCAATATGTATATACACACACGGACAAGTGTGTTATGTTACTGATTTCCAAATATGTATATATATAAACGCTAAGACAGGTGTGGGGCATGGGAAATGGGACTAGTAACATGCTTCCGAAAGTGATAGATAAGTACAATTTGGTTTTTGACGTCGGTTTTTACACTCTATATTTAATGGTTAGCTTAAAATTCACATACTGGTCCTCTTTTCTCACTCCACCACATTCCAGAAAAAAGATGATAAGAGTCGAATTTTGAAAGCATAGGAGGTTGTAAAAAGGGTTATAACGGTGTGCGCATATCTTATCGGGTATCGTCTCGCATGCAATATGTATATACAACACGGAAAAGTGTGTTTTGTTAATGATTGGAAAATATGTATATATATACACACACAGACAAGTTTGGGGCATGGGAAATGGGACTGGTAAAATGCCTGCGAAAGTTACTGGTAATTATAACTTCATTTTCGAGGTCGGTTTTTAGACTTTAGAATCAAAGTTTAGGTTAAAATTCACTTACTGGCCCTCGTTCCTCACTCCACCACATTTTACCACAAAAGATGACAAAACTGGAATTTTGAGAGCATAGGTGGGATGTTAAAAGGAGTATAGCGGTGTGGGCTTAACTTATTTTTTGTCGTCTCGCATGCAATATATATATATATACACACACGGACAAGTGTGTTACGTTTGTGATTGCCAAATATGTATATATATATATATATATAAACACACAGACAAGTGTAGGGCATGGGAAATGGGACTGGTAAAATGCCTGCGAAAGTTATGGATAAGTATAACTTGATTGTTAAGGTCGGTTTTTAGACTCTAGAATCAAAGTATAGGTTAAAATTCACTTACTGTCCTTCGTTCCTCTCATTGTCACAATCTAGAAGAAAAATGATAAGAGTGGAATATCGAAAGTGAAGGTGGGATGTTAAAAGGAGTATAGTAGTGTAGGACAATTTTATTGGGTGTTGTCCCACATGCAATATGTATATACACACACGGACAAGTGTGTTAGGTTAATGATTGCCAAATACTTATATTTATATATAAACACACAGACAAGTGTGGCGCAAGGGAAGTGGGACTGGTAAAATGCCTCCGAAAGTTATTGATAAATATAACTTGATTTTTGAGGTCGGTTTTTAGAATCCAAAATTAACGTTTAACTTAAAACTCACTCACTGGTCCTCTTTTCTCACTCCACCACATTCTAGAAAAAAGATGATAAGAGTGGAATTTTGAAAGCATAGGAGGGATGTAAAAAGGGATATAGTGGTATGGGCTTATCTTATCAGGTGTCGTCTCGCATGCAATATGTATATACAACACGGACAAGTGTGTTTTGTTAATGATTGGCAAATATCGATATATATACACACAGACAAGTTTGCGGCATGGGAAATGGGATTGGTAAAATGCCTGCGAAAGTTCTTCATAAGTATAACTTGATTTTTGAGGTCGGTTTTTAGGCACTAGAATCAAAGTACAGATTAAAATTCACTTACTGGCCTTCGTTCCTCACTCTACCACATTCCAGAAAAAAGATGATAAGAGTCTAATTTCGAAAGCATAGTTGGGATGTTCAAAGGTGGATAGCAGTGTGGGCCAATTTTATTGGGTGTTGTCCCGCATGCAATATGTATATACACACACGAACAAGTGTGTTATGTTACTGATTTCCAAATATGTATATATAGAAACGCTAAGACAGGTGTGGGGCATGGGAAATGGGACTAGTAACATGCTTCCAAAAGTGATAGATAATTACAATTTGATTTTTGACGTCGGTTTTTACACTCTATATTTAATGGTTAGCTTAAAATTCACTTACTGGTCCTCTTTTCTCACTCCAGCACATTCTAGAAAAAAGATGATAAGAGTCGGATTTTGAAAGCGTAGGAGGTTGTAAAAAGGGTTATAACGGTGTGCGAATATCTTATCGGGTATCGTCTCGCATGCAATATGTATATACAACATAGACAAGTGTGTTTTGTTAATGACTAGCAAATATATATATATATATATATATATACGCACACAGACAAGTTTGGGGCATGGGAAATGGGACTGGTAAAATGCCTGCGAAAGTTACTGGTAATTATAACTTGATTTTTGAGGTCGGTTTTTAGACTTTAGAATCAAAGTTTAGGTTAAAATTCACTTACTGGCCCTCGTTCCTCACTCCACCACATTTTGCCACAAAAGATGATAAAACTGGAATTTTGAAAGCATAGGTGGGAGGTTAAAAGGAGTATACCGGTGTGGGCTTAACTTATTTTTTGTCGTCTCACATGCAATATATATATATATACACACACGGACAAGTGTGTTACGTTTGTGATTGCCAAATATGTATATATATATATATAAACACACAGACAAGTGTAGGGCATGGGAAATGGGACTGGTAAAATGCCTGCGAAAGTTATGGATAAGTATAACTTGATTGTTAAGGTCGGTTTTTAGACTCTAGAATCAAAGTATAGGTTAAAATTCACTTACTGTCCTTCGTTCCTCTCATTGCCACAATCTAGAAAAAAGATGATAAGAGTGGAATATCGAAAGCGAAGGTGGCATGTTAAAAGGAGTATAGCAGTGTGGGCCAATTTTATTGGGTGTTGTCCCACATGCAATATGTATATACACACACGGACAAGTGTGTTAGGTTAATGATTGCCAAATACTTATATTTATATATAAACACACAGACAAGTGTGGTGCAAGGGAAGTGGGACTGGTAAAATGCCTCCGAAAGTTATTGATAAGTATAACTTGATTTTTGTGGTTGGTTTTTAGACTCCAGAATTAACGTTTAACCTAAAATTCACTTACTGGTCCTCTTTTCTCACTCCACCACATTCCGAAAAAAAGATGGTAAGAGTGGAATTTTGAAAGCATAGGAGGGACGTAAAAAGGGTTATAGCAGTGTGGGCTTATCCTATCGGGGGTCGTCTCGCATGCAATATGTATATACAACATGGACAAGTGAGTTTTGTTAATGATTGGCAAATATGTATATATATGCACACACAGACAAGTTGAGCGCATGGGAAATGGGATCGGTAAAATGCCTGCGAAAGTTCTTGATAAGTATAACTTGATTTTTAAGGTTGGTTTTTAGATTCTTGTATCAAAGTTTAGGTTAAAATTCACTTACTGGCCTTTGTTCCTCACTCTACGACATTCCAGAAAAAACATGATAGGAGTGGAGTTTTGAAAGCATAGGTGGAATGTTAAAAGGAGTGTAGCAATGTGGGCGAATTTTATTGGGTGTTGTCCCACATGAAATATGTATTTACACACATGGACAAGTGTGTTACGTTAGTGATTGCCAAATATGTATATCTATAAACACACAGACAAGTGTGGGGCATGGGAAATGGGACTATTAACGTGCTTCCAATAGTGATAGATAAGTACAATTTGATTTTTGACGTCGGTTTTTAGACTCTATATTTAACGTTTAGCTTAAAATTCACTAACTGGTACTCTTTTCTCACTCCACCACGTTCCAAAAAAAAAGAAGAGAAGAGTGGAATTTTGAAAGCATAGGAGGGATGTAAAAAGGGTTATAGCGGAGTGGGCTTATCTTATTGGGTGTTGTCTCGCATGCAATTTGTATATACAATACAGACAAGTGTGTTTTGTTAATGATTGGAAAACATGTATATATATATACACACAGACAGGTTTGGGGCACGGGAAATGGGACTGGTAAAATGCCTGCGAAAGTTATTCATTAGTATAACTTGATTTTCGATGTCGATTTTCAGACTCTAGAATCAAAGTTTAGCTTAAAATTCACATACTGGCCTTCATTCCTCACTCCACCACATTTTGCAAAAAAAGATGACAAGACTGGAATTTTGAAAGCATAGGTAGGATGTTAAAAGGAGTACAGTGGTGAAGTGTGTTATGTTAATGATTGCCAAATATGTATATTAATATAAACACACAGACAAGTGTGGGGCGCGCGAAATGGGACTGGTAAAATGCCTAACAAAATTATTGATAAGTATAACTTCATTTTTTAGGACGGTTTTTAGACTCCAGAATTAACGTTTAACTTAAAATTCACTTACTGGTCCTCTTTTCTCAATCCACCACATTCTAGAAGAAAGATCGTAAGAGTGGAATTTTGAAAGCATAGAAGGGATGTAAAAAGGGTTATAGCGGTTTGTGCTTATCTTATCGGGTGTCGTCTCGCATGCAATATGTATATACAACATGAACAAGTGTGTTTTGTTAATGATTGGCAAATATGTATATATATACACACACAGGCAAGTTGAGGGCATGGGAAATGGGATTGGTAAAATGCTTGCGAATGTTCTTGATATGTATAATTTGATTTTTGAGGTCGGTTTTTAGACACTAGAATCAAATTTTAGGTTAAAATTCACTTGCTGGCCTTCGTTCCTCACTCTACCACATTCCAGAAAAAAGATAATAAGAGTGGAATTTTGAAGGCATAGGTGGAATGTTAAATGGAGTATAGCAGTGTGGGCCTATTTTATTGGGTGTTGTCCCACATACAATATGTATATACACACATGGACAAATGTGTTATGTTAATGATTGCCAAATATGTAAATACAAAAACACACAGACAAGTGTGGGGCATGGGAAATGGGACTAGTAACATGCTTCCAAAAGTGATAGATAAGTACAATTTGATTTTTGACGTCGGGTTTTATACTCCAGATTTAGCATTTAGCTTAAAATTCACTTACTGGTCCTCTTTTTGCACTCCACCACGTTCCAGAAAAAAGATGATAAGAGTGGAATTTTGAAAGCATTGGAGGGATGTAAAAAGGGTTATAGCGGTGTGCGCTTATCTTATCGGGTGTCGTCTCGCACGCAATATGTATATACAACACGGACAAGTGTGTTTTGTTAATGACTGGAAAATATGTATATATATACACACACAGACAAGTTTGGGGCATGGGAAATGGGATTGGTAAAATGCCTGTGAAAGTTATTGATTAGTATAACTTGATTTTCGACGTCGGTTTTCAGTCTCTAGAATCATAGTTTAGTTTAAAATTCACATACTAGCTTTCATTGATCACTCCACCACATTTTGCAAAAAACGATGATAAGACTGGAATTTTGACAGCGTAGGTCGGATGTCAAAAGGAGTATAGCGGTATGGGCTTACTTTATTTTGTGTCCTCTCACATGCAATATATATAAATATACACACACGGAGAAGTGTGTTAAGTTAATGATTGCCAAATATGTATATATATGTATATATAAACACACAGACAAGTGTGGGGCATGGGAAATGGGACTTGTAAAATGCCTGCCAAAGTCATTGATACGTATAACTTGATTTTTGAGGTCGGTTTTTAGACTCTAGAATCAAAGTTTAGCTTAAAATTCACTTACTGGCATTCATTCCTCACTCCACCATATTTTGCAAAAATAGATGACAAGACTGAAATTTTGAAAGCATAGGTGGGATGTTAAAAAGAGTACAGCGGTGTGGGCTAACCGTATTTTGCGTACTCTCACGTGCAATATATATATATATATATATATATATATACAGAGACACACGGTGAAGTGTGTTACGTTAATGATTGCCAAATATGTATATAAATATAAACACACAGACAAGTGTGGGGCACAGGAAATGGGACTGGTAAAATTCCTGCAAAAGTTATTGATAAGGATAACTTCATTTTTGAGGTCGGTTTTTAGACTCCAGAATTAACGTTTAACTTAAAATTCACTTACTTGTCCTCTTTTCTCACTCCACCACATTCCAGAAGAAAGATCATAAGAGTGGAATTTTGAAAGCGTAGTAGGGATGTAAAAAGGGTTATAGCGGTTTGACGTTATCTTATCGGGTGTCGTCTCGCATGCAATATGTATATACAACATGGACAAGTGTGTTTTGTTAATGATTGGCAAATATGCATATATATACTCACACAGACAAGTAGAGGGCATGGGAAGTGGGATTGGTAAAATGACTGCGAAAGTTCTTGATAAGTATAATTTGATTTTTGAGGTCGGTGTTTAGACTCTAGAATCAAAGTTTAGGGTAAAATTCACTTACTGGCCTTCGTTCCTCACTCTACCACATTCCAGAAAAAATAGGATAAGAGTGGAATTTTGAAAGCATTGGTGGAATGTTAAAAGGAGTATAGTGGTCTAGGCCTATTTTATTGGGTGTTGTCCCACATGCAATATGCATATACACACACGGAAGAGTGTGTTATGTTAATGATTACCAAATATGTATATATATAAACACACACACAATTGTGGGGCATGGGAAATGGGACTAGTAACATGCTTCCAAAAGTGATAGTTAAGTACAATTTGATTTTTGACGTCGGTTTTTAGAGTCTAGATTTAACATTTAGCTTAAAATTCACTAACTGGTCCTTTTTTCTCACTCCACCACATTCCAAAAAAAATATGATAAGAATGGAATTTTCAAAGCATAGGAGGGATATAAAAAGGGTTATAGCGGTGTGGGCTTATTTTATCAGGTGTCATCTCGCACGCAATATGTATATACAACACGGACAAGTGTGTATTGTTAATGATTGGAAAATATGTATATAGATACACACACAGACAAGTTTGGGGCACGGGAAGTGGGACTGGTAAAATGCCTGCGAAAGTTATTGATTAGTATAACTTGATTTTCGACGTCGGTTTTTAGACTCTAGAATCAAATTTTAGCTTAAAATTCACTTACTGGCATTCATTCCTCACTCCACCACATTTTGCAAAAAACGATGACAAGACTGGAATTTTGAAAGCATAGGTGGGATGTTAAAAGGAGTACAGCGGTGTGGGCTAACCTCATTTTGTGTCCTCTCGTATGCAATATATATATATATATATACAAACACACACAGTGAAGTGTGTTATGTTAATGATTGCCAAATATGTATATAAATATAAACACACAGACAAGTGTGGGGCGCGGGAAATGGGACTGGTAAAATGCCTGCAAAAGTTATTGATAAGGATAAGTTCATTTTTGAGGTCGGTTTTTAGACTCTAGAATTAATGTTTAACTTAAAATTCACATGCTGGTCCTCTTTTCTCAATCCACCACATTCCAGAAGAAAGATCATAAGAGTGGAATTTTGAAAGCGTAGGAGGGATGTAAAAAGGGTTATAGCGGTTTGGGCTTATCTTATCGGGTGTCGTCTCGCATGCAATATGTATATACAACATGGACAAGTGTGTTTTGTTAATGATTGGCAAATATGTATATATATACTCACACAGACAAGTAGAGGGCATGGGAAGTGGGATTGGTAAAATGCCTGCGAAAGTTCTTGATAAGTATAATTTGATTTTTGAGGTCGGTTTTTAGACTCTAGAATCAAAGTTTAGGATAAAATTCACTTACTGGCCTTCTTTCCACACTCTACCACATTCCAGAAAAAAGAGGATAAGAGTGGAATTTTGAAAGCATTGGTGCAATGTTAAAAGGAGTATAGTGGTGTAGGCCTATTTTATTGGGTGTTGTCCCACATGCAATATGCATATACACACATGGACAAGTGTGTTATGTTAATGATTACCAAATATGTATAAATATCAACACACACAATTGTGGGGCAAAAACCTGATTTCCGACGTCGGTTTTCAGACTCTAGAATCAAAGTTTAGGTTAAAATTTACTTACCGGCCTTCTTTCCTCACTCCACCACATTTTGCAAAAAAACATGATAAGAGTGAAATTTTGAAAGCATAGGTGCTATGTTAAAAAGAGTATAGCAGTGTGGGCCTATTTTATTGGGTGTTGTCCCACATGCAATATGTATATACACACACGGACAAGTGTGTTATGTTAATGATTGCCAAATATATATATATATATATATATATAAACACACATACAAGTGTGGGGCATGGGAAATAGGACTAGTAACATGCCTCCAAGAGTGATAGATAAGTACAATTTGATTTTTGACGTTGGTTTTTAGACTCTAGATTTAACATTTGGCTAAAAATTCACTTACTGGTCCTCTTTTCTCACTCCACCACATTCCAGAAAAAAGATGATAAGAGTGGAATTTTGAAAGCATAGGAGGGATGTGAAACGGTTTATAGCGGTGTGGGCTTATCTTATCGTGTGTCGTCTCACATGCAATATGTATCTACAACACGGGCAATTGTCTTTTGTTAATGATGGAAAATGTGTATATATATCCACACACAGACAAGTTTGGCGGACGGGAAATGGGACTGGAAAAATGCCTATGAAAGTTATTGATTAGTATAACTTGATTTTCGACGTCGGTTTTCAGACTGTAGAATCAAAGTTTAGGTTAAAATTCACTTACCGGCCTTCTTTCCTCACTCCACCATATTTTGCAAAAACAGATGATAAGACTGGAATTTTGAAAGCATAGGCGGGATGTTAAAAGGGGTATAGCGGTGTGGGCTTACCTTATTTTGTGTCCTTTCACATGCAGTATATATATATATATATATATATATATTCACACACGGAGAAGTGTGTTATGTTAATGATTGCCAAGTATATATATATATATATATATAAACTGACAGACAGGTGTAGGGCAAGGGAAACGAGACTGGTAAAATGCCTGCAAAAGTTATTGATAAGTATTACTTGATTTTTGAGGTCGGTTTTTAGACTCTCGAATTAACGTTTAACTTAAAATTCGCTTACTGGTCCTCTTTTCTCACTCCACCACATTCCAGAAAAAAGATGATAAGAGTGGAATTTCGAAAGCATAGGAAGGATGTAAAATGGGTTGTAGCGGTATGGGCTTATCTTACCGTGTGTAGTCTCGCATGCAATATGTATATACGACACGGACAAGTGTGTTTTGTTAGTGATTTTGAAATATGTATATGTATATACACACAGACAAGTTTGGCGCACGAGAAATGGGATTGGTAAAATGCCTGCGAAAGTTATTGATTCGTATAACTTGATTTTCGACGGGTTTTCAGACTATAGAATCAATGTTCAAGTTAAAATTCACTTACTGGCCTTCATTCCACACTCCACCACATTTTGCATAAAAACATGATAGGAGTGGAATTTTGAAAGCATAGGTGGAATGTTAAAACGAGTATAGCAGTGTGGGCCTATTTTATTGGGTGTTGTCCCACATGCAATATGTATATACACACACGGACAAGTGTGTTATGTTACTGATTACCAAATATGTACATATATAAACACACACACAATTGTGGGGCATGGGAAATGGGACTAGTAACATGCTTCCAAAAGTGATAGTTAAGTACAATTTGATTTTTGACGTCGGTTTTTAGACTCTAGATTTAACAATTAGCTTCAAATTCACTTACTGGTCCTTTTTTCTCACTCCACCACATTCCAGAAAAAAGATGATAAGAATGGAATTTTCAAAGCATAGGAGAGATATAAAAAGGGTTGTAGCGGTGTGGGCTTATTTTATTGGGTGTCATCTCACACGCAATATGTATATACCACACGGACAAGTGTGTTTTGTTAATGACTAGAAAATATGTATATATATACACACACAAACAAGTTTGGGGCACGGGAAGTGGGACTGGTAAAATACCTGTGAAAGTTATTGATTAGTATAACTTGATTTTTGACGTCAGTTTTCAGACTCTAGAATCAAAGTCTACGCTAAAGTTCACTTACCGGCCTCCTTTCCTCACTCCACATTTTGCAAAAAAACATGATAAGAGTGAAATTTTGAATGCATAGGTGGAATGTTAAAAAGAGTATAGCAGTGTGGGCCAATTTTATTGGGTGTTGTCCCACATGCAATATGTATATACACACACGGACAAGTGTGTTATGTTAATGATTGCCAAATATGTATATAAATACACACACGGGCAAGTATGGGGCACGGGAAATGGGACTAGTAAAGTGCTTACGAAAGTGATAGATAAGTGTTATTTGAATTTTGTCGTCAGGTTTCAGACTCTAGAATTAAGGTTTAGCTTAAAATTCACCTACAGGTCCTTTTTTCTCACTCCACCACAATCTAGAAAAAAGATGATAAGGGTGGAATTTTGAAAGCATAGGTGGGATGTCAAGAGTGGTATAGCAGTGTGGGCTTATCTTATCCTGTCTCGTCTCGCATGCAACATGTATATGCAAAATGGACAAGTTTGTTTTGTTAATGATTGGTAAATATGTATATATTTGCACACACAGACAAGTTTGGGGCATGGGAAATGGGACTAGTAACATGCCTGCGAAAGTGATTGTTAATTATAATTTGATTTTTGATTTCAGTTTTTAGACTCTCGAATTAATGTTTAGCTTAAAATTCACTAATTGGTCTTCTTTTCTCAATCCACCACATTCTAGAAAAAAGTTGAAAAGAGTAGAATTTTGAAAGCACAGGTGGGATGTTAAAAGGAGTACAGCAGTGTGGGCTAATTTTATCGGGTGTTGTCTCACATGCAATATGTATATACACACACGGACAAGTGTGTTATGTTAATGATTGCCAAATATGTATATATATAAACACACAGAAAAGTGTGGGGCATCGGAAATGGGACCAATAACATGCTTAAGAAAGTGAGTGATATGTATCATTTGATTTTTGAGGTCAGTTTTTAGACTCTAGAATTAAAGTTTAGGTTAAAATTCACTTACGGGTCTTCTTTGCTCACTCCACCACATTTTGGGAAAAAGATGATAAGACTGGAATTTTGAAAGCATAGGTGGGATATTAAAATTAGTATGGTGGTGTTGGCGTATCTTATTTTGTGTCGTCTCACATGCAATATACATATACACACACGGACAAGTATGTGATGTTAATGATTGCCAAATATGAATGTATATATCTATATATACATAAACACACAGAAAAGTGTGGGGCATGGGAAATGGGACTGGTAAAATGCCTGCGGAAGTTATTGATAAGTATAACTTGATTTTTAAGTTCGGTTTTTAGGCTCGAGAATCAAAGTTTAGGTTAAAATTCACTTACTGGCCTTCGTTCCTCACTCCACCATATTTTGGAATAAATATGATAAGACTGGATTTTTGAAAGCATAGGTGGGATGTTAAAAGGAGTATAGCTGTGTGGGCTTATCTTATTGGGTATTGTCTCTCTTGCAATATGTATATACACACACAAACAAGTTTGTTATGTTAAAGATTGCCAAATATGTATATGTGTACACACACGAACAAGTTTGGGGCATGGGAATTGGGACTAGTAACGTGCTTACGAAAGTGATTGATATGTATAATTTGATTTTTGACGTTGGTTTTCACACTCTAGAATTAACATTTAGCTTAAAATTCATTTACTGGTCCTCTTTTCTCACTCTACCACATTCCAGAAAAAAGATGATAAGAGGGGAATTTTGAAAGCATTGGTGGGATGTTAAAAGAGGTATAGCGGTGTGGGCATAACTTATCGTGTGTCGTCTCGCATGCAGTATGTATATACAAAACGAAGAAGTGTGTTATGTTAATGATTGACAAATATGTATATATATACACACAGAGACAAATTTGGGGCATGGGAAATGGGACTAGTAACGTGCTTACGAAAGTGATTGATAAATATTATTTGATTTTTGACGTCGGTTTTCAGACTCTAGAATTAACGTTTAGCTTAAAATTCACTTACAGGTCCTCTTTTCTCACTCTACCATATTCCAGAAAAAAGATGATAAGAGGGGAATTTTGAACGCATTGGTGGGATGTTAAAAGGGGTATAGCGGTGTGGGCTTATGTTATCGTGTGTCGTCTCGCATGCAATATGTATATACAAAATGGAGAAGTGTGTTATGTTAATGATTGTCAAATATGTATATATATACACACAGAGACAAGTTTGGGGCATGGGAAATGGGACTAGTAACATGCCTGCGAAAGTGATTGTTAATTATAATTTGATTTTTGAGGTCAGTTTTTAGACTCTAGAATTAATTCTTAGCTTATAATTCACTTACTGGTCTTCTTTTGTCACTCCACCACATTCTAGAAAATGTTGATAAGAATGGAATTTTGAAAGCATAGGTGGGATGTTGAAGAGAATATAGCGGTGTTAGCTTATTTTATTGGGTGCCGTCTCGTATGCAATATGTATATACACACACAGACAAGTGTGTTATGTTAATGATTGCCAAATATCTATATATATAAACACACAGACAAGTGTTAGGGATGGGAAATGGGACTAGTAACATGCTTGCGAAAGTGATTGATAAGTATAATTTGATTTTTAGCATCAGTTTTTGGACTCTAGAATAAACATTTAGCATAAAATTCACTTACTAGTCTTCTTTTCTCACTCCACCACATTCCAAAAAAAGATGAGAAGAAGACCAGTAAGAAACATATGTCTATTTGCCAAACTTTCAGAGGGATTAGAAATAGTCGTATATTATAGCGGTGCAAGAATGACGAATATTTTCCAAACTGTCATAGGGATTAGAAACATAATAATGCAATTTTATCCAACAAGACAAAAACACTGACCAAATAATTTGAGAACTTAGTGTATATTACATTGATTTTGTATTTATATTTGTAGTACATACCATTATATTTCTCCATTTTAAATGAGGATATCAAAAAAATTAATAATAATCATATTACACTCATGCAAATGTAGACGTTGTACATATTAGCTGGAGTGTAAAAATTGAAAAAATTGTGTACATTGCGCATGCAAATGTGTAGTATACTAGAGCGTAAGAAATAGTGTGAAGCAATATTTTCCTTTTTAAGTATATCATACCTCCTAATGGGGACAAAAAACTTACATACATATTTTTTTTTTTGGTTAAATCTGGTATCTTGGGCTATTTATAGGTGAACAATTTTAGAGGATACTTACTAACTTGACATAAAAGATATAGCTTCAATGGCTCTTGATACCATACCTTTATGGCTTCCTCTTCTCCTTGTTCTCCCTCTTTTGTTGCTCATGAAAAAAAAGATGGATGAGTGGAGTTCAAAGAACCTTCCACCAAGCCCTCCTAAGCTCCCTATTATAGGTAACTTGCACCAACTTGGTGTGTTGCCTCACCAATCTATGTGGCAACTCTCCAAGAAATATGGCTCTGTGATGCTCCTTCAACTCAATGGCGTAAGAACTGTCATAATATCTTCTGCTGAGGTAGCAAGAGAAGTCTTAAAAGGTCACGATCTTGCCTGTTGCAGTAGACCTTCTTTAGCTTGCTCTAAAGTTTTTTCCTACAATTATAAGGACATGGCTTTTTCACCTTATGGTGATTACTGGAGAGAGATAAGGAAAATATGTGTTCTTGAGCTTTTTAGCATGAAGTGGGTGCATTTCTATCAGTTCATTAGGGAAGAAGAAGTTGCTTTGCTTGTGGATTCTATATCTCACTATGCATCTTCTGCAACCCCTATTGATCTTTCTGAGAAGTTGTTTGCCCTCACTACAAGTATAACTTTTAGGATTGGTTTTGGTAAGAGTTTCCGCGGGAGTGGTTTTGACAATGAAAGGATTCAAGCAGTGGTTGAAGAGGTAGCGTCCATGATAGGAAGCTACAATGCATTTGAAATGGGATTGGTAAAATGCCTGCGAAAGTTATTGATTCGTATAACTTGATTTTTGACGGGTTTTCAGACTATAGAATCAATGTTCAAGTTAAAATTCACTTACTGGCCTTCATTCCACACTCCACCACATTTTGCAAAAAAACATGATAGGAGTGGAATTTTGAAAGCATAGGTGGAATGTTAAAACGAGTATAGCAGTGTGGGCCTATTTTATTGGGTGTTGTCCCACATGCAATATGTATATACACACACGGACAAGTGTGTTATGTTACTGATTACCAAATATGTACATATATAAACACACACACAATTGTGGGGCATGGGAAATGGGACTAGTAACATGCTTCCAAAAGTGATAGTTAAGTACAATTTGATTTTTGACGTCGGTTTTTAGACTCTAGATTTAACAATTAGCTTCAAATTCACTTACTGGTCCTTTTTTCTCACTCCACCACATTCCAGAAAAAAGATGATAAGAATGGAATTTTCAAAGCATAGGAGGGATATAAAAAGGGTTGTAGCGGTGTGGGCTTATTTTATTGGGTGTCATCTCACACGCAATATGTATATACCACACGGACAAGTGTGTTTTGTTAATGACTAGAAAATATGTATATATATACACACACAAACAAGTTTGGGGCACGGGAAGTGGGACTGGTAAAATACCTGCGAAAGTTATTGATTAGTATAACTTGATTTTTGACGTCAGTTTTCAGACTCTAGAATCAAAGTTTAGGCTAAAGTTCACTTACCGGCCTCCTTTCCTCACTCCACCACATTTTGCAAAAAAACATGATAAGAGTGAAATTTTGAATGCATAGGTGGAATGTTAAAAAGAGTATAGCAGTGTGGGCCAATTTTATTGGGTGTTGTCCCACATGCAATATGTATATACACACACGGACAAGTGTGTTATGTTAATGATTGCCAAATATATATATATATATATATAAGCACACAAACTAGTGTGGGGCATGGGAAATGAGACTAGTAACATGCCTCCAAAAGTGATAGATAAGTACAATTTGATTTTTGGCGTTGGTTTTTAGACTCTAGATTTAACATTTAGCTTAAAATTCACTTACTGGTCCTCTTTTCTCACTCCACCACATTCCAGAAAAAAGATGATAAGAGTGGAATTTTGAAAGCATAGGAGGGACGTAAAAAGGTTTATAGCAGTGTGGGCTTATCTTATCGGGTGTTGTCTCGCATGCAATATGTATCTACAACACGGAAAAGTGTGTTTTGTTAATGATTGGAAAATATGTATATATATCCACACACAGATAAGTTTCGGGCACGAGAAATGGGACTGGTAAAATGCCTGCGAAAGTTATTGATTAGTATAACTTGATTTTTGACGTCAGTTTTCAGACTCTAGAATCAAAGTTTAGGTTAAAATTCACTTACCGGCCTTCTTTCCTCACTCCACCACTTTTTGCAAAAACAGATGACAAGACTGGAATTTTGAAAGCATAGGCAGGATGTTAAAAGGAGTATAGCGGTGTGGGCTTACCTTATTTTGTGTCCTCTCGCATGCAATATATATATATATACACACACGGAGAAGTGTGTTATGTTAATGATTGCCAAATATGTATATATATATATATATATATATAAACTGACAGACAAGTGTGCGGCATGGGAAACGAGACTGGTAAGAGTGGAATTTGGAAGGCATAGGTGGGATGTTAAAAGGAGTATTGCAGTGTGGGCCAATTTTATTGGGTGTTGTCCCGTGTCCAATATGTATATGCACACATGAACAAGTGTGTTATGTTAATGATTGCCAAATTTGTATATATATAAACACAAAGACAAGTGTGGGGCATGGGAAATGGGACTAGTAACATCCTTCCAAAAGTGATAGATAAGTACAATTTGATTTTTGACGTTGGTTTTTGGACTCTAGATTTAACGTTTAGCTTAAAATTCACTTACTGGACCTCTTTTCTCACTCCACCACATTCCAGAAAAGAGATGATAAGAGTGGAATTTTGAAAGCAGAGGAGGGATGTAAAAAGGGTTATAGCGGTGTGGGCTTAACCTATCGGGTGTCGCCTCACATGTAATATGTACATACAACATGGACAAGTGTGTTTTGTTAAAGATTGGCAAATATGTATATATATACACACACAGACATGTTTAGGGCATGGGAAATGGGATTGGTAAAATGCCTGCGAAAGTTCTTGATAAGTATAACTTGATTTTTGAGGTCGGCTTTTTGACTCTAGAATCAAAGTTTAGGTTAAAATTCACTTACTGGCCTTCGTTCCTCACTCAACCACATTCTAGAAAAAGGATGATAAGGGTGGAATTTTGAATGCAGAGGACGGATATAAAAAGGGGAATCGCAGTGTGAGCCTATTTTATTGGGCGTTGTCCCGCATGCAATATGTATATACGCACACGGACAAGTTTGTTATGTTAATGATTGCCAAATATGTATATATATAAACGCAAAGACAAGCGTGGGGCATGGGAAATGGGACTAGTAACATCCTTCCAAAAGTGATAGATAAGTACAATTTGATTTTTGATGTCGGTTTTTAGACTCTATATTTAACGTTTAGCTTAAAATTCACATACTGGACCTCTTTTCTCACTCCACCACACTCCAGAAAAGAGATGTTAAGAGTGGAATTTTGAAAGCAGAGGAGGGATATAAGAAGGGTTATAGCGGTGTGGGCTTAACCTATCGGGTGTCGTCTCACATGCAATATGTATATACAACATGGACAGGTGTGTTTTGTTAATGATTGGCAAATATGTATATATATACACACACAAACAAGTTTAGGGCATGGGAAATGGGATTGGTAAAATGCCTGCGAAAGTTCTTGATAAGTATAACTTGATTTTCGAGGTCGGCTTTTTGACTCTAGAATCAAAGTTTAGGTTAAAATTCACTTACTGGCCTTCGTTCCTCACTCAACCACATTACAGAAAAAAGATGATAAGGGGGGAATTTTGAACGCAGTGGAGGGATATAAAAAGGGGAACAGCAGTGTGAGCCTATTTTATTGGGCGTTGTCCCGCATGCAATATGTATATACGCACACGGACAAGTGTGTTATGTTAATGATTGCCAAATATGTATATATATAAACGCAAAGACAACTGTGGGGCATGGGAAATGGGACTAGTAACATCCTTCCAAAAGTGATAGATAAGTACAATTTGATTTTTGACGTCGATTTTTAGTCTCTATATTTAATGTTTAGCTTAAAATTCACTTACTGGACCTCTTTTCTCACTCCACCACATTCTAGAAAAAAGATGATAAGAGTGGAATTTTGAAAGCAGAGAAGGGACGTAAAAAGGGTTATGGCAGTGTGGGCTTATCCTATCGGGTGTCGTCCCGCATGCAATATGTATATACAACACGGACAAGTGTGTTTTGTTAATGATTGGCAAATATGTATATATATACACACACAGACAAGTTTAGGGCATGGGAAATGGGATTGGTAAAATGCTTGCGAATGTTCTTGATATGTGCAATTTGATTTTTGAGGTCGGTTTTTAGACACTAGAATCAAATTTTAGGTTAAAATTCACTTACTGGCCTTCGTTCCTCACTCTACCACATTCCAGAAAAAAGATGATAAGAGTGGAATTTTGAAGGCATAGGTGGAATGTTAAAAGGAGTATAGCAGTGTGGGCCTATTTTATTAGGCGTTCTCCCGCATGCAATATGTATATACACACACGGACAGGTTTGTTATGTTAATGATTGCCAAATATGTATATATATATAAACACAAAGACAAGTGTGGGGCATGGGAAATTGGACTAGTTACATGCTTCCAAAAGTGATAGATAAGTACAATTTGATTTTTGACGTCGGCTTTTAGGCTCTAGATTTAACGTTTAGCTTAAATTTCACATACTGGTCCACTTTTCTCACTCCACTACATTCCAAAAAAAAAATGATAAGAGTGGAATTTTGACAGCATAGGAGGGATGTAAAAAGGGTTATAGCGGTGTGGGCACAAACAAGTGTGTTTTATTAATGATTGGCAAATATGCATATATATATACACACACAGACAAGGTTGGTAAAATGCCTACGAAAGTTATCGATATTTAGAACTTGATTTCTAAGGTCGATTTTTAGACTCTAGAATCAAAGTTTAGGTTAAAATTCACTTACTGGCCTTCGTTCCTCAATACACCACATTTTGCAAAAAAAGATGATAAGACTGGAATTTTGAAAGCATAGGTGGCATGTTAAAAGGAGTATAGCTGTGCGGGATTACCTTATTTTGTGTTGTCTCACATGCAATATATATATACACACAGAGAAAAGTGTGGTATGTTAGTGATTGCCAAATATGTAAATATGTATATATATATATATATGTAAACACACAGACAAGTGTGGGGCATGACTAATGGAACTGGTAAATTGCCTGCGAAAGTTATTGATAAGTATAACTTGATTTCTGTGGTCGGTTTTTAGACTCTAGAATCAAAGTTTAGGTTAAAATTCACCTACTGGCCTTTGTTCCGCACTCCACCACATTTTGCAAAAAAAGATGATATGACTGGAATTTTGAAAGCATAGGTGGGAAGTTAAAAGGAGTATAGTTGTGTGGGCTTACCTTATTTTGTGTCAGCTCGCATGCAATATGTATATACACACACGGAGAAGTCTGTTATGTTAATGATTGCCAAATATGTACATAAATACACACATGGACAAGTATGGGGCACGGGAAATGGGACTGGTAAAGTGCTTACGAAAATGATTTATAAGTATTATTTGAATTTTGACGTCGGTTTTTGGACTCCAGAATTAACGTTTAGCTTAAAATTCACTTACAGGTCTTCTTTTCTCACTCCACCACATTCTAGAAAAAAGATGATAAGAATGGAATTTTGAAAGCATAGGTGGGATGTTAGGAGTGGTATAGCAGTGTGGGCTTATCTTATTGTGTCTTGTCTCTCATGCATTATGTATATACAAAATGGACAAGTGTGTTTTGTTAATGATTGGCAAATATGTACATATATGCACACACAGACAAGTTTAGGGCTTTGGAAATGGGATTGGTAAAATGCCTGCGAAAGTTCTAGATAAGTATAACTTGATTTTTGGGGTGGGTTTTAGACTCTAGAATCAAAGTTTAGGTTAAAATTCACTTGCTGGCCTTCGTTCCTCACTCTACCACATTCCAGAAAAAAGATGATGAGAGTGGGATGTTAAAAGGAGTATAGCAGTGTGGGCCTATTTTATTGGGTGTTGTCCCCATATGCCATATGTATTTACACACACGGACAAGTGTGTTATGTTGATGATTGCCAAATATGTATATATATAAACACATAAACAAGTGTGGGGCATGGGAAATGGGACTAGTAACATGCTTCAAAAAGTGATAGGTAAGTACAATTTGATTTTTGATGTCGGTTTTTAGACTCTAGATTTAACGTTTAGCTTAAAATTCACTTACTAGTCCTCTTTTCTCACTCCGCCACATTCCAAAAAAAAAGATGATAAGAGTGGAATTTTGAAAGCATTGGAGGGAAGTAAAAACGGTTATAGCTGTGTGGGCTTATCTTATCAGGTATTGTCTCGCATGCCATATGTATATACAGCACGGACAAGTGTGTTTTGTTAATGATTGGCAAATATGTATATATATACACACACAAACAAGTTTTGGGCATGGGAAATGGGACGGGTAAAATGCCTGTGAAAGTTATTGATAAGTATAACTTGATTTTTGAGGTCGGTTTTCAGACTCTAGAATCAAAGGTTTGGTTAAAATTCACTTATTGGCCTTCGTTCCTCACTCCACCACATTTTGCAAAAAAAGATGACAAGGCTGGAATTTTGAAAGCATAGGTGGGATGTTAAAAGGAGTATAGCAGTGTGGGCTTACCTTATTTTGTGTCGTCTCGCATGCAATATATATATACACACGCGGACAAGTGTGTTGTGTTAGTGATTGCCAAATATGTATATATGTATAAACACACAGACCAGTGTGGGCATAGGAAATGGGACTGGTAAAATGCCTCTGAAAGTTATTGATAAGTATAACTTGATTTTTGTGGTCGGTTTTTAGACTCTAGAATCAAAGTTTAGGTTAAAATTCACTTATTGGCCTTTGTTCCTCACTCCACCAGATTTTGGAAAAAAGATTATAAGACTGGAATTTTGAAAGCAATGGTGGGATGTTAAAAGGAGTATAGCGGTGTGGGCTTATCTTATTGGGTGTCGTCTCCCACGCAATATGTATATACACATACAGACAACGGTGTTATGTTAAGGATTGCCAAATATTTATATATATACACACATGAACAAGTTTGGGGCATGGGAAATGGGACTACTAACATGCTTACAAAAGTGATTGATATGTATAATTTGATTTTTGACGTCGGTTTTCCGACTTTGGAATTAACGTTTATCTTAAAATTCACTTACTGGTCCTCTTTTCTCACTCTACCACATTTCAGAAAAAAGATGATAAGAGTGGAATTTTGAAAGCATACGTGGGAAGTTAAAAGAAGTATAGCAGTGTTGGCTTATCTTATTGGGTGTCATCTCGCATGCTATATGTATATACACACACAAACAAGAGTGTTATGTTAATGATTACCAAATATATATATATATATATATACACACACACGGACAAGTATGGGGCATGGGAAATGGAACTAGTAAAGTGCTTACGAAAGTGAATGATAAGTATTATTTGTATTTTGACGTCAGTTTTCAGACTCTGGAATTAAAATTTAGCTTAAAATTCACTTACAGGTCCTCTTTTCTCACTCCACCACATTCCAGGGAAAAAGATGATAAGAGTGGAATTTTGAAAGCATAGGTGGGATGTTAAGAGTGGTATAGGAGTGTGGGCTTATCTTATCGTGTCTCATCCCGCATGCAATATGTATATACAACATGGACAAGTGTGTTTTCTTAATGATTGGCAAATATGTATATATATACACACACAGACAAGTTTGGGGCATGGGAAATGGGACTGGTAAAATGCTTGCGAAAGTTATTGATAAGTACAACTTGATTTTTTGAGGTTGGATTTCAGACTCTAGAATCAAAGTTTAGGTTAAAATTCACTTACTAGCCTTTGTTCCTCACTCCACCACATTTTGCAAAAGGAGATGATAAGACTGGAATTTCAAAAGCAAAGGTGGGATGTTAAAAGGAGTATAGCGGTGTAGGCTTACCTTATTTTGTGTCGTCTCGCATGCAATATTTATATACACACACGGACAAGTGTGTTATGTTAGTGATTGCCAAATATGTATATATATATATATATACACACACAGAGACAAGTGTGGGGCATGGGAAATGGGACTGGTAAAATGCCTGCGAAAGTTATTGATAAATATAACTTGATTTTTGTGGTCGGTTTTTAGACTCTAGAATCAAAGTTTAGGTTAAAATTCACTTACTAGACTTTGTTCCTCGCTACACCACATTTTGGAAAAAAGGTGATAAGACTGGAATTTTGAAAGCATAGGTGGGATGTTAAAAGGTGTATAGCGGTGTGCACTTATCTTATTCTGTGTCGTCTCCCACACAATATGTATATACACACACTGACAAGGGTGTTATGTTAAGGTTTGCCAAATATGTATATATATACACACACGAACAAGATTGGGGCGTGGGAAATGGGACTAATAACGTGCTTACGAAAGTGATTGATATGTATAATTTGATTTTTGACGTCGGTTTTCAGACTCTAGAATTAACGTTTATCTTAAAATTCACTTATTGGTCCTCTTTTCTCACTCTACCACATTCTAGAAAAAATATGATAAGAGTGGAATTTTGAAAGCATAGGTGGGAAGTTAAAAGGAGTATAGCGGTGTTGGCTTATCTTATTAGGTGTCATCTAGCATGCAATACGTATATACACACACAGACAAGTGTGTTATGTTAATGATTGCCAAATATGTATATAAATACACACACGGACAAGCATGGGGCACGGGAAATGGGACTAGTAAAGTGCTTACGAAAGTGATAGATAAGTGTTATTTGAATTTTGACGTCAGGTTTCAGACTCTAGAATTAAGGTTTAGCTTAAAATTCACCTACAGGTCCTTTTTTCTCACTCCACCACATTCTAGAAAAAAGATGATAAGGGTGGAATTTTGAAAGCATAGGTGGGATGTTAAGAGTGGTATAGCAGTGTGGGCTTATCTTATCGTGTCTCGTCTCGCATGCAACATGTATATGCAAAATGGACAAGTTTGTTTTGTTAATGATTGGCAAATATGTATATATTTGCACACACAGACAAGTTTGGGGCATGGGAAATGGGACTAGTAACATGCCTGCGAAAGTGATTGTTAATTATAATTTGATTTTTGATTTCAGTTTTTAGACTCTCGAATTAATGTTTAGCTTAAAATTCACTAATTGGTCTTCTTTTCTCAATCCACCACATTCTAGAAAAAAGTTGAAAAGAGTAGAATTTTGAAAGCACAGGTGGGATGTTAAAAGGAGTACAGCAGTGTGGGCTAATTTTATCGGGTGTTGTCTCACATGCAATATGTATATACACACACGGACAAGTGTGTTATGTTAATGATTGCCAAATATGTATATATATAAACACACAGAAAAGTGTGGGGCATCGGAAATGGGACCAATAACATGCTTAAGAAAGTGAGTGATAAGTATCATTTGATTTTTGAGGTCGGTTTTTAGACTCTAGAATTAAAGTTTAGGTTAAAATTCACTTACGGGTCTTCTTTGCTCACTCCACCACATTTTGGAAAAAAGATGATAAGACTGGAATTTTGAAAGCATAGGTGGGATATTAAAATTAGTATGGTGGTGTTGGCGTATCTTATTTTGTGTCGTCTCACATGCAATATATATATACACACACGGACAAATGTGTGATGTTAATGATTGCCAAATATGAATGTATATATATATATATATATATATAAACACACAGAAAAGTGTGGGGCATGGGAAATGGGACTGGTAAAATGCCTGCGGAAGTTATTGATAAGTATAACTTGATTTTTAAGTTCGGTTTTTAGGCTCGAGAATCAAAGTTTAGGTTAAAATTCACTTACTGGCCTTCGTTCCTCACTCCACCATATTTTGGAATAAATATGATAAGACTGGATTTTTGAAAGCATAGGTGGGATGTTAAAAGGAGTATAGCTGTGTGGGCTTATCTTATTGGGTATTGTCTCTCTTGCAATATGTATATACACACACAAACAAGTTTGTTATGTTAAAGATTGCCAAATATGTATATGTGTACACACACGAACAAGTTTGGGGCATGGGAATTGGGACTAGTAACGTGCTTACGAAAGTGATTGATATGTATAATTTGATTTTTGACGTTGGTTTTCACACTCTAGAATTAACATTTAGCTTAAAATTCATTTACTGGTCCTCTTTTCTCACTCTACCACATTCCAGAAAAAAGATGATAAGAGGGGAATTTTGAAAGCATTGGTGGGATGTTAAAAGAGGTATAGCGGTGTGGGCATAACTTATCGTGTGTCGTCTCGCATGCAGTATGTATATACAAAACGAAGAAGTGTGTTATGTTAATGATTGACAAATATGTATATATATACACACAGAGACAAATTTGGGGCATGGGAAATGGGACTAGTAACGTGCTTACGAAAGTGATTGATAAATATTATTTGATTTTTGACGTCGGTTTTCAGACTCTAGAATTAACGTTTAGCTTAAAATTCACTTACAGGTCCTCTTTTCTCACTCTACCATATTCCAGAAAAAAGATGATAAGAGGGGAATTTTGAACGCATTGGTGGGATGTTAAAAGGGGTATAGCAGTGTGGGCTTATGTTATCGTGTGTCGTCTCGCATGCAATATGTATATACAAAATGGAGAAGTGTGTTATGTTAATGATTGTCAAATATGTATATATATACACACAGAGACAAGTTTGGGGCATGGGAAATGGGACTAGTAACATGCCTGCGAAAGTGATTGTTAATTATAATTTGATTTTTGAGGTCAGTTTTTAGACTCTAGAATTAATTCTTAGCTTATAATTCACTTACTGGTCTTCTTTTGTCACTCCACCACATTCTAGAAAATGTTGATAAGAATGGAATTTTGAAAGCATAGGTGGGATGTTGAAGAGAATATAGCGGTGTTAGCTTATTTTATTGGGTGCCGTCTCGTATGCAATATGTATATACACACACAGACAAGTGTGTTATGTTAATGATTGCCAAATATCTATATATATAAACACACAGACAAGTGTTAGGGATGGGAAATGGGACTAGTAACATGCTTGCGAAAGTGATTGATAAGTATAATTTGATTTTTAGCATCAGTTTTTGGACTCTAGAATAAACATTTAGCATAAAATTCACTTACTAGTCTTCTTTTCTCACTCCACCACATTCCAAAAAAAGATGAGAAGAAGACCAGTAAGAAACATATGTCTATTTGCCAAACTTTCAGAGGGATTAGAAATAGTCGTATATTATAGCGGTGCAAGAATGACGAATATTTTCCAAACTGTCATAGGGATTAGAAACATAATAATGCAATTTTATCCAACAAGACAAAAACACTGACCAAATAATTTGAGAACTTAGTGTATATTACATTGATTTTGTATTTATATTTGTAGTACATACCATTATATTTCTCCATTTTAAATGAGGATATCAAAAAAATTAATAATAATCATATTACACTCATGCAAATGTAGACGTTGTACATATTAGCTGGAGTGTAAAAATTGAAAAAATTGTGTACATTGCGCATGCAAATGTGTAGTATACTAGAGCGTAAGAAATAGTGTGAAGCAATATTTTCCTTTTTAAGTATATCATACCTCCTAATGGGGACAAAAAACTTACATACATATTTTTTTTTTTTGGTTAAATCTGGTATCTTGGGCTATTTATAGGTGAACAATTTTAGAGGATACTTACTAACTTGACATAAAAGATATAGCTTCAATGGCTCTTGATACCATACCTTTATGGCTTCCTCTTCTCCTTGTTCTCCCTCTTTTGTTGCTCATGAAAAAAAAGATGGATGAGTGGAGTTCAAAGAACCTTCCACCAAGCCCTCCTAAGCTCCCTATTATAGGTAACTTGCACCAACTTGGTGTGTTGCCTCACCAATCTATGTGGCAACTCTCCAAGAAATATGGCTCTGTGATGCTCCTTCAACTCAATGGCGTAAGAACTGTCATAATATCTTCCGCTGAGGCAGCAAGAGAAGTCTTAAAAGGTCACGATCTTGCCTGTTGCAGTAGACCTTCTTTAGCTTGCTCTAAAGTTTTTTCCTACAATTATAAGGACATGGCTTTTTCACCTTATGGTGATTACTGGAGAGAGATAAGGAAAATATGTGTTCTTGAGCTTTTTAGCATGAAGAGGGTGCATTTCTATCAGTTCATTAGGGAAGAAGAAGTTGCTTTGCTTGTGGATTCTATATCTCACTATGCATCTTCTGCAACCCCTATTGATCTTTCTGAGAAGTTGTTTGCCCTCACTACAAGTATAACTTTTAGGATTGGTTTTGGTAAGAGTTTCCGCGGGAGTGGTTTTGACAATGAAAGGATTCAAGCAGTGGTTGAAGAGGTAGCGTCCATGATAGGAAGCTACAATGCATTTGAATTCTTTCCCTTCGTGGGGTGGATTATAGACACTTTCTCTGGTAGATTTAAAAGGTTTGAAAGGGTTTTTCATGAGTTGGATACTTTATTCCAACAAGTCATTGATCTCCATCTTAATCCTGAGAGGACAAAACCAAAGCATGAAGACATTATTGATGTGCTACTGAGAATTGAAAAGGAGCAAGTTGAGTCTGGCGATGCTGCTCGGTTCACAAAAGATAACATTAAGGCAATCCTCTTTGTAAGCTGCCAATCTGTTATTAATCACAAGTTTTTTTTTAAAAAAAACTTTACTTACCTTATCAAATTAGCCCATGTTCATCTACTTACCTGTTACTATATTTGTTTATCAGGATATATTTTTTGGTGGAGTTGACGCTAGTGCAATTACCATGATATGGGTGATGGCAGAGCTTGCTAAGAACCCCCGATTGATGAAAAAAGCACAAGATGAAGTTAGAAATTTCATTGGAAATAAAGGGAAAGTCACTAAAAGCGACATTGACCACCTTCATTATCTAAAGATGATAGTTAAAGAAACTTTTAGATTGCATCCTCCAGGAACTCTACTTTTTCCAAGAGAAACCATGTCACACTTTAAGATCAATGGTTATGACATTTACCCAAAAATGTTAGTGCAAGTTAATGTTTGGGCAATAGGGCGAGATCCTAAATACTGGGAGAACCCAGAAGAATTCATCCCAGAAAGGTTCATGGATAACTCCATTGATTATAAAGGTCAAAATTTTGAGTTATTGACATTTGGATCTGGTCGAAGAAGTTGTCCTGGGATGTATATGGCAACAGCAACAATTGAGCTTGCACTTGCAAATCTTTTATATTGTTTCAATTGGAAAACACCTGATGGGATGAAAGAGGAAGATATCAACATGGAAGAGGAAGCTGGTCTTAGCCTTACTACTAGTAAGAAAACAGCTTTGAACCTTGTGCCAATCAAAGTTTTTTAAAATATTAGTATATGTCAGCACTCTTCCCCTCCCTTTCTTCGCTCCCCCGTCTCACTCCATTCCAAATATAATCTTCATAGGAATAGTTGCTTTTATGTAATATATATAGGGTTGGGCTTGTGTCCAGTGACTAGTTTCATTGGATAGGCTAAGATGTGAACACGTGTCCAATTTTGGACATGCATCCGTATCCTAGCGTGTCTAGTGGAATTGGTCACTAGATAGAAGCCTCTCCCATATATATATATATATATATTGCTAAGCACTTTGAAATAAATGGTGGCCAATTAGCATGTATGTTTTGGCTTTTGTGATCATGGATCACTTTCCTTTCTTATAAATAAATGGCAGGAATTGAAAGATAATTTGTGTTTGTCTTTATTACCTACAGTGGTGTTATGGAATACAAAACCACTATTTCTATTCCATTTTATATTTCACTAATCATAATTTATTATGATGTATTCATTTTATTTTACCTATAAAATAATTGAAATTTAAAAAAATAAATAAAATAAAACACATGGCATCACAATCAGTAAAGTATAAAATATTTTTGAGACTAATGGTTTCTATTCAGTATTATGAAGGATAGGCATAATTATTTCATTCAATCAATTGTTTTGGACAACGGAGCGGAGGTTAGGCGGGAAAATTTTCTTTAGACTTCAAACTGTATGGAGAAAAAAAAAGGAAGAAAGCCTCACTTTGATCGTATTACAAATTATATTATAAATTTAAATCAACTTTAATGTTCAATGTTTGATCATGTATGGTGGCAATGAAAGGTGTGTAGAGGGAATCTTTCAACTCCAACATCAAAATCAATGACGCGTCCTACCAAATCATATTACAAAGATGTTTTTTTCTTATACACCTTTCTACCTCTTATTGAACTATGTGCTCTATATGGGGTGTCATTTTTTTAACTTTTACATGTGAAGTATTCATTTTTTTTAATGAGGTGTGTAATAATACACTTATAAACTAGTAATTTAAAAATAAAAATAAAAATAACAAAATTGTTTTGTCATATGTACTAATTAACAATATCTATTAAGTTTTTATTTCCTATAAATGAATGCTAATGAAAAAAAAAATGTGGTTGAACTTCAAATAGGGATTTTTATTTATTAATTAAAATATTTTGAGTTTAAATCATGTCTATACCAAAAAGAGATTTAAATTATATTATATCTATAAAATATATATATATATATATATATATAAAAGTGCTAAATTAATTAATATGTATTGATGAGATATGACACCATTTAAAATTTGGACCTTAATGTTACATATCATTTTGACTTAAGTCATTCTTGTTCTCAAATTCTGAAATTTACTTAACGCATGTTGTCAATTTCGAATGATGTAGATCCGTTATTTTTCCGCTGCGTTCACATTTATTTCCATCAAATGGTATTAGAGCGGTCATCAATTTCGAATTGCATAACATGTTTTGTAAATTTTAGAATTAGAGATGATAGTTTCATATTGTTAGAAGATTATGTTTTAATTTTCTACATATTGTTGAAACTATGATTTGATGAAAACTGAAATTGATGTTATGATGTTGTTTAAATTTAAATTTAAGTACGTTAAATTGACTTTTAAGGCTATAGCATCAATAGAATTCAGTTCTGACATCAATCACTGTCTGTACTGTTCATGTGTTGAATGTTTGTTCATGAAAAATGAAGAAAACTGCCTTAGAAAAATTTCTGGAAATTCGGGTTTCGCGATATTTGATCGATCGAAAATCACTTTCGATCAATCGAGTGAAATAGTGATAAGACTTTTTAAATAAATTGATTTTCGATTGCTAGTCGATCGATCAATTTTGTTTTCTGATTGATCAAGAGGCGATCGAGTATCAATCAAACAAGTCAGGAGGTCAAATTTGAATTTTTTAATTTTTTCAATCGATTGAGGGGCAAATTCGATCGATCGAAAGAAAGAATATCAAAATTTTTTGTAAGTGTTTTCACATGTAGAAATAGCAAGGCTATGTGTAATTAGATTATGCATGTTTCAAAATTAAAAACCTTTATTTTAAAACATCTAGTGGGAGAGAGATACAAGGGTTGCATCTCACGACCTCCATTGTCGGTTTAAAGTAGTGTGATTAAGCACCTCACCTTGGCGTATATGCCTTGCTCCCTTCGGAAGGTGTTTGATTCATGGTACTATAGGTTAAACTTCTTAAAGATAGATGAAATGTGTTTTAACATTGAGAACGACCACGCTTCCATGGAGTTACTTGGTTATTCACATTGATTCTAGGCAATGGTGTACACTAGACAAAGTGTTATGTTAACCTCCCTTCGGAGCTATGTCATTATTACTTAGAGGCTGAAGGAAAAACGACAAATTACTTTTGTTTGGTAAGAGTTACCATGATAGCATTAATAATGAGAATGTTTCTCACCTAATCATAATGATTGGTATGACCTCGCTTCCTAGGAATATTAATTGCAGGATTGGGTTGTCGTTGCATATATTATATTATGGTATTATTAAGGTTCCATACTATATGTTTATATGCTAAATAGATAATGTCCAGTTTATTGATTATATTCATGTTTATTGTTTTCAGATTTAGAACATGGCATCATTTAACCCACTTGTTACTATTCTTAATCAAAACAAACTAACTGGATCCAACTATGTTGACTGGAAAAGAAATTTGGACATTGTTCTTACTGTTGAAGAGCATAAGTATGTTCTTACTAAACCATGTCCTAGCTTTCCTTCATTAGATGCTCCTCTTGGGGAAAAACAACGATATGATCGTTGGCAGAAATCTAATAAGATGGCCAAGTGCTACATCCTAGCATCTATCTCAAATTTTCTACAGTACCAAATGCAGGATATTGAACTAGCTTCAGACATCATGCTAAGTCTGAAGGAGATGTTTGGTGAGCAAGGTCGTTCTACATGGCAAGAGACCATGAGGCAAATTTATAATACTAAAATGGCTGAAGGTACTTTAGTGAGGAAGCATTGTCTTACAATGATCTCTAATCTGAATACATTGGAAGTTTTAGGTGCTGATATTGATGGAGAATCCCAAGTGGATATGATACTCCAGTCGCTACCAGAATCATTCAAGGAATTCAAACTTAACTATAATATGAACAAAAAGATTTATACCTTGTCTGAATTAATGAATGAATTGGTAGCGGCTGAAGGCATTCTTGGTACTTCCAATATTGAAGCCAATGTTAGTAAAGCTTTTACTTCTCAACCTAAGTCGAAAGGCAAGGGTAGGAAGAAGAAGAAGAAGGACTTCACTAAGCAAGAAGGTAAACAAATTGCCTTAGGGGTTGCTGATAAAGGAAAGAAGATCAAAGGAAAGTGTTTCCATTGTGGTGAGAAAGGACATTGGAAGAAAAATTATCCAATATTCAAGGCTGCCAAGAATAAAGGTATGATTAATACATTCCTTCTTGAAATATGTTTGGTATAGAATCCCACGGATTCCTGGTGTGTGGATTCAGGTTGTACTAATTATATCTGCAATTCCTTGCAGGGGTTCCAGGAAACTAGAAAGCTTAAAGAAGGGGAGTTGTTTCTTACTTTGGCTGATGGGAGCAGGATTCCAGTTGTAGCTGTTGGAATGTTTAATTTATGTTTTAAGTCAAGAGTTTTAGTATTGGAAAACTGTTTGTATGTACTTAATGTTTGTAGGAATTTAATTTTTGCTACTTACTTAGGTAAACATGGATATTGTGTTATCTTGAAAAACAATGTTGTAATAAAGAAGGATAAAGTGTTTATTTGTTCTGGCAATATTGTGGATGGTCTTTATATTTTAACTCCTGATAAGCATGAATTATATAATTCTGAATTAGATAATAACTCTCATGTAAAATCATTAAAGAGAAAGTTTCCTTCTACTAGTGATGCATATCTTTGGCACTTGCATTTGGGTCATATTAATTCAAGTAGGATTCAAAGACTGATTAAAGATGGACTCTTAGAGCCCATGGACTTTGATGAATTTTCAGTTTGTGAATCTTGTTTGGAAGGTAAAATGACCAAACGACCTTTTAATGCAAAAGGTAGAAGAGCTCAAGATTTGCTAGAGCTAGTGCATTCTAATATATGTGGTCCTATGTTAATCCAAGCAAAAGGAGGTTATGAGTATTTCATCACTTTTACTGATAATTACTCAAGATATGATTATGTGTACCTAATGAGACAGAAGTCCGAAGCCTTTGAAAAATTCAAAGAGTTTAGGGCTGAAGTAGAGAATCAATTGGGTAAATGCATAAAAGCCATTCGATCTAATCATGGTGGTGAATACCTTCTTGGGGTTCTCAAGGATTACTTAACTCAAAATGGGATTGTATCCCAATTGGCTGCACCTGGAACTCCCCAACAGAATGGTGTAGCAGAAAGAAGGAATATGACACTTTTAGAAATGGTTAGGTCCATGATGAGTTACTCAACTTTACCGATTTCTTTTTAGGGTTATGCCTTAAATACAGCAATACATCTTTTGAATTTAGTCCCATCAAAATTTGTTCCTAAAATACCCATGGAATTGTGGAGTGGACGTAAGCCTATTATAAAATATCTCCACATTTGGGGTTGTCCTACATATGTGTTAAAAGGGAAGCCTAATAAATTGGAACCAAAATCAGAAGTGTGTTTGCTTGTAGGTTATCTAAAAGAAACTAAGGGTTATTTACTTTATAGTCGTAAAGATAGCAAAGTTTTTGTTAGTACAGATGCTAAATTCTTGGAAAATGACTATATGAATAATTTTACTCCTAGAAGTAGAGTTGTGTTGGCTGAAATGAATAAACCTATAAATGAACAACAAATGGATGAAACTAGGGATGATGTGGCTGTATTAGATACATCACAAGATACTACTCATGACATGTCTAGTATACAGGTGCCTCTTTGTAGTAGGAGAATTGTTTGGCCTCCTTTAAGATTCATAGGTTTAGGAAAAACTTATGAAACTATCTCAGAAGAGGTTGAATTGGATCCCTACACCTATGAAGAGGCAATGAATGATATAGATGCACATCATTGGGTCCAAGTTATGAAATCTGAATTAGATTCCATGTATTCCAATCAAGTTTGGGATCTTGTAGAGGTGCCTAACGGCATTAAACCTGTTAGTTGCAAATGGGTTTACAAGAGGAAGAGAGGGATAGATAGAAAGGTTGAAACCTTTAAAGCAAGGCTAGTGGCAAAAGGTTATACACAAAAAGAAGGTATTGATTATGATGAAACCTTTTCTCCAGTAGCAATGCTTAAATCTATAAGAATTTTTTTATCCATTGCTGCTCATTATGATTATGAGATTTGGCAAATGGATGTCAAGATTGCATTTCTCAATGGAAATCTTGAAGAGGAAATCTATATGAGGCAATCGGAAGGTTTCATAGCAAAGAACCAAAAGCATATGGTATGCAAGTTGAAAAGGTCCATTTATGGACTTAAGCAAGCATCTAGGTCATGGAACATTAGATTTGATCAAGCAATCAAGTCATTTGGTTTTGAGCAAGATCTTGATGAACCATGTGTGTACAAAAGACATTGTGATAAAGTACTAATGTTCCTAGTGCTTTATGTTAATGATATTTTACTCATGGAAATGATGTAGGGGTAATGTCATCAGTAAAGGTTTGGTTGTCAAGCCAATTTGATATGAAGGACTTGGGTGAGGCTAACTTTATTCTAGGGATCAAGCTTTGACGAGATCGCAAGAATAAGATGTTAGGCCTATCACAAGTTGGATATAAAGATAAGATTCTAGAACGGTTTAGCATGCAAAACTCCAAGAAAAGATTACTTCCTTTCAAACATAGAGTTCCTTTGTCTGATGACCAAAGGCCTAAAACTCAAGAGGAAGAAAATATGATGAGACAAATTCCTTATACTCCTGCATTGGGAAGTCTCATGTATGCCATGCATTGTACTAGACCAGATATCTGTTATTTAGTTGGCATGGTCAGTCGATATCAATCAAATCCAGGACCAAAACATTGGCAAGCTGTAAAGCATATTCCTAAGTATCTACAGAGAACAAGAGATTATACGCTTGTTTACCGAAGTGAGGATTTGATACCTATTGGCTATATAGATTCAGATTTTCAATCTGATCTAGATTTCAAAAAATCCACTTCAGGATGTGTTTTCACCTTGGGAGGTGGAGCCATAAGTTGGCGGAGTATTAAGCAATCTTGTATTGTAGACTCTACCATGGAAGTAGAATATGTTGCTGCTTGTGAGGCAGCAAAGGAAGCTGTATGGCTTAAGAAATTCCTTTTTGATCTTGGTGTAATGACAATGGAGCAAGTTCCTATCACATTGTTTTGTGACAACAGTGGAGCAGTTGCACAATCTAAGGATCCAAGGAATCATAAGAAAGGAAAACACATGGAGAGAAAATACCATATCATTCGAGATATTGTTGCTCGTGGAGATGTGGTGGTAGCAAAGATTGAAAGTGCAAATAATCTAGCAGATCCATTTACTAAAGCCTTGTCTCAAAAGACTTTTGAGTCACATTTGGAGAAAATGGGAGTTAAATTAGTGCACAATAGTCTTTAGGGCAAGTGGGAGATTGTTAAGATTAATGCCCTTAAATCCTATTGTGTGATGCTATGTATGATATTAAGTTTGACATTGTGTATGACATTATGTATGACTTAATACTGTGTTTAATGAATTTGTTTTATTATTATCTAAGATAATGGTACAATGAATATTCGGACATTATCATTTAGTCCATGAGATGCATAATATGCGATTTATGTGAAAAGTCACAGAAGATATAAATCACAAGTTCTTTGTAAACTCAAAATTATAGTTCGTAGTCGGTGATGAAATTGGGCATTTCATCTACGAAGACTATAACATATCAACCACGATGATTTTTCTTGATCATGGAAGTGGAGACTTCTGGTTGATGTGTTAATATGTTTTAAGAGTTAAGACATATTGAACTGAATCGCTGTGAGATTTATTATTTTCTTAAGGACTATCATATGGATAATAAATCTCACGACTTGTATTTACATGAACTCTTAATCTTGAGAGAATAATGGATCTGATCATAAGGTGTAGGTTACTTTGATATATCAGGAGTGAGATCTATAGCAATGGTTAAAACCTCAGTATGTTGGGCAGCCACATTTAGTGTTGATGGAACATGTATTCTTAAGATGGAATTCATAGTCTCTTAACGGAGATATAAAGTATTCCCTTGAGATAAATTTAATGAGTTTGTTATTCAGAAAGTTAGGTCTAACCACTTTAGTAAGACTAAAGTATATATTTATGGAATTGGATTTCATAAATATATAATGAATAACATTAAAGGATTAAACCGGGTACTCAAAGATTAAGATGTAGTAATTTACAAAGTGACAGTCTACATTAATGACTTTGTATTACTACGAATATTTTATGAAGGGGTTGCATGTATAATAAAGTCTTGAGATATAATTTATAGATAAGGCCTAGAGTGCAACTATATTTATATAGTTGTATTAAATATAGTTAATGGTAACTTTGGACTTGTCAAGAGTTGATAGAAAAGCCCAAAGTCTATTGGAGCTAGTGTCTTATTGGTCCATTTTGATCCCACTCCAAGCCACACACTTAAGCCCAATTGGAAAGGCCCAAAAGGCCAGCCCAATTAGATAATTGGTTAGATACAAAGGGAAAAACGTACAGAATTTTGTAAATGAAAAAAACAACATTGTAATGGTGTGGAAATAAGTGTATATCACTATCCAACCATTTCTTTGTAACCAATTGAGAGTCCACACTTCTTGGGCATTAGTGGAATTGGAGTGAAGATTAAAAGTATTCCTAAGTGCTTCAATCTTCGGTTTTGAAATTCACCGCTTCAAGGTACGCTCTCTTGTTCTCAAATTTTGAAATTTACTTAACGCATGTTGTCAATTTCGAATGATGTAAATCCGTTATTTTTCCGCTACGTTCACATTTATTTCCATCAATTTTATCATTTTAGCTTGTCTCATATGTTCAATTTCACATTCCCAAGACAACTCTTTCTTATAATGGGTCCTACATAATAAAAATTACCTTGACTAAATATGACACTACCAATTTAATTTACTCAAAAATCTCAACTAAGATCACCCATTGCTTAGAAAAGTACTGATGTGCTTGCTAAAAAAGGAACCGTACACCAACATGATTTTGTTATTCTGGACTCTCTGCACGTGAAGATTGGCCAGCTTCTAGTTAGAGACTCTTTAAGGTTATTGTGTAACAGACTTTGTTCAGATCCAGCAACCTTTGTTGGATTTAAAGATGAACGCAACGGAAAATTAAGTTTAAAACGGATCTACATCATTCGAAGTTGATAACATGCGTTAAGTAAAATTTCAGAATTAGAGAACAAGTGAGCGTACCTTGAAACGGTGAATTTCAAAACCCGAAGATTGAAGCACTTAGGGATACTTTTAGTCTTCACTCCAATTCCACTAACGCCTAAGAAGTGTGGACTCTCAATTAGTTACAAAGGGATAATCAAAAGAGTGACTTACACTCTAATACACACCACCTTTCAATGATGTTTTTCTCACTTCTACAATTCTATACATTTTTCCCTTTTTATCTAACCAATTATCTAATTGGACTGGCTTTTCGGGTCTTTCCAATTGGGCTTAAGTGTGTGGCTTGAAGTGGGACCAAAAGGGACCAATAAGACACTAGCTCCAATGGGCCTTAAGCTTTTCTGTCAACTCTTGACAAGTCCAAAGTTACCATTAACTATATTTAATACCACTATATAAATATAGTTTCACTCTAGGCCTTACCTATAAATTATATCTCAAGACTTTATTATACATGCAACCCCTTCATAAAATATTCATAGTAATACAAAGTCATTAATGTAGACTGCCACTTTGTAAATTACTACATCTTAATCCTTGAATACTCGGTTTAATCCTTTAATATTATTCATTATATATTTATGAAATCCAATTCCATAAATATATACTTTAGTCTTACTAAAGTCGTTAGGCCTAACTCTCTGAATAATAAACTCATTAAACTTATCTCAAGGGAATACTTTATATCTCCGTTAAGAGACTATGAATTCCATATTGAGAATACATGTTCCATCAACACTAAATGTGGCTACCCAACATACTAAGGTTTTGACCATTACTATAGATTTCACTCCTGATATATCAAAACAACCTACACCTTATGATCAGGTCCATTATTCTCTCAGGATTAAGAGTTCATGCAAATACAAGAGATTTATTATTCATATGACAGCCATTAGGAAAATAATAAATCTCACAATGATCCAGTTCAATATGTCTTAATTCTTAAAACATATTAACACATCAACTAGAAGTTTCCACTTTCATGATCAAGTCAAATCATCATGATTGATATGTTATAGTCTTTGCAGATGAAATGCCTAATTTCATCACCGACTACGAACTATAATTCTGAGTTTACAAAGAACTTGTGATTTATATCTTCTGTGACTTTTCACATAAATCACATACTATGCATCTCATAGACCAAATGATAATATCCTAATATTCATGTTACCATTATTTCAGATAATAATAAAACAAATTCATTAAACACAATATTAAGTCATACATAATGTCATACATAATGTCAAACTTAATATCATACATAGCATCATACAATAGGATTTAAGGGCACTAATCCTTACAATCTCCCACTTGCCCTAAAGACTATTGTGCACTAATCTGACTCCCATTCTCTCCAAATGTGACTCGAAAGTCCTTTGAGGCAAAGGTTTAGTAAATGGATCTGCTAGATTATTTGCACTTTCAATCTTTGCTACCACCACATCTCCACGAGCAACAATATCTCGAATGATATGGTACTTCCTCTCAATGTGCTTTCCTTTCTTATGATTCCTTGGATCTTTAGATTATGCAACTGCTCCACTGTTGTCACAAAACAATGTGATTGGAACTTGCTCCATTGTCATTACACCAAGGTCAAAAAGGAATTTCTTGAGCCATACAGGTTCCTTTGCTGCTTCACAAGCAGCAACATATTCTGATTCCATGGTAGAGTCTGCAATATAAGATTGCTTAATACTCTGCCAACTTATGGCTCCACCTCCCAAGGTGAAAGCATATCCTGATGTGGATTTTCTGAAATCTAGATCAGATTGAAAATTTGAATCTGTATAGCCAATAAGTATCAAATCCTCACTTTGATAAGCAAGCATATAATCTCTCGTTCTCCGTAGATACTTGAGAATATGCTTTACAACTTGCCAGTGCTTTGGCCTTGGATTTGATTGATATCGACTGACCATATCAACTGAATAACAGAGATCTGGTCTAGTACAATGCATGGCATACATGAGACTTCCCACTGCAGGAGTATAAGGAACTTGTCTCATCATATTTTCTTCCTCTTGAGTCTTAGGCCTTTAGTCATCAGACAGAGGAACTCCATGTTTGAAAGGAAGTAATCTTTTCTTGGAATTTTGCATGCTAAACCGTTCTAGAACCTTATCTATATATCCAGCTTGTGATAAGTTTAACATCTTATTCTTACGATCTTGCCAAAGCTTAATCCCTAGAATAAAGTTAGCCTCACCCAAGTCCTTCATATCAAATTGACTTGACAACCAAATCTTTACTGATGACATTACCCCTACATCTTTTCCAATGAGTAGAATATCATCAACATAAAGCACTAGAAACATTACTACTTTATCACAATGTCTTTTGTACACACATGGTTCATCAAGATTTTGCTCAAAACCAAATGACTTGATTGCTTGATCAAATCTAATGTTCCATGACCTAGATGCTTGCTTAAGTCCATAAATAGACCTTTTCAACTTGCATACCATATGCTCTTGGTTCTTAGCTATGAAACCTTTCGGTTGCAACATATAAATTTCCTTTTCAAGATTGCCATTAAGAAATGTAGTCTTGACATCCATTTGCCAAATCTCATAATCATAATGAGCAACAATGGATAAGAGAACCCTGATAGATTTAACCATTACTACTGGAGAAAAGGTTTCATCATAATCAACACCTTCTTTTTGTGTATACCCTTTCACCACTAGCCTTGCTTTAAAGGTTTCAACCTTTCCATCTATCCCTCTCTTCCTCTTGTAAACCCATGTACAACCAATAGGTTTAACGCCGTTAGGTGCCTCTACAAGATCCCAAACTTGATTGGAATACATGGAATCTAATTCAGATTTCATAGCTTGGACCCAATGATGTGCATCTATATCATTCATTGCCTCTTCATAGGTATAGGGATCCGATTCAACCTCTTCTGAGATAGCTTCATAAGTTTCTCCTAAACCTATGAATCTTATAGGAGGCCGAACAATTCTCCCACTACGACAAGGCACCTGAGTACTAGACATGTTATGAGTAGTATCTTGTGGTGTATCTAATACAGCCACATTGTCCCTAGTTTCATCTATTGGTTGTTCATTTACAGGTTCATTTATTTCAGACAACACAACTCTACTTCTAGGAGTAAAATTATTCACATAGTCATTTTCCAAGAATTTAGCATTTGTACTAACAAAAACTTTGTTATCTTTACGACTATAGAATAAATAACCCTTAGTTTCTTTTGGATAACCTACAAGCAAACACACTTCTGATTTTGGTTCCAATTTATCAGGCTTGCCTTTTAACACATGTGCAGGACAACCCCAAATGTGGAGATATTTCATACTAGGTGAAAGTTCAAAATGGGTATGAAACACCCTTGAACGTTTAGACCCCCAGATACAAAAATACCAATTCAAGCTTTCTATCAAACAGTTAATGTGCGGAATATGATAACAAGCTTATAATGGAATTGATAAAACAATCTATGCCAAAGATAAACACATCCACAACAGTAAATATAAGGCAAAGATAAAGGAAAGAGAGATACAAACACACGGACAACACACGATGTGTTATCGAAGATGAAACCGAAGTCCTCGGCATAAAACCTCTCCGCCGCCCTT
Source organism: Quercus variabilis (assembly GCA_030445155.1). Classification (NCBI taxonomy): domain Eukaryota; kingdom Viridiplantae; phylum Streptophyta; class Magnoliopsida; order Fagales; family Fagaceae; genus Quercus; species Quercus variabilis. The sequence continues at coordinate 44,739,318 of CP129447.1, read as the reverse complement.
CAAGCGGTGATAAAATCCACTAAAGAATATAGTTGGGATACATGAACAGTAGAAGACTCTCCAAGCCTAATCTACTCAAGTACCTAAGCCCTCCAAGCTTCTTGCTCCAACGAGGTTATGCCGAACCTATTTCTTCTTTAGCTTCTCGGATTCCGCTACTTGACCATAGCATCAACCAATGTATATTGGTTCCTTTCCAAACTGCTTCCCAAAGCACCAAATGGACCTTCTCACAGACGTGGGTGTGGTGAGATAACGGTTTGGTAAATGACCTCTCAAGGGTATGACAATGGAGAGGAAGAGAGTAGAGGAATTTGTAAAGTCTCTTTGGATGAAGATTGGGGATGAATCAATCTTGTTTTTCTCTAGGGTTTTCTCTCACAAAATTCTCTCTGAAAGCTCTCTCAATATGATGGGTATAAGGGTGTATATATAGTAGGGTGAGAAGGGAATGCAAAACGTTAGTTTTTGCCAAATAGGGCAAGTTGGCGACAACCTCGCGGCTTGACCAAGTCGCGAATTCAAGTCGCGACGTAACAACCTGGCCAGACTGGAACTTTTGTCCTATGGCGTGACAGCTGGCATGACCCTTCAGCTTCCTAGTGTGCCTTTCACGTGCCTGCCTTTCACGGCTTGCCAGTCGTGATCCACTAGCGAGCCCTAGCCGCGAGACTCTGTTTTTCTTGCACACTCTTGAGCTTTTCTTCACATCTTCTCACACAATACCCTTACAATTTTTCCACCTAAATACAGGGTTGCTAAGTGCTAAATTACAAGCAAATTGGTCATGAAATAAAGCCAATTAAATGGTTGATTAAATTCAACCTTACAATCTCCCCCTTTGGCTATTCCGTGACAAAACCCTACAACAGACTCTAGACTTAAACGTGAGTTGGGAACAGTTGGAAAACTCACTCACACCTAACTCTAGATTCTGTAAAGCTCTTGAACATATGAATAAGTAACTCCTGAAACACAATAACATAGCAATATCATTGTATGCAGAAAACTTAATATGCATATGGAGCAAAATAAGCATGATCAAGCAAAAATGAACATAAGCATAAAAGCAATAATTCATGGCAAGATCAACACCAGTAGTCACTAAGCAAAAGTGATTACTATGTTCATTCACACAAGGAATGAACATCCGGACATGCAAAAATGATAAACTCAATTGAAGAGTATCATTTGCAAGTCCAACACTCAACCAATGCATACAAACATATATGCATCTAGGAACAATCCTACAAGGGCACAAGAGTGTTGTACTTAAGGTAATGCAAAGCATTAACAAGTACCAAAACATAAAGCACAAAGGCTGCATATGCAAAGTTTTTGCAAATACATGGCACAAACCATACAAGCCTACAATCAGTGCATAAGAACAAGAAACAACCCTCAAAGCTTACAAAAGCATCAATGGGTACAAACCACAAACAAACAAAGCTTAAAGCTGAATAACATCATACTATATAAGTGCTGAAGGAAACAATTACCACCACAGTATTTTGAGTTATCAAGGTTTTATATACAAAAAAAAAAAAAACAAAAAAAAATGATGAAGAAATCTCCCCCTCAAGAGCAGCCCCCAAAGATTCTCCCCCTTTTTGACCGGAATGGCCAAAGGGTCACTGTTTCAGTTTTGTGAAAATACCATCAACTTGAGCTGCTACCACATCAATCTGGTCCTGCATGGCAACCAATCTCTCCGACTGCTCTTTCTAGCCATCTCTGAGGGTCTTTTCCATTTCCGTAAGACGATTGTGGAGATTATCAAAGAGCATTTGCACCTTGTCAGGCTGAGGGGTAGACTGTGGTTGAGTAGTGCCCGGTTGCTCAGAAGTAGAGGAAGTAGTAGAAAATGGATGAGCACTCTTTGGAGCTTTGGATGAGTGACTCTTGCTGGCCTGTAGAGTGAACATGGAGATTGGTCAAGGACGAGCAATCACGTTCCCAATCGAGGGAGGAGTAACACCTTCACGTAAAACGAAGTTCATAATAAGACTACAGAATGGAAGGCGCCTTTGTGCTACTGTTCTGGTTGCTGTCTTTCTTATGATGTGATAAATATGGGCACAGGTGTCAATGGTGGTGCTAGTGATGAGATCACATAGAAATTGAGCCCTTCCAAGATTTATATACACCGTGTTGGTTAGCGGATAGAGGTTTGAGAACATAATTAGCTTCAATGTAGTCAACTCAGGTGAAAACTTGGAAGTACTAATTAATGTCCCTGTGCTGGAAATGTCATGGTTAGGACCAAGAATTTGAAGAATGTCCTAAATCTTTGGAGTACGATCATCATACGGCGTAAGGTCAGCATCCGCAGGACATGTGATTTTGAGAAGTTCAGCTATGGTGTCTGGATTAATGATGAACTCCGTTCCTCTTACCAGACAATGTAATTCAGTCTCAAGATCAACTGTGTTGGCGAGACATTCCTTCACAAGTTCAATCATCGGATCAACAAAATTTTCGAATAGAGCTGCCCAATCTTTTGTCTCGAAGATCCGAGGGACAAAAGTTGTGTCCAAAGTGTCAAATTTAACCTCCCGTTCCACTATAGGAGTTCCCTGGTCAAAAATGTTGAAGTAGGCATCTTGGTGCTGAGGAGATCTGAATAAGTCATTATTGAGTTCAGTGGATGGTTGTGAGGAGGATCGTGTTCTTTTTGCAACAGGCACAGTTTCTTCTTCTGTCATCACCTCTTTTCCTTTCGAGGATTGTCGAGACATCTGTAAGATAGCAAACACACAGAAAAGTACCAAATGCAATACCACAGGGAATCAACAACAGCTTGATTAGATTCAGTTAAGAATGTGAGAAAAATTTCACTTTAATCACAAACACAAGAATCAAATCAGCAACAAGATACCAGATGGTTAAAATGAAACACACTCCATACTTAAGCACAAAAACTATAAATACCACGAAACCATAGACAAATGACCCACGGCCACATACAGAGAGTATCACATAGATCTCAAACCCATATGTTTAAAGAGAATGAGAAACTCTATCAAATGAACAATGCTCAGACAAGAGACAAATATGCTGAAGTACAAACAAGATATAAAATAAACTCAGCAGCAAAGGAAAATAACCTCAAACAGACATAATCACCATTTAATGCAAACCCATATATGAAAAAAAAAAAATCGCATAGCACATGTGCAAGGTTCAACACAAGAGGGTAATGGAAAACATAGTAAGAATGAAATGAGGGAAAGAAAACCCATACCTTAGTCTTGGAGATTTATGCAGAAATGATGCAGAGATGAGAGATTTTTCAGCTAGAAACGAACTGTTAGAGAGAGAGATTGAAAAAGATAATGAACAGTCACTGAAAATCGAGGGAAAATTGAAAATCAATTTTAAAAACTGTCTTCAAAAACTCAAAACACGTGTTTTTCGCGACTTATCCAAGTCGCCAGTAAGTCGCCAGATCAAGCCGCGAAACACTGTGAAGGTAAGATTCTAGAAAAATCTTCTAAGTGTTTTTCGCGACTGGAAGGTTTAGTCGCGAAGGAGTCGCGAGCTGAGCCGTGAAAATCTCTGAGTAACCCTCGCGATTGGACCTTCCACCTGCGAACAAGTCGCCAAAATGAGCCGCGAAAAGAGCAAAACTCAAATTTTTCAAAAATTTTCTAAGTCTTTTTCGTGACTAGAGTATTGACTCGCCAGTAAGTCGCGAAAATCTCTGATTGAGCTTGCGACTGGGGCTTGCGACTATGCTGACCCGCGACTTAGTCGCCAAAACAGGGCAACACTGTTTTTGAAAAAAATTTCACAATTTTGTAAAAGCAAAGTACTTTCCAAAAACAAAAACAAAACAAAACACTCAAAAATCTTTTTGTGTTTGACCCACAAAGATTGAGCATGTGAAAACACATTTAATCAAGTACAATCACACAAATGAATATGGCATTCATTGAACATAGACTTGTGTGATGTGTGTGGATATCAAAAGTGAGATAGTTCTTAGTCCAATGTGAAGTTTCAATGATCAATTCAATTAAGGCATACATAACTAGCACTAGATTATGTGACCTATCTCAATTATAGAAGCATGCATATATAACCTCCCACAAGAACTTGATAACAACACTTTGAAGCTTTTCATTTGGCTCCATATACACATATCATTTGCCAATTTTGAGCAAAGAAACTCTCATTGAGAGATAGATGCCTGAAATTTTTGATATTTCAATTAATGAGTTAGCCTTTGGCTTTTTGGACATCTTTCATACAATTTATTTTGGTCGCTTTCCCTTTTTCCTAGTCAAATACTAGTATGTACGACAGGCTTTTGCAGCTCAATATCTCTTTACATTTGGAGATTTACATTTAGAGAACTCTTTTAAAGCATAAAAATAAAGAGTGGGAAGATATAAAGGCATGAGTCTATGCATGTCTTAAGAACAACAAAACCATTCACTAATCATTCATGACAAGGTTGAAGATCTATTTACAACAATCACATAGATTTCAGAATTTCTTTCACAATGATATGAGTGCATGAGAGACAAGCTAAGCTCGTTAAATGCACAAAGCCATTGGTACAAAGGTACAAGGCTAAACTAGTTTTGAGACAAAACTCAACAAAGTGATCAAACTATTTGGATTTTTAGCTTTTTATGTGTTTTTGGATTTTTGACACGAAAGCAGTAGAAGAATGATCATAAACAAGAAAATGAGAAAGTATTTTGAACACAAACAAACCACAAAGTAAACAAATACTCAAAAACACAACGCAAATAACTAATCATATCCACAAAGCATAGGAAGAATTAATGTATGGACATGTTATAATGCTTATGCATAAGTACCCTTTGTCACCCACATGTCACGTGCGTTTGGGGTGATATCCTTGACGGATCGGGTGCTGGAGTTAGGACTTTCAAACCTTCTGTTGAAGCTCTCCAAGCAAGTGGTGAAGGCGCCAATCATTTTCATCACATCCGTCATTTCGGAATCCCGGTTTTGACTTCTTGATTGCTCACCACCCCAGGCCCTCAAGTCATTTCTTCTTCCTCGGGACCGAGGTACACTCGCATTGTTGTCTGCTCTTAGCTTTTGACAGTTTGGTCTAGTGTGTCCTTACAATCCGCAATAGTGACAAATATAGTTTGTTCTAAAACCTTGCTGCTGTCTTGGGAGAGATCTTCCTCTAGCTCCAAATCTGACTTCAGATTGGTTTCGGGACTTGTTAAACATCCATTGATTAGCCACATTCATTTTCTTTTCAGCCTCAACTATCTCTAGAGTAGACTTATCAACAGCCGTCTCTTTGTTTTTCACAAACTTTACTTTCTTGGTGACTTTGGCTGATAAGCTACTCCCTCCAGTATATCCCAACCCGAACTTGTCTGAGGCATGTCTTTGAGATGAAATAACGTCATCTAGCTTCCTGGAGGTGACCCTATCTACCTTGGCATGAGCTTGTACTACCTCTTGCTCGAGAAACCTCACCTTCGTGTACGCTTCTGATAGCTCACCATTAAGTGCTTCAATCTCACACTTTGCCTCCTTATATCTAACCAACAGGCTTTTGAAATCTTCCTCGGCTTTCTTCATTTTCTTCACGGCTACCTTTGCCACCTTTGTATGCTCTCCCGATTTCTCAAGAAGTATTGCGTAATTCTTTTTAAGGCTAGATGCGTCTTCTTCTTCTTCACCTTCTGATTCTTCAACAATCCCAATGGACTCCTCATCAGAACATTCACACAGCTCATTCACAAGAGTACTCAAATCATCTGAAGATCCCACATGTGCAATGGTTATGAATGCTGAGTAATTTCCTTCTCCGTCACAGCTTTCTTCAGAGTCAGATTTTGATGAGTCTGAGTCACTCAAAGTAGTGGCATAAACCTTTCCTTTTGTTTTCAAATAATTTGGACATTCCTTTTTGAAGTGTCCATGTCCGTTGCACTCGAAGCACACAATGTCCGAAGGAGATTGAGACTCCTTTCCTTCTTTCCTCGTAAACTCTTTCTTATCACCTCTTGAAGATGAGAATTTCCCTCTATTAAATGGTTTCCCACTGCCCTTCATCTTCAGAAATTTTCGAAAGTTCTTTACAAGATATGCCACTTCCTTTTCCACTCCATCTTCTTCGGCGGGATCATCCATTCTTTCGGTGATAGTTTTGAGAGCAAATGATTTACTCGTCTTGTGTGAAGGCAGTCCCAGTTCATATGTTTGGAGAAACCCAATCAACTCTTGAATTTTGATCTCATCCAAGTCTTTACTCTCCTCTATGGCTATGACTTTTGCTCTAAAACATTCAGGCAAGGACCTCAAGATTTTTCTCACCACTTTGGTGTCTTCAATCTTCTCACCAAGATTGAGTTTAGCAATGAAAATTTCGTTGAGCTTCCCATAGAATCAATCAAACGATTCATCTTCACCCATCTTGAGCTCTTCAAATTTGGTGGTAAGCATTGAAGCTTTGTGTCCTTCTCCTTCTTAGTCCCCTCATAAGTTGTCTCCAAAATTTCCCAAACTTCCTTGGCCACAGTCATGTGAGATATCCACTGGAATTCATCAAGAGACATAGCACAGAAAATAGCATTTAAAGCTTTACTATTAGCATTGGCTGCTGCAAGAGCAGCCTTATCCCAATTGGCCTTAGGAGCCTCTGGTTTAGTCCAACCTATCTCAACCGCATCCCAAACAATATCTTCTATAGAGCATAAAAATGCTCTCATTCGGACTTTCCAAAATGCATAATTATTACCATCAAAAAATGGTGGAACAGTGAGAGATTGAGACCTATCCATCTCAACAAGAGGTTAAGGATCACACTTAGGTATTAACACCACAACAAGTGTACCCACTCTGATACCAATTGAAAGTTCAAAATGGGTATGAAACACCCTTGAACGTTTAGACCCCCAGATACAAAAATACCAATTCAAGCTTTCTATCAAACAATTAATGTGCGGAATATGATAACAAGCTTATAATGGAATTGATAAAACAATCTATGCCAAATATAAACACATCCGCAACAGTAAATATAAGGCAAAGATAAAGGAAAGAGAGATGCAAACACATGGACAGCATACGATGTGTTATCGAAGAGGAAACCGAAGTCCTCGGCGTAAAACCTCTCCGCCGCCCTCCAAGCGGTGATAAAATCCACTAAAGAATATAGTTGGGATACATGAACAATAGAAGACCCTCCAAGCCTAATCTACCCAAGTACCTAAGCCCTCCAAGCTTCTTGCTCCAACGAGGTTATGCCGAACCTATTTCTTCTTTAGCTTCCCGGATTCCGCTACTTGACCATAGCATCAACCAATGTATATTGGTTCTTTTCCAAACTGCTTCCCAAAGCACCAAATGGACCTTCTCACAGACGTGGGTGTGGTGAGATAAGGGTTTGGTAAATGACCTCTCAAGGGTATGACAATGGAGAGGAAGAGAGTAGAGGAATTTGTAGAGTCTCTTTGGATGAAGATTAGGGATGAATCAATCTTATTTTTTCTCTAGGGTTTTCTCTCACAAAATTCTCTCTGGAAGCTCTCTTAATATGATGGGTATAAGGGTGTATATATAGTAGGGTGAGAAGGGAATGCAAAACGTCAGTTTTTTCCAAACAGGGCAAGTTGGCGACGACCTCGCGGCTTGACCAAGTCGCGAATTCAAGTCGCGACGTAATGGCCTGGCCAGACTAGAACTTTTGTCCTGTAGCGTGACAGCTGGCGCGACCCTTCAGCTTCCCAGTATGCCTCTCACGTGCCTGCCTTTCGCGGCTTGCCAGTTGCGATCCACCCGCGAGCCCTAGCCGCAAGACTCTGTTTTTCTTGCACACTCTTGAGCTTTTCTTCATATCTTCTCACACACTACCCTTACAATTTTTCCATCGAAATACAGGGTTGCTAAGTGCTAAATTACAAGCAAATTGGTCATGGAATAAAGCCAATTAAATGGTTGATTAAATTCAACCTTACACTAGGCTTACGCCCACTCCACAATTCCATGGGTGTTTTGGGAACAGATTTTGATGGGACTAAAGTAAAAAGATGTATTGCTGTATTTAAGGCATAACCCCAAAAAGAAATCGGTAAAGTTAAGTAACTCATCATGGACTGAACCATTTCTAAAAGAGTCCTATTCCTTCTTTCTGCTACACCATTTTGTTAAGAAGTTCTAGGTGCAGCCAATTGGGATACAATCCCATTTTGAATTAAGTAATCCTTGAAAACTCCAAGAAGGTATTCACCACCACGATTAGATTGAATGGCTTTTATGCGTTTACCTAATTGATTCTCTACTTCAGCCCTAAACTCTTTGAACTTTTCAAAGGCTTCGGACTTCTGTCTTATTAGGTACACATAACCATATCTTGAGTAATCATCGGTAAAAGTGATGAAATACTCATAACCTCATTTTGCTTGGATTGACATAGGACCACATATATCAGAATGCACTAGCTCTAGCAAATCTTGAGCTCTTCTACCTTTTGCTTTAAAAGATCGTTTGGTCATTTTACCTTCCAAACAAGATTCACAAACTGGAAATTCATCAAAGTCCATGGGCTCTAAGAGTTCATCTTTGATCAGTCTTTGAATCCTATTTGAATTAATAAGGCTCAAACACAAATGCCAAAGATATGCATCACTAGTAGAAGGAAACTTTCTCTTTAACGATTTTACATGAGAGTTATTATCTAATTCAGAATTATATAATCCATGCTTATCAGGAGTTAAAATATAAAAACCATCCACAATATTGCCAGAACAGATAAACACTTTATTCTTCTTTATTACAACATTGTCTTTCAGGATAACACAATATCTATGTTTACCTAAGTAAGTAGCAGAAATTAAATTCCTACGAACATTAGATACATACAAACAGTCTTCTAATATTTGAACTCTAGATTCAAAACATAAATTACAAACACCAACAGCTACAACTGGAATCTTGCTCCCATCGGCCAAAGTAAGAAACAACTCCCCTTCTTTAAGCTTTCTGATCTCCTGGAACCCCTGCAAGGAATTGTAGATATGATTAGTACAACCTGAATCCACACACCAGGAATCCATGGGATTTTGTACCAAACATATTTCAAGAAGGAATGTATTAATCATACCTTTGTTCTTGGCAGCCTTGAATATTGGACAATTTCTCTTCCAGTGCCCTTTCTCACCACAATGGAAACACTTTCCTTTGATCTTCTTTCCTTTATCAGCAACCCCTAAGGCAATTTGTTTACCCTCTTGCTTGGTGAAGTCCTTCTTCTTCTTCTTCTTCTTACCCTTGCCTTTCGGCTTAAGTTGAGAAGTAGAAGCTTCACCAACATTGGCTTCAACATTGGAAGTGCCAAGAATACCTTTTGCCGCTACCAATTCATTCATTAATTCAGACAAAGTATAAATCTTTTTGTTCCTATTATAGTTAAGTTTGAATTCCTTGAATGATTCTGGTAGTGACTGGAGTATCATATCCACTTGGGATTCTCCATCAATATCGGCACCTAAAACTTCCAATGTATTCAGATTAGAGATCATTGTTAGACAATGCTCCCTCACTGAAGTACCTTCAGTCATTCTGGTATTATAAATTTGTCTCATGGTCTCTTGCCTTGCAAAACGGCCTTGCTCACCAAACATCTCCTTCAGACTTAGCATGATGTCTGAAGCTAGTTCTACATCCTGCATTTGATGCTGTAGAACATTTGAGATAGATGCTAGGATGTAGCACTTGGCCATCTCATTAGATTTCTGCCAATGATCATATCGTTGTTTTTCCTCAGAAGAAGCATCTAATGAAGGAAAGCTAGGACATGGTTTAGTAAGAACATACTTATGCTTTTCAGCAGTAAAAACAATGTCCAAATTTCTTTTCCAGTCAACATAGTTGGATCCAGTCTGAAAACAATAAACATGAATATTATCAATAAATTGGACATTATCTATTTAGCATATAAACATATAGTATGGAACCTTAATAAAACCATAATATAATATATGCAACGACAACCCAATCCCGCAATTAATATTCCTCGGAAGTGAGGTCATACCAATCACTATGATTAGGCGAGAAACATTCTCATTATTAATGCTATAATGTAACTCTTACCAAACAAAAATAATTTGTCATTTTCCCTTCAGCCTCTAAGTAATAATGACATAGCTCCGAAGGGAGGTTAACATTACACTTAGTCTAGTGTATACCATTGCCTAGAATCAATGTGAATCACTAAGTAACTCCATGAAAGCGTGGTCGTCCTCAATGATAAAAACACATTTCATCTATCTTTAAGAAGTTTAACTTGTAGTACCATGAATCAAACACCCTCCGAAGGGAGCAAGGCATATACGCCAAGGCGAGGTGCTTAATCACACTACTTTAAATCGATAATGGAGGCCGTGAGATGCAACCCTTATATCTCTCTCCCACTAGATGTTTTAAAGAAAAGGTTTTTAATTACAAAACATGCATAATCTAATTACACATAGTCTTAGTACTTTTACATGTGAAAACACTTAGAAAAAATTCTGATTTTCTTTCTTTCGATTGATCGAATGTGCCCCTCGATTGATCGAAAAAATTAAAAAATTCGAACTTGACCTTCTGACTTGTTTCGATTGATACTCGATTGACTTTCGATCGATCGAAAAATAAATTCGATTGATCGACTAACAATCGAAAATCTATCGTTCTAAAATCGCGAAACTCAAATTTCTAGAAATTTTCTAAGGCAGTTTTCTTGAACAAACAACTTTCAAACGAAGATGATGGTCAGAGAATGATATCAAAACTGAAATTCATTGATGCTAAAGTCTTAAAGATCAATTTAACATACTTAAATTCAAATTTAAACAACATCATGACATCAATTTTCAGTTTTTATGAAATCATAGTTTCATCAACCATGCAGAAAATTAAATGCATAATCTTCAAACAACATGAAACTATAAATTCTAATTCCAAAAGTCATAAAACATATTATACAATTTGAAATTGATGACCGCTCTGATACCATTTGTTGGATTTAAAGATGAACGCAACGGAAAATTAAGTTTAAAACAGATCTACATCATTCGAAGTTGATAACATGCGTTAAGTAAGATTTCAGAATTAGAGAACAAGTGAGCGTACCTTGAAGCGGTGAATTTCAAAACCCGAAGATTGAAGCACTTAGGGATACTTTTAGTCTTCACTCCAATTCCACTAACGCCCAAGAAGTATGGACTTTCAATTGGTTACAAAGGGATAATCAAAAGAGTGACTTACACTCTCATACACACCACCTTTCAATGATGTTTTTCTCACTTCTACAATTCTGTACGTTTTTCCCTTTTTATCTAACCAATTATCTAATTGGGCTGGCCTTTTGGGTCTTTCCAATTGGGCTTAAGTGTGTGGCTTGGAGTGGGACCAAAAAGGACGTATAAGACACTAGCTCCAATGGGCCTTGGGCTTTTCTGTCAACTTTTGACAAGTCCAAAGTTACTATTAACTATATTTAATACCACTATATAAATATAGTTGCACTCTAGGCCTTACCTATAAATTATATCCCAAGACTTTATTATACATGCAACTCTTTCATAAAATATTCATAGTAATACAAAGTCATTAATGTAGACTGCCACTTTGTAAATTACTACATCTTAATCCTTGAGTACCCGGTTTAATCCTTTAATCATTATATATTTATGAAATCCAATTCTATAAATATATACTTTAGTCTTACTAAAGTGGTTAAGCCTAACTCTCTGAATAACAAACTCATTAAACTTATCTCAAGGGAATACTTTATATTTCCATTAAGAGACTATGAATTCCATATTGAGAATACATGTTCCATCAACACTAAATGTGGCTGCCCAACATACTAAGGTTTTGACCATTACTATAGATCTCACTCCTGATATATCAAAACAACCTATACCTTATGATCAGATCCATTATTCTCTCAGGATTGAGAGTTCATGTAAATAGAAGTCGTGAGATTTATTATTCATATGACAGTCATTAGGAAAATAATAAATCTCACAACAGTCCAGTTCAATATGCCTTAACTCTTAAAACATATTAACACATCAACCAGAAGTCTCCACTTTCATGATCAAGACAAATCATCGTGATTGATATGTTATAGTCTTCATAGATGAAATACCCAATTTCATTACCGACTACGAACTATAATTCTGAGTTTACAAAGAACTTGTGATTTATATCTTCTGTGACTTTTCACATAAATCACATACTATGCATCTCATGGACCAAATGATAATGTCCTAATATTCATGTTACCATTATTTCAGATAATAATAAAACAAATTCATTAAACACAATATTAAGTCATACATAATGTCATACATAATGTCAAACTTAATATCATACATAGCATCATACAATAGGATTTAAGGGCATTAATCCCAACAACCTTAACTACCAGGAAGTTTTATTTGGTTTTATATTTATATATATATATATATATATATATCTATCTTATTGACCTTGCCATAGGTCAATAAGATCCCTTGTTGAGTGATCTACGTGCTGCATTGCTAGATCCTGCCAAAGCAAAGCAGAACACAGACCAAAATCATATGCATAGGTTTATCCACATTTTGTCCCAAAAGTTAAGCTAGGAAAGGGCAACATCATACACACCTGAAGACGAGAGGTTGCACCTTTAGGCCAGTCCAATCTACACCTTCTGACGTACTTCTCTGCATGGCGGCTGAAACAGAAACGATTGTAGACATAGATGAACTACTGTTTTCTATAGACATAAAAATGCTGATATAATTAATGGAAGTCCTTGAATGGGAACGCACTTAGCTCTTTTCAACATGTGCTGAGGTAATGGGCCTAGAACCCTTTCCATCATGGCAAGATGCTCTAAGTTCTCATGTGTCTAAAATAAAGCTTCTCCCTGCAATCAATTGCATTTCTTTATCAGCATTTGTAACACTTGCACAGTACAGCCATCTGGCTTACAATTCAACATAGATTTGAGATGTTAGACATACAGAGCACAGTTCTACCAAGATACAACCAATACTCCATATGTCACATGGATAACTCCATCCACGTCCTGGAAAGACATATAAAGCTTATACCCATAAAGTTCAACAAGATATAGAACAGGAAGAACTGGCAAAAGAGCAGTCAAAACATTAGCATACCAAGAATAACCTCGGGGGTACTGTAGTGTCTAGTAGAGACAATATAGTTGTGGTCTTGATGCTCATAAGCTGTGCTGCCAAAATCAATAACCTTAATTGCGCTAGACTTTGGCAACCGCTTATAATAGGTTCCCTCTTTTGGTGACCGGATGTAAACTGTAGTGGATTGAAAGTTATTGCATGAAATCCTCCTTCAAGGAACTACAAAAGCAAAAATTGAGAACGTGCATAGTAGAAGGTGTACCTCGTAGTCAGGTACTTTTACATACTCTGGAGAAACAAAAAGTGTGTTCTCAGGCTTCAAGTCGGTGTGAATAAGGCGCATATCGTGCATGACTGCCAAATTCGTAGACCACAACCAACGTAAGAACACATACCATAAGATTATTTTTATTAAAAAATACTTTTACGTCTCAAACTCAATAGAGTTTTCATGTATAACGCCAAAATGAAAAAATTATGTAAACAATGTTACAAAATTCCCCGAGCAGTAAAAGAAGGTTTTTAAGCAATTCCCAGTAGAGCTGTTTCCATCAACATTGACAAGGATAAAAAAAGAAATAGCAGAAGTAACAACTACACACGTGCCACACATTCCAATAGTTGCTTGCCAAGCTCGCGGACAAGATCAACAGGAAATGGGCGATAATTATTTTTCCGGAGAAAATCGTATAAGCTTCGTCCAAGCATCTCAAAGACTTGTTAAGACCATTTAAATCACAGCGGCAAGTCTTAAGGCATAAATATTTATGAAGCTGGGAAAATCATGTTATCATAAATCAACTCATACTTACAATACATACATGGTTACGATAGTCAAACCAATTCCGTATTTGTACACAACTGCAAAGAATAAAACCAGTCCACTAATATAAAATTCATCTCAAAACTGATGAAGCAGAAGGAGAGATAATATTATAAGCAAAACTACACTCACCGACTTCCAGTTTTGTCATATTTTCCAAGCAACAGGAGCACATCAATTTCTATCATTGCTGCTTCACGGTACTTTTTAATACTCCTCACAACTTTTATGGCAACCATCTCCCTTGTTTCCTTATCCCAGCATTCAAGAACCTGACCAAAGGTGCCTGAAGAATGAAAAGGATACTGGATGAGGAATGCATTGTACGAAGAAACTCAACTTAAAAAAAGAAAAGAATACAAACAGAGAGTTAAAAATACTAATCTTCACCAATCTTTCTATGGAACTTAAAAAAAGAAAAGAATACAAACAGAGAGTTAAAAATACTAACCTTCACCAATCTTTCTATGGATCTTATCTGCAATAAGGAAAGCACGCACAAGAACGACTTAATCAAAGCAAGAACTACTAAATCAAACTGATAGAGTATTGTGTAAAGGGTACATGAAGAAAAAATTAAATAAATATAAAGGAAATCCATTGGGTGAGATTAATCCCAAAGGCATAATGACTTTTGGGTAGATTGATGGGCCAAAAACGTATTGACCCATTCTGATTAAATTAATTAATTAATTAGCCAAATTATTAATTAATCAATTTTACGTGCAAATGCGTGATAGCACAAACAAATTACCAATAAACTAATTATGCAGTGGAAAATAAATAACTCGGTAATTTTTTTACAAATGGGGAAAATTAGACGGCAAAAACCCCACTGAGTGATTTTTAAGTCATTACTCCCGAAACTCCACTATTATCACAATAAGCAGTTACAAGTAAATGAATCCCAAGTACCTTACCAATCTACAGTTAAACCCTTACCTCAATACCCAATTAGACTTGTTTTGTAGTGATAGTTTCCCCTTTTGATGCACGGCTCCCAAGTATGTAACTAATCAATACGCGGATCCCAGTACATGACTTTAAACATCAACTAGAAAGACTTGTTGGCTGCAAAGTTCTTCAGTTCAGCCACAATGAAGATCAAGAAGATGCTTGGTCACAAAACCAAAAGGTGCACATACACAGCAACTTCTTCAGAAGAGATGATCTAGGGCAAAACTTTATCTCCGGTCACAATTCGCTTGAACAGAGTTTGCTCAATGCTTGTGCAACTTGTGAACTCTTTTACGGCCCTTAAAAAAATCTTTTTATATGTCTAGGGTTAGCAGAAAAGAAAGCCCAAAGACACATCCACATATCCCAAGAAATCATATCAGAAATTCTGATTTTATAAATCTCGATAGATAGAAGCTGTCGAGCCACGGGCAAAACAGCTTCTTTAAATCTCGACACATGCTAGCTGTCGAGCTTTAGTAACTTTACACTTTCAACTTATTTTCTTGGACAGACTTGAAGACTTCAACACTTGATCTTCAAACATGATTTCTTGAAGTATTTCAACACAACCTAGATCTACCCAAATACAAGTAAAGTGCGTTTTGTCAAAGGATTAACCATTACATAAAAGAGTGACATATGTTCTTAAGAAGTGAACCATATATGTCCTCACAATCTCCCCATTTGGCAATCCGTGACAAAACCACAACAAACAAATGAGATATGAGAGAAGTCATAAATCACTCAACTTATATTCACTTGTTGAATACAATAAAATCTATCCTAATACAAACTCTTGAAAAACTTTGCAAGAAGAGAGTTTATGACAAGTAGACTTTGACAACCTGTATTTCTAAAACACTTTAAACAAAACTCATCAAGACATCTTTGTGTGAAACAGAAATAATAGATTGCATACAAGTATAAGAAGCATGTGTATAAAGAGAGAAAAAAAACAACACATGTAAGGTAGGTGAAAGAAACATATATCAACATATAAGGAAGATAAGTACAAAGTATGTAAAAATGATCATAAGATCCAATGTACAAGAACAATATATCTATAACAAAAAGAAAAGAAAAGATACATCATATCCTCACTACATTCCTCAAATATCAACACTCCCCCTAACAAAAATTCCTATACTAACTCTCCCCCTAAGATGACTACTTTCATATCCCAAAATTACTCCCCCTTTTTGTCACGAGTGACAAAAGGTAGAGTGTCAAGTAGACATCTCATCAGTAAAGCTAGCATCTCCATCATCATCATCCAAAGTATCATCATCATCAATATCATTCGAAGCATCAGAATCAGAAGCCACTGGAGTTGGTGAAGGAGTAGCCTCAAAAGCATAGCCACCTATAGCCGCCTGCCATTGTGCAATACGACTGACATGAATGTTCACCTAATACAACTCTGTAGAAAGTGTATCAAGGTGAGCATCTATGCGCTACAGCTGTGTCATGATGTCTCTAAGAGATACATCGCCTATGGAAGAGAAATGAGTAGATGTAGATAGAGCAGACCGAGAGGGTGCTGAATGAGATGGAGTCGAACCAGAGGGAAGAGCTACTAACTCCTGTCGTGACCTAAACTGAGCCTCATTACATTTTACAGTAGCGGCATCTATGGCACACATGAAAGAAAAGTGATCAGAAAAGGGAAAAGGAATAGAAAAGTGGCGTAGAATCCATGTGATAGCTGAAGGGAAGATGTACTTATCACAGGTAGCCATATCCCTAAACACATCTACGATGAAAAGAATGAAGTGTGAAGGAAAATCTATAGTAAGGTACTCTAACAAGGAAAGCAAAAAGCGAGCACGAGGCTCTGTGATAGAGTTATAGTGAGAGAGTGGGTGCAAAACAAAAGTCATCCCCATGTTCATGAATCTAGGACCTTTAGCAAAAGGCCAACATGGCGTAAACTGATGCTCACCCCAAACAGATGGGTGCTTAAAGAAAGCAGACATCATCTCATCTTTGGACACAGTTCTCAAACGCTCACAATCGGGGTAGTTAGGATGCTCTACCCTTGGAACTCGAAGCACATCCGCAACAAGTTGCGATGTGACAACAAAATGCGTACCTCTAATACGAGTGTGAAAGAGAGGTACTGAAGAATCAATCCCGTGCATGTTGGAGTAAAACTCTTGAATAAGCATACCGGGACATCACAGTGACGTCCATCCTCGACTGTGAATGACATCGAGAAGGTTAGTGTCGATGAAGTTCGCCAAAATGACTCTGCATTCCAAATGAACACCTCGTCGAGAAAAGTTCTCCGAGTAGGCCTTTTGGGCGTCCTCATCATAGAACCGAATGTTAGAAGGAGTAGTATCAGAAGAGAAAGATGATGCCCGAAATGAAGAAGGTTCTGACATGGAGCAAACTTACGTTTAGGTGCCATAAACACGACTAATGTAAACAAAGAGGGAGAGGGAGGGAAGGAGACAAATAGAAAAGTCCCAAAACATTTCAAATATATCAAAATATATTGAAAATAGAGTACATATGCATGAAAATGCATGAGCATGTGACATGCTAAGTAAAAAGCATTATAGGCTCAGCCCAATCCAATCCTACCAGCACATAAACATATGGCACACATCTAAATGCATGAACATACTGTTATAATGCAAATGTGATGCAATGTATGAGGTTTTAAACACATTTAAATGAAAACCTAACCCAAAATTGCAAGAAAAACTCATCAATTTCGAAAAACCCTAAAAGTTTTCAAAAACCACAAAACCTAGATTTCAAATCATGAAATGCATGAAGAATGAAGAGATAGGAAGCTTACCAAGTGAAGAAAAACTTGAGGAAGCTTGAAGAAACCTTGAGGAGCAAGATTGGAGTGAGATGAGAGTGTTTAGGAGAGAAAACAGAGAGCTATCGAGAAAGAGATCAAGAGAAAATGAAAACTGGATCGCACAAGGGGTATATATAGCATTCTCAGTAAATCTCGACAGATGAGGTATTAAGAAGTGTCAAGACAGCTATCGAGGAAGGTGTCGAGAAAAAGAATGTCGACAGCTGAAGGTGTCGAGGAGGCATCGAGGGATAAAACACCAGATTGAGGACAAAAGCTCAATCGATCGGCCTGGTGTTGAGATTTTATCGAGGAGGCAGGAGATTTCTCGATCGATCCACCAGGTGTCAAGGAGGTGTCGAGATTACGATAAGAAAAAGCTTATGAAGCTTGACAGATAGCAAGGTATCGAGGAGGTGTCTAGATAGCTTTTAAAAACAGTTTTTCGAGAAGAGAAAAACACAGATATGAATGCAATCCAACATGCAACTCAAACACTAATCTAATCAACATATTAAGCTCTCAAAAACATCTCTCAAGAAGAAGTTAAGCACTTGGATCCTCAAAAACACACACACACACACACACACACACACACACACACACTAAACAAGTCTAACAAATTTTATATTTTAAAAACAAGTTAAATTAGTTTAGTGAGCATAAATTAACACATGTAAAACCTTGTGATGGTCAAATCACATTGTACCTACACATGTATCAAGAGTAGCAAAGAATATTGCATGTTGTGTGTGAAAAACATCGCAAGATTGCATATGTGTGTACATGTTATAACGATTTGAGATATAAGAAAATCACTTTAACTCACACACAATCATAACTGTTTGATGGGGACAATCACCTTTGAGGTACATCCTATAACTCTCACATCTCTTAGAATATATGCTTGCAATCATATTTAAAGCATTTTTTATCTTTTTGCTTTTTATTTTCTTCGCATATTTTTTTTTCTTCTATTTAGCATATCATGCATAGGTATATAAGAGAAAGAAAAGAAATACCCAATGATATTTAACATTCCAATTTTGCTATGCCGAATCACACAAATGTCATCGACACTGCACTTTTGCTATGCCGAGGCATACATGTGTCTTTCATGATTGGTAGGGAATAGTGATGAGATGGTTATTTATGCCTTTCTCTTAGGATTTTCTAGTCCTTCCCATCAAAAAGAGTGATACGAGTATTAAGTTTAAGAGATAACTTAATCTTACTCATCACACACAAGAGCCACAAAGCTTACTTGCTTAGTTGTGCATAGAGATGCTCATTTAGGTTACAAAAGATATAAAGTTTAGAAAACTTTGTTTCAATGGCCATCCAAAGTACATAAGTACCAAAGTACACAAAACACACACTGTTTTTGTATTTTTCTGATTTTTCAATTTTTTTTTTTTTTTTCCAAAACAAAATAAACAAAACTGAAAACAAACAAACAAAAACATGTTAAATAAAGTAAAGTATAAAACTAGACTAACTCAAAATAAATGCAAAACACACAAGTAATGCAACAATAAAAAACAAGAAAATAGAACAAAGTGATAAAATCACTTAGTGTCCTTTTTCTTCCACACCTTAGAAGAACCTTTCCTTTAATTAAACCCTTGAACTGGTAGTGAGGGGGAAGAATTGAAACCGTTCAAGTTTAAAAGGAACATGAGGGCTTTGAGAAGATCACCAAGAGGAGCAAGAGAGGATTGAAGCTGATTTTGGCTTCCAGATGCGATCATGCCATTGCTCTATTGAGTGGCTAACCACTTATAGCAATTTGGTCGAATATGAACGACATCTCCATAATGATGACAGAGATGTTGCTTCTTCTGTTTGGACTTTTGAGAGTTAGCCATCTTAGCCCTAGAGTTCTTAACATCTTTCTTATCCTGCTTAGCGGGTGCTTCTAAGATAGATTTACCATTTTCTAGGTTCTCACTAGCTAATTCAGTTTTAATATCAGTGTTCTTAATTTTAGTATTATTAGTAGGAGGAACAAATACAGTAGCACTAGTAAAAGCAATATTAGAGGAAGAAAGACCATACCCTAAACCTGTTCAATCCGAAGCAGATTTCTGAATGTTGAGCATCTCATCAAGCTTTGCACTTTAAGTCCTCTCCAATTGAGCTCTAACTTAAAACAGCTCTGCTACAAGCTTCTTGATCTTTTCAGCCATGAAATTGTGCTGAAACCTCAATGCACCAATTGTTTGATTAGCTTCATCAAACTTTGTGGACAGCTCTTCACGATCAAGTTCCACATCACTGAGCTTCTTGGTGGCCAGCCTATACAGTTTCTCATGCTTCTTAGAGAGCTTGTAAAATTTTTAATAGGATGTATGGATGTCATCTTGATCATCCATCTTCTCACACTTATATTCCACTAATTCTTCTTCTTCTTCCACGTTTTCAATAATCCCTTCAGTAGGATTGACTGTGGCAGTGAAGGCATTCAAGATTTCGTCATCCTCATTGTCGGAATCATCCTCAAACTCAGTGTCACTCAAGGTTGCACCAAGTGCCTTACTCTTCCCAATGCTCTTGAGATATATGGGGCATTCTTGCTTTATGTGACCTAATCCATGACACCCAAAACACTTTGGTCCTGCAGGAACAGTGTACTGACCGCCATCCTTAGCATTCTTTTTCCCTCTGTCTTGGCCCTTAGACTGAAAAGAACTAGATTGTCTGCGGTCCTTGCCGAAGTTCCTCCCATTGGCATTCTTCATTAACTTCTTGAACTACCTTGTAATGTAGGACTTCATCTTGGAATTTTCATCATTAGAAGACTCATCTGTGTCACTGCTCTTTGCCTTCAAGGTCAAGCTCTTACTTTTACCCGACTTGCCAATCCTTGATAATCCTAACTCGTAGGTCTGCAAGTTTCCAACCAACTCAGTCAAAGGAATGTTGTCAATATCCTTTGATTCCTCTATTGCCGTAATCTTCACATGGAATCTCTCGGGTAGAGATTTGAGCACTTTTCTCACAATCTTGGGTTCAAGAATGGTTTCCCTAAGATTGAAGGCTGAGTTCACTATGTCCTTAAGCTTGGCATAGAACTCATTGAACAACTCATCCTCCTCCATTTTTATTTCTTCAAAGCTTGTAATGAGTCTTTAAAGTTTTGAATCCTTGACAGCTTTGCTACCCTCATAGGTTGTCTGGAAGATGGTCCATGCTTCCTTAGTAGTTTCTATGGAGGATGTCATCTTAAACTCCTCATTGATGACTGCACTGAATAAGACATTCAATGCTCTGCTGTTGAAGTTTGCCGCCTTGATCTTGGCTTCATCCTAATCGGTTGGTGCTTCCTTTGGCTTGGTCCAGTCAATCTCCATAGCTTGCCACATCTTTTCATCTAAATATTGCAAGAAAGCTCTCATGCATACTTTCTAGTATGTATAGTTAGTGCCATCAAATAAAGAAGGTATGATTAATGACTATCCTCTATCCATGACAAACAGGGTTCAATGGACCAACATAGTAAAGAATAAACCTAATTAGAGTGTGCCTGCTCTGATGCTACTTGATAGGCCAAAAACGTATTAAGCCCTTGTGATTAAATTAATTAGTTAATTAATTAGCAAAGTTATTAATTAATCAATTTAACACACAAATGCGTAGTAGCATAAACAAATCACCAATAAATTAATTGTGCAGCGAAAAATAAATAACTCGGTGATTTGTTTACGAATAGGGAAAACCTGATGACAAAAACCCCACCGGGTAATTTTCAGGTCCCCATTCTTGAAACTCTACTATTATCACAACAAGCAGTTACAAGTAAAGGAATCCCAAGTACCTTACCAACTTACAATTAAACCTTTACCCCAATACCCAATTGGACTTGTTCTGTAGTGACAATTTCCCCTTTTGATGCACGGCTCCCAAGTACATAACTAACCAATGCGCGGATCCCAGTACGCGACTACAATCATCAACTAGAAAGAGTTGTTAGTTGCAAAGTTCTTCAGTTCATCTACGATGAAGATCAAGAAGATGCTTGGTCACAAAACCCAAAGGTGCACATACACAGCAACTTCTTCAGAAGAGATGAACTATGGCAAAATTTTGTCTCTTGTCACAATTTGCTTGAACAAAGTTTGCTCAATGCTTGTGCAACTTGTGAACTCTTTTACGACCCTTAAAACAATCCTTTTATATGTCTAGGGTTAAATGAAAAGAAGGCCTAAAGACACATCCACGGATCCCAAGAAATCAGATCAGAAATTCTGATTTTATAAACCTCAACAGATAGAAGCTATCGAGCATCTATCGAGATAGCTATCGAGCCACAGGCAAAACAGCTTCTTTAAATCTCGACACATGCTAGCTATCGAGTTTTAGTAACTTTACACTTTCAGCTTGTTTTCTTGGACAGAGTTGAAGGCTTCAACACTTGATCTTGAAACATGATTTCTTGAAGTATTTTAACACAACTTAGATCTACCCAAGTACAAGTAAATTGCGTTTTGTCAAAAGATTAGCCAATTACATAAAAGAGTGACATATGTTCTTAACAAGTATACCACATATGTCCTAACATGGATGAATTTTCTTTTTTTGTTTTTTGGAGTTGGGGTGAGGATGATTGAATATGAAGACTGTTTTGGACTCTTGTTGCACAAGACAGAGACTTTTTGTGGAGGATATTAAGTAATTTCCACTGTTAATTATAGGTCCTATTTTAAGAGTATTTTGAGACTTTTTGGAGGGTGTTTCAGCTGGACTTTCAGAGTGATTCAAGTGTTGTAAGTAATTGTGCGTAATATGCACAAGTTTTGTTCATTAGGTTCTTAGAAGTCAAAAGTTTTCAAAAGTAATGTTTTTAATCTTATGTTTTCTAAAGTTTATCAAAATGCATTTCTTTATGTCATTTAAATAGAAACTTCGACTTTTAAATAATGTTTTA
This sequence comes from Quercus variabilis, assembly GCA_030445155.1. Classification (NCBI taxonomy): domain Eukaryota; kingdom Viridiplantae; phylum Streptophyta; class Magnoliopsida; order Fagales; family Fagaceae; genus Quercus; species Quercus variabilis. The sequence goes on along the minus strand of CP129447.1, from coordinate 44,716,648 downwards.
AAGAGAAATTTTGAATTTCAAATAAAGTTTTAAACATCGAAATCTCATTTAAAAGATGATGTCTAAATGAAACTATTTTCAAAAAGGAATTGAGTTTCAAGATAAGTTTTCTAAAAAGATTCTTGCTCTTTAAGCTGTTTAAAACCAAGTGATTTCAAAGTCATATTCTTATTTTCCAAATGGTATTTTAGACGTTTCTTTTAGCAATTTGGTTTTTCAAACTTACTCAAGAATTGTAAAAATATGTATATAAACTTTTTAGTTCTTATTCATTCCCTAAGAGAGTCAAGCATCCTTTAATTTATGTTTAAATTTGATATTGTGATCTTCGATATGCCTATTTATTTGAAATAACTATTAATATTATGAAAATTATTATATTTTGTATAAAATTTTCTTTTGCGATATGTGACTCAAAATAAGTGTTTTTAGAATTGATCAAGTATATGTGTAAGCTCGCTCACAGGGTTGTATGTGAGAATAAGTGTTGATCCCTCACTAGCAGGGGTTAGATGTTGGTATCTGCTCATAGGATTGTATGTGAGAATCTAAAAACATGTGGATCTAAGCACAAACATTAAATTTAGACATATCCTAGCCCAAGAAGGCTAGGCCAACAACATCAAAGCAATAAATCATGGCATAAGCAAGGAAACATGCTAGTAAAACTATAAGAACATGCTAGAAAGAAAGAACATGCTAAGGAAAACAATAAAAGCATTTTATTAAGCAAAAAGAAGCTAGGAAAAGCTACAAACGGAAAATGGTGTGTATTGTAGCTAAAAAGCTACATCCACACCCCTAAACCTCAAATCTAAGGTATGGAACCAAGAAGAGGAAGATTGAGTGCAAGAACACTACCTTGAAGATTGAAGAAAAAAGATGAGAATCTAAGGTGTTTGAGGGTGTTTTGATGTATTTGGGAGAGAAAATAGACAGAAGAGATAGAGAGAATTTGCCTAAAACTTCCCTGAATTATTTATTTTATTTTATTTTATTTTTTTTGTTGCAAAATGAGGGGTTTGGAGGCTTTTATAGTTGAAAAGTGACTTTTCAGTTGCTGGCACACCTTGTAGGCCCGCGCAGCCACCTTGTTGACGTCAGCAGCTTTGGCCTTTTCCCAGTTCAACTTCAGACACGTATTTGAAGGCCTTCCCAAACATGGATTGAGCTCATCTTGGTGTCCCTTGAAAGCTCTGGATATCTAGTTTCCAAAACACTAAAGAAATTGAAAATTCAACGACTAGATCAAAAGTTATGGCCTTAGGAAGCATGCTAATGCACTTTTACGATTTTCTAGATATTCGTTGGAAAGGGAATTTGATAATCTTCACAATGGCAATAGTCCCAATCCATTCTGATGGTCAAATCAAAATTAGGGTTCTAGTGCCTCTAGGAGCCAACCTCAAGTCAAACTCGATGAACATCACCAAGTAGCTCGAGTTTGATGTAGAAACATGAAAAATGACATTTTGGGATGATTTTGACTGACTTTGACTTTTAGTCAACCTAAGGTTGACTAGGATAATTTTGGTTAATTTGACCTGAAATAGCACTTCGAGTGCTCTAATGTCTGAACGGGTTGCACCATGTCAATCTAAATGTTTCTACAACCCCCTGGAGTTACTCACCATGTCTACAAACCCCTGGAGTCAACATCACCATGTCTGAACGGGTTGCACCATGTCAATCTAAATGTTTCTACAACCCCCTGGAGTTGCTCTAAATGTTTCTACAACCCCCTAGAATTTGACCCTTAATGCCTTTGCTAGGGAGTTACTCACCAGGTTAGGCTTAGGAATATGTCAGTTTAGTCCTAACACATGGAGGCTAGTCATCTCTATGCAAGTTTTTTGTAGGGAGGTATTTGAAGGGGATCGTCCTCTTACTATGGGCGAGTTCCTCTACTACTACAAGATCTCAGAAATTAACCAATCCCTTGGCTTTTACCAATTCATAGCCAAAGAGAAAGATTGTAGACTAATAAAATCACTTGTCACATCAGATAGGAATTGGAAGACAGTTTTTCTTCGTCTCTTGTTTTTGGGTTAGACACCCTACTGAGGTTGGTAGGGATTCATTTGCCCCTTATACAGGAGAGTTAAGGAACCTTCGTCCTAAAGGTATGTATATTATTATCATTTTCTTATTATTATTATTATTATTATTATTATATTTATAATCATCTAACAGTTCTTTGTTTCTCTCTCTCTCTCTCTCTCTCTCTCTCTCTTCTTCTTTTTTTTTTTTTTTTTTTGCAAGTGTTAGACGACCATTTTTTAGCAGGTTCTATCTTGAACACATCCAGAAGGCTCATTTATACATTGATAGGGCTTTTCACTCTTTGGTTACCCTTCAACATCTTACCATTTAGGGACTTAGTCCTAAGCTATCTACAGAAGCTTTAGCTCACAAGCTTACTGCTCGTAGACGTGAGTCTTTTTCCTCTCTCTCTCTCTCTCTCTCTCTCTCTCTCTCTCTTTAAGAGCTTATTTTAATATCACTTCTTGAGTGACTAACGTTTTTCTTTTCAAGGATGCAACCATGAAAGAAAATAAAGGCAAGGAGGTGGTGGATGAGGCAACTAGGCAAGAGGTCTAATCTCAGCCTCGTCCTGCCATTGGGGATAAAATAAAAAAATTTATCAAAGGCAATTGACTTGGAAAATCTTCCAAGCCATTGCAAAGAGAAGAGGGTGAAGCATAGGTCATCCAAGCCTGGGGTCGTCAAGCTTGGCCTTCCTACTCTTCCTACCTCTCAGCAGCCGTCCATTCAAATCCAAGATATGGATTTGTCTAAACCTGCTAGAGTTCCTCCATCCAAAACTGCTGTGCCTACCTCATTTCAGCCTTCTTAGAAGGTTCCTATGAACCTTCTTGAAAACAAGGATTTAGCTTGGGAAATGTTTGAGAAGGTTGTGACCAGTAAGGACCTGGCTGTGTGCTATGACATGTCATTGAAAGAATTTGAGTACTTTGCTATTCATGATCTTTTCAAGGTATGTAATTACTTTTACCTTTTACCTGTCGTAGTAATATATGTATATATATACATTTTCTAACAGAATTTTTAATCACTTGTGTAGGCAATGTCAAAGTTCATCGCTGCATCCAGGTAGGCCACGGAGATGGACAAGACAAGGATCTTGCTTGAGATGAGGATCCAGTAGGTCAAGAATGACTGCAAGGGGTGGGTTATGGTGGTAGCTAAGCCTAAAGACAAGGCTAAGGAGCTGCAGAACCTAGCTGAAGAGCTTAGAGCTAACATTGTTGAGAATGATACTCGTCTTGACTACCTTCAAAAAAGGAATGACAAGTTGAGTACCTTTCTTAATAAGGCAAAAGAAGACACGGTAGTGGAGTTCAAAGCCTTTAAACAATTCACTGATTTACTGGACACCAACTACGCAGTTGGCTTTGAATAATTTCGTATGGACACTATGGAAAACTTCCCTGAAGGTTACTTTAGCTCCATCAAGCTCAACCTTGGTGTTGTAAGCTCTCTCCTCTAAACAAGCTCTGAAGATGTGAATATTGAAGATGATGCCACCACTCAGCTTGCCCAGGACGACCATAATGCTGGAGATAACCCCCCTCAATGAAAGTTAAATTTTAGCGTCTTTGTTTATCTTTCTATTTTTTACCCCCCTTCTTATAAGGTTCGTTGTTTTGGACCGTTTGAAGTTATTCAAGTACATTTTACTCGTCTATAATATTTTGGACAAGCTTCCAAACAGTTGCCTTTTAGGCTTTATTTTATAAAGGTTTTTGGACTGTAGTTGTCTACCATTTTCTAAACTTTTATGAATGAATGTTTATTTCCATCACTTTTTCATTTACTATTGAACATGTTATTGTGTGGACGAACTTTTCTTTGTTTACATCATCCATTATATTGGTTTCAAGTGTGGTTCGTCCACTCATGAAGGCATTTGGCTCATCCATGACAAGAATTTCCTCATGTTTAACATCTTTACCATTCTTTAAATTTTGCAAGTATAACTTGTCTTACGAATGGCATTGATTTTACTAGCTTTAATCATCCAAAGACTTGATAGATGGTTCTATTTTTCATCCATAGGACTCAACTTTTAGGCAAGAAGTTTCCAGCATTTTACTCGTCAAAAGATTGGATTGTTTTAGCTGGTTATACTTATCCGTGCAAGCATTTTCATGTACATTAGTTGGACGAATATGCTTCAGGCTTTACCTCGTCCATTGTTTAGATGAGTGTGCCTTGAGTTTACTTTTCTTTTCTTTATCCCTATTTTAAGGAAAGCTTGATAGACATTACCTCCCTACGTCTAGAGATTTTACTCGTCTTAGGCCGTTAGCCTTCTTGTGGATGAAATCATGAAAATTAGAAATTCATAAATTACATATATTGGAAATCCAAACTGTATATATGTAACATAAACATCATCTACAAGCATGACACATGCTTTAGAAGCTAGTGCCTATTAGGGAATTAAGAATACATATGGATCGTCTATGACTTTGTCCATAGCACATAGTTTAAAAACTAAAACACCTCTAGGGAATTAAAATATAACACAGTGTTAATAAAGAACACATGTAACAGAAAGCAAACACGTAACAGAAAGCAAACATATGTAATAGAAAACAACGAACTTTATTTTGTTTAGATTGACAACATCTTGGATGATTCTGTCCATGATGCTTGTCCAGGCTAACCCCTTATTGATAATATCTTTTTAAATGCTCGACATTCCAGGGGTGCTTTAGCTTTCTCCCGTCTAGGGCTTCTAAGTAACACGATCCTTGCCTTTTGCAGTTAATAACCCTATAGGGTCCTTACCAATTAGGTCCTAGTTTCCCATGGGCTGGATTTTTGGTTGTCAAAGAAACCCTTTTTAGGATTAGGTCTCCAATGCTGAAGTGCCTAGGCTTGACCATTACATCATATTATCTAGCCATGAGGTTTTTATACCTTGCTAACCTTTGCTCTGCGTTCATCCTTACCTCATCTATCAGATCAAGGTTGAGGTGAAATTGCTCGACGTTATCCTCGTTCGGATACTTCATTACCCTGTGGTTTGCCATATGCACTTTTGTAGGTATCATTGATTCACTTCCATGGGCTAGTTTGAAAGGAGTTTTCCCTGTGGGGGTCCTCACAGTCGTCCTGTAAGCCCATAAAACTCCTGGTAGCTCGTCTGGCCATACTCTCTTTGCCCTCTCAAGCCGAGTCTTAAATATTTTCAACAAGGATCAGTTTGCCACTTCTGCTTGACTATTTGCTTGCAGGTGGGAGGGTGAGGAATAATGATTCTTGATTCCAAATTGCTCACAGAATTCTCTGAAAAGTGTGTTGTCAAATTTCCATTCATTGTCTAATATTAATACCCTAGGTACCCTAAACCTACATATAATGTTCCTTCAGACGAAATTTTTGACATGTTACTGTGTAATCTTTGCTAGGGGTTCTGCTTCCACCCACTTAGTGAAGTAATCAATCCCTACTCCTAAAACTTCATCTGCCTAGTTCCAAGTGGAAAGGGACCTAAGATATCCAATCCCCATTGCGTAAAGGGCCATGGGGCCATCATCAGAGTGAGATACTTCAACGGCTGCTTGGGGACGTTGCTAAAGCGTTGACATTTCATCACACACCTTACGTAAGCCTTTACATCTGCTTGAATAGTTGACCAGTAGTAACTTGCATGGACGACTTTATGGACTAGTGCTCTTGCTCTTGAGTGGTTTCCACATGCTCCTTCATGAACTTCTCTTAACACATAGTTTGATTTGTCCAGAGCTAAGCACCTTAAGTGAGGCTGAGAGAAGCCCATTTTATATAGTACCTCGTCTATGAGGACATACTTGGCAGCTTTGATCCTCAATCTTCTGGCCTCATCCCTATCCTTTGGAAGTCTTCCATCTTTGAGATAAATTACTATTGGAGTCATTCAATTTTCTTCGTCTTCAACCTGTTGTATCTCTGGAAGATCTATTAGACTTTGTCATACTCGCCCATAGCTCCCCCTGTCGAAGCTACTTTTGCCAAAATGTCTGCTTCCATGTTTTCCTCCCTCGGGTGCTGAACGAAACTGACTTCTTTAAATTTGTTGACAAGTTGCTTTACCCTGCTTAGATACTTCTTCATCTGATCTTCCTTAGCTTTACACATTCCATTTACTTGATTGATAATCAACTGTGAATCTCCTTGGACGACTACTGACTCCGCCCCTAAGGACTTAGCCAATTCCAATCCTTTAAGGAGAGCTTCATATTCAGCTTCATTATTGGTGGTTTGGTATTGTAAACGGGCTGCATATTTCAACTTATCTCTTTCTGGGGACTTGAGTATAATTCCAATTCCTCCCACATATAACATGGACGAGCCATCCACATTGACGACCCACCTCTAAGCTTCGTCCACCTTGTCTTGCTCGTCTTGGTTGGGAGTGAATTCTACAATGAAATCCGCCAGTACCTATGCTTTTATCTCATTTCTTGGTTGGTACCTAATATTAAATTCGTTGAGTTCTATGGCCTATTGGATTAGTCGTCTTGCGGCTTCCAATTTGTTAATCGTCTTCTTTAGTGGATGATCTGTTAAGACATTTATGACATGAGCCTGAAAGTAATGCCTCAACTTCCTAAAAGCCAAGACCAAAGCAAAAGCTAGCTTTTCCATCATTGGGTATCATCCTTCTACCCCTCTTAGCACTCGGCTTGTATAATAAATTGGCTTCTGTATCTTCCCTTCTTCTCTATTCAACACTAAGCTCATTGCATGCGTGGACATTGCTAAATACAAATATAATTCTTCACCTGGCATAGATGGGCTTAGTAGAGGAGTTGTTATGAGGTAGACCTTAAGGTCTTGAAAGGCCTTTTGACACTCGTCCATCCATTCAAATGCCTTCTTAAGAACCTTAAAAAATGGCAAGCACTTGTTAGTAGCTTTAGAGACAAACTTGTTAAGGGCAGCAACTCATCTGGTGAGAGATTGGACTTCTTTAATGTTCCTTGGTGGCTCCATATTTAGTATTTCCTGGATTTTATCAGGATTCGCCTCAATTCCCCTATGTGAAACCATGAACCCATGAAACTTACTAGACGAGACTTCGAAAGCACACTTGCTTGAATTCAACTTCATGTTATATCGTCTAAGCATATCAAAGGTCTCTTGAAAGTCGTCCAAATGCTTTTCCTCGTCCAAACTCTTTACTAGCATATCATCTATGTAAACTTCCACATTTTTTCCAATCTGTGGATGAAACATATGGTTGTCTAGCCTTTGATAAGTTGCTCCCGCGTTCTTTAAACCGAAGGGCAACACCTTGTAGCAAAACAAACCTTGGCTGGGAACAAAAGATGTTTTCTCTTGGTTTGCCTTGTCTATCTTTATTTGATTATAGCTTAAGAAGGTGTCCATAAAACTTAGCAATTTATGACCCACAGTTCAATTTATGACCCACATTAGTATCATTGACAAAATATAGTCTTTACAAAACATTTACAAATAGTTTTAACAGTAATACAATATATTCTATAAAACTGTCAAGAGTAGAATATTTAACTATAACACTGTAATCATTAAATAAAATAATAACCACTTTAATTAGCCAAAATACACCAAACAGGTAGAAACAATATATTATGACAATAAACAGTCTTTTTCCACTTATAAAGATTAGTAACAATAAAACAACAGTTCGATATGGAAAACATTAGTTAGACAAAGACATAAGCTGCTAAACACTCGGTGGGTGATTCCCATGGGGAACAATAACACTAATCTCAAAGAGGCAACATTGGCTCCGAAAAGCAAACGATAATATTGTACCACACCATAATAACACTACATCGGCCGAAGGCCAACACTTAACCCTGTGTTGGTAAACGTTGCAGACTGTCTAACTGACTATTTGAAAACATTATTGACATGTACAGTTTCATAATACTATACAATAAATAATAAAATTCTGGTATATATTATGCATTTACAATGGTATAAGTTTTTGAAACTTCACTTTTGCAATTATGTATATTTATAAATATATTTTTACCATATATATATATATATATATATACGTCCTGAGAGACGTCATGTTCTGTAGTTCACTTACCTCTAGTTGCTAAATTAAGTTTTACTTCAATTGTTTGAAACGACATCAACTAGAACCTAAATAACACCAAAGATAGGTCCATCAATACACAATTTCCCACTTAAAATCAGTTTTCACACTTAAATAGTCTTAACCTAGACAATATTGATATATTCAAAATAGTTTTATATATAGTTGAAGCCAATATTATCCTTAATATATAACAATCCCATTGTCAGCCCATTATTCCTTTAATACTGCCAAACCTAATGATGGAGCTGGACAAGTTTGAACATTGGCGGGCCCACAACAATACATGAGATGGAATTGGCTTGAGCGCAACTAGCCAATCTGAAAGAAACAAACCAACATGGTCATAAGTAGAAGCTAGAGTTATATCTTTTTGTTGGCAGACTCACCATACTTCTATAGGTACTATAATTATCTAACCAAATTAAAAGCAACAAGGTACCCATCCTGCCATATAACTATTTACATCACTCCTAATCTAATATAATAACAATATAGGACATCTTTTATAGGTGGAGATTCATGAGACCAACGTCTCTTAGCTCCTTTCCATGACACAAGCTTATATGTACATGCCTAGTCTAAGAATGATAAAAATCATAGGAGCCCCTTTTCCAATAATATAGTCATAGAATCCATACCTGTAGTCTCTACTCACAGCCACAGTGACGGAAGGCAAAGTTCGGTAGTGTGATGCGGCTGAAGCAAAAAGGCAACCTCCTAAGTTTATGTACGTGTAGCGTAAGAGGTAAAAGACTGGGTTTTAATTATTTATTTAAAAGCTTATCAAGGCTCATATAATTACTTATGTCACCTCACTTGGGCTTCTTATTTTATAGCATTTACTTATTTTTAATATCCTAGGCCTAAATCAATTAAATCCATTTAATTGTGGGCCTCCTTTTTAATTTACGCATAATAATTAAATTGGTGTAAAAAAAATATGGGGTGTTACATTCTCCCCCTCTTATAAAATTTTCGTCCTCAAAAACTCAAACATACCTCAATTTACCGGTGCTTCAATCTTAATAGGGTCCACTTTAATTCCATCTCTAGAGATCATATGTCCTAAGAACACCAGTTGAATCAATCAGCACTCACACTTTCTCAATTTAGCATGCAACCTCTTGTCTCTTAAAATTTGCAAAACAATCCCAAAAAATATCACTTAATCTGACCAAATGTCACTTCTTAAACTTAGCATATAAATTCTATTTATCAAAAGTGCCCCAAGGAAATACACTAGGTTGTAGAACTCAAAGTAACATGATATGCTCCTAATCAATCCATATTATATTGTCTACTATCATAACCACACAATAGTTACATAGACTCAACAACCATTGTTTCACTTCGTAAGAGAAAAATAAGGAGATGGTACCTGACTTAGATTCCTCAGCACCTTGCCCAGTAATGGAAAACACTCTTCCTTGGATTTTTGGCCTTTGATTCACATCATTAGGCTCAACCCTTGGCTCACTCTTCAAATTTGGGCAATCTTTGATATAGTGTCTGGTTTTGCCACATTTAAAACATGCTCTCGACTCCAAATAGCATGTTCGACTATGAGCCTTTCCACATCTTGAACAAGTATTATGTGCCTTCTTGTTTGAATTAGGCACCCCTTGCTTCTTGAATAAACTTTCACTAGACTTTCCCTTAAGAAAATTACTCTGATTTGGCTCTCTCTCTTAATCATTGGCCTTTGAGAGACAATTGCAATTTCTTTCTGCTATGAGAGCTCGATCTACCACCTCTGCATATGTTTCCAATTTGAACATGGAAACTGGTCCCTGAATTTCCTCCCTTAAACCCCTTTCAAAATGCCTAGCCTTCCTTGCTTCTGTGTCAACCATGTGTGGACCAAAGCGGGATAATTTAGCAAATTTCTGCTCATACTCATACACGGATTAATTACCTTGTGCTATGCGAATGAACTCAGCTTCCTTTTGCACCATTAAACTATCGAGAGAATACCTCTTACGAAAGAGTTTAACACAATGCTGCGAAGTTATAACTTCTCTCCCATGTGTCCTTTCTGTGGATTCCCACCATTCCAATGCATCGCCTTTCAATACAAAAACAGCACGGATAACTCGTTGCTCATCACTAACCTCCATTGCCCTAAAGAGTCTTCCTATCTCCTTAAGCCAGTTATCAGCCTCTATTGGATTTTTTGTACCCTTGAAAGCAGAAGGGTCAAGCTTTCTAAACTTCTCTAGAGCACTAGTCGGATTGGTGGCTCCTACTTGATGTTGCACTATATTAGTTAAGCCCCCAATGGCTTCAATAATAGCCTGAAGATTAGTGGTTCCCCCGGCATTCGATTGACCATTCCCTGTGTTCCTCCTTGGTGGAGCCATCTCTCTAAACAATACAACAAGATATCATAAGTACAAATTTTAAATATCCCTGAAGGTCAAAACCAAACAAAAAGATAGTACAACAATCATTCCTACACGCTCCTAAAAAAAAAAACTATGAAAGGTCAAAATAATTCTAACATTGAAATTCCTATGATCACACTCTTGTTCCAAAATAATCTCAAGATTAAACCTATAAGTCTACAGAATCATAAACCTATGCTCTGATACCATCTGTAACGCCCCAAATCCATACCAAGGATTTAAATGCATAACCTGTCTTAATAATACTTAGCACTAATATAATGGAGCAGAGCGTAATTAAATATCCACAATAACTTCAATTAATCAAAATCTTTTCCCTTAGAAATCCATAAAAATAAAAAGTTTAACAATAAAGTCTCCAAATACAATCTCCAAGAGTTCCACAATTGCCAAATTTACTATCCTAAGAAAAAAAATACTAAAATAATCCATCAACTAACATAACTCCAAAGAAGTCTTCAATCTATATCTCCAATGATCTATCACCAAAAGATATTCCACTACTCTAATCTGAAAGGGTGAAAAAGGGGGGGGGGGGGGGGGGGAGGGGGTGAGCTAGAAGCCTAATAAGAGACTACATAACATGAGGATGTCTTTCAAAACAAAACATTAGTATCATTGACAAAATATAATTTTTACAAAATATTTACAAATAGTTTTAACAGTAATACAATATATTCTATAAAACTGTCAAAAATAGAACATTTAACTATAACGCTGTAATTATTAAATAAAATAATAACCACTTTAATTAGCCAAAATACACCAAACAGGTAGAAACAATATATTATGACAATAAACAGTCTTTTTCCACTTATAAAGATCAGTAACAATAAAACAGTAATTCGATATGGAAAACATTAGTCAGACAAAGACATAAGCTGCTAAACACTCGATGGGTGATTCCCATGGGGAACAATAACACTAACCTCAAAGAGGCAACACTAGCTCCGAAGAGCAAACGATAACACTGCACCACACCACAATAATACTACATTGGCCGAAGGTTGCAGACTGTCTAACTGACTATTTAAAAACATTATTGACATGTATAGTTTCATAATGATATACAATAAATAATAAAATTCTGGTATATATTATGCATTTACAATGGTATAAGTTTTTGAAACTTCACTTTTGCAATTATGTATATTTATAAATATATTGTTACCATATATATATATATATATATGTCTTGAGAGACATCATGTTCTGTAGTCCACTTACCTCTAGTTGCTAAATCAAGCTTTACTTCAATTGTTCGAAACGACATCAACTAGAACCTAAATAACACCAAAGATAGGTCCATCAATACACAATTTCCCACTTAAAATCAGTTTCCACACATAAATAGTTTTAACCTAGACAATATTGATATATTCAAAATAGTTTTATATATAGTTGAAGCCAATATTATCCTTAATATATATCAATCCCAATGTTAGCCCATTATTCCTTTAATACTGCCAAACCTAATGATGGAGCTGGACAAGTTTGAACATTGGCGGGCCCACGGCAATATATGAGATGGAATTGGCTTGAGCGCAGCCAGCCAATCCAAAAGAAACAAACCAACATGGTCTAAGCAGAAGCTAGAGTTATATCTTTTCATTGGCAGACTCACCATACTTCTATAGGTACTATAATTATCTAACCAAATTAAAAGCTACAAGGTACCCATCCTGCCATATAACTATTTACATCACTCCTAATCTAATATAATAACAATATAGGACACCTTTTATAGGTGGAGATTCATGAGACCAACGTCTCTTAGCTCCTTTCCATGACACAAGCCTATATGTACATGCCTAGTCTAAGAATGATAACAATCATAGGAGCCCCTTTTCCAATAATATAGTCATAGAATCCATGCCTATAGTCTCTACTCACAGCCACAGTGACAAAAGGTAAAGTTCGGTAGTGTGATGCGGCTGAAGCAGAAAGGCAACCTCCTAAGTTTATGTACGTGTAGCATAAGAGGTAAAAGACTAGGGTCTTAATTATTTATTTAAAAGCTTATCAAGGCTCGTATAATTACTTATGTTACCTCACTTGGGCTTCTTATTTCATAGCATTTACTTATTTTTAATATCTTAGGCCCAAATCAATTAAATCCATTTAATTGTGGGCCTTCTTTTTAATTTACACATAATAATTAAATTGGTGTAAAAAAAAAAATGGGGTGTTACAACATTGGCCAACCAGTCCGGGTAATAAACTTCCTAGATAAATTTCACCATGATCAACTTCTGGACTTCCTCTTTAATAGCATTATCTCATTTGGGAGCAAAAACCCTCTTTTTATGATGCACAAGCTTGGAGGAATAATACATGTTCAGACGGTGAGTGATTACACTTGGATCAATACCCGACATGTCCTCGTGACTCCATGTGAATACATCCATGCTCTTCTTTAAAAAAATGGACAAGGTCTTGCTTCGTCTTCATTTCAATGCTTGTTCCAATCCTTGTGAACTTCTCGGGGTTGCTTTTGTCCAAAGGAAAATCTTCCAATGCTTCTGTAGGCTCCGTGGTAACCCTTCTCTCATCTATGCTCATCATTTGCACGTGCTCGTCCATGGACAACATGGCTAGATAGCATTCTTTGGCAGTTAATTGGTCTCCTTGCACTTGACCCACTTTGTAATCTGTTCGGAACTTCATAGAAAAATGGCAAGTAGATGTTACTACCTTCCAACTATTTAAAGTCGGTCGTCCAATGATAGCGTTGTATGAAGATGAATATTCCATGACATGAAAGTTTACTTCTTTGGTTATTTGTTGTGGATATGTTCCTACCACCACAGGTAACGTAATGGTACCCACGGGCTATGCTTTCATTCCTCCAAATCCTACCAAGGGTGAATTTGCTGGACGAAGTTGATCTCGTCCAAGCCTCATTTGCTGGAAAATAGGGTAATATAAGATGTTCGCCGAACTCCCATTGTCCACCAACACCCCTCTGGTCGTATAATTAGCAATAAGCAAAGTGATGACGATTGTGTCGTCATGTAGGTGGTGAACCCTTTCAACATCCTCGTCCGTGAATGCAATGGTTTGCTTGTCTATTACCCTCTGCCTTGGGGATCGTTCTTAAAGTTAGACGTTTTGCACTACCTTCAGGTACGTCTTCCTTGACTTGGAAGATTGTCCTATCGAGGTCCCTCCTATGGTAACTCTTATTTCTCCAAGTAGAGGTTGTGACGACTCTTCTAGCTTTCCATTCAACTTTTCTTTTGTGATCTCGTCTAAGGAAATTTCTCAATTTTTCTTGCCTGATGAGATTCTTTATCTACTGCTACAAATCAAAACACTCATCTGTGTCATGCCCATGGTCTTTGTGGAAGCGGCAATACTTGTTCCTATTGTGCTTGTTGGGATCTTTCTTTATTTTTTCCGGCCACTTCGAGGAAGGATCATCCTTGATTTGTATAAGCACTTGTTCAAGTGGCATGTTCAAGGGCATGTATTGCTGACTCCATGTTGAAGAGCTTGCCTTCTTGTTATCTTGATCTTTCTTCTTTCCCACTCGTGCTTTCTTTGGATGAGGACCCTGCTCAGGATCGGGTGGGAGATTTGCTTCCATTCACTTGGCTCTCTTCCTCTACTTAGCCATAATTGCATTTTCTACATTTATGAAGTTTTGGGCTGAATGGACGAGTTCAGCCATGGTTTGGGGCTCTTGCTCGTAAAGCTTATGGATGAATAAATCAGAGTTAACTCCATTATGGAAGGCTGCCAATAACAACTTGTCATCCATCTAGTCCACCGTTAGGACTTCCTTATTAAAACAAGTAATGAAGGACCGCAAGCTTTCATTTTCCCCTTGCTCTATGGTTAACAAGCTAGACGAGGAACATGTATGCCTTTGTCCTTCGATAAAATTGTTGATAAAAAGCTTCTTAATTCTTTGAAAGAACTCACAATATTTAGTGGTATCTTGCTGAACTACACTCGTGCTGACCCTTTGAGGTTGATAGGGAAGGCCCTACACATAATCTCATCTAGAACCCCTTGAAGGTGCATCATAGTCTTGAAAGTAGCAATATGATCAAAAAGGTCGCGCATTCCATCATATAAGCCCAAGGAAAACATCTTAAACTTAGGAGGCAAGGGGTGATTGTTAATGAAAGCCATGAAAGGAGAGTCTGTTCGATGAACTAAATCATCTACGGGATTTGCCCTTCTCATGTTCTCCCTCATCTCGTCCATGACCTTCCTCATCTGATCCATCTCCCTCTTCAAGTGTGGCACCCTTCGTGAAGCAGTACCCTTTGACTGATTTTCGGGCTCAACATTTCCTTCTTTATCTTCTTGACTCTAGGCTTGTCCTTCCATATATCTTTCATGGCATTGCCTCCTTAGACTAATCTCCCTAGTCAACTCTTGATTCTTACGGGTTAATTCCGCCATGGCGGCTGCCATGGACTATACATGATGGATGGAAGGTGATTGCATGACAAGTGCTAATTGTCGATCACGGTGGGGATTATTAGAAGCATCTGTACTCTCCTGGTGGCCTGGGCTGGTAGCCCTTGATCTTATCCAAACCATACAACCTTTTGTCGAAGAAAGATAAACTGCAAAACATAAAATTAATCTTCCCTACATATGGTGCCAACTGATGATACATAGAAAATCAGTAAATTGAATGCTTCGGGCTTCAATGATCTAGTAATTTCTTGAAAAGCTTGAAAAGGAAAACACACGATCAAAGTTGACCAGGGCAGACCGGCCAAGAACCCTCCATTGCTTAAGTTAGTTTCTCTCTTAAATTTTAGAATTCCAACTTTTTGGGAGTTGTCAAAAACTTACCTTCATTTGATATGAATGAGTGTTTATATAGTGTGCACTTGAAACAGTTACTTGTCTCGTAACTTCCCCTATTTTTGAGGAAGTCAAAAGGTTTAGGATTAACTTCCGCAACCGCTGTAGGAGTTAGAATATTCAATCTTATCTTCCAAACCGTCATTGGAAGTTAAGTACTTAGTAAGAAGTTGTAGCAATGAACCTGGATTTTACTCATGCCTTGGAATAGTAACACATGGTTCAATTCACTAACTTTTGTAGGCAAACATTCCTGGAATTTTCCCAAGTGTTTGGGGTCATCCATGTGTTTTCCTCATGGACGACCTGTGTGCCTATGGATGACTGTCATATTAGGTAGAGCCATTCTTGGTTTTTTGACCTGGGTGACTCTCATGGATGAATCGAAGTAGGTTCAATTTTTAGTTCACCATCAATAATAACGAAATACTATATAAATATGTAATATAAAATTTCTTAATTATATATATATATATATATATATATATATTTTTTTTTTTTTTGAAATACGTGAATCTTTTACAAAGTTTTACTCACGTTATTTGTTCTAGATGTTTTTGCAGAACGAATTTTTTTAAAATTAAAATTATTATTAAAATTTTTTATATCACAAAAAATTAAGTAGACTAGTTATTATCAATTGAAAAAAGAAAAGAAAAGAAAAAAGATGAGAGCTAAAATATATAAAAATTTAATTAGCAATTTTATATCTCAAAATCAATAAAGAAATTTTAAATAAAAAACATATATAATTTAGAAATATAATAAGTGTTATTTTATCGATAATTACATATATGCACTTAAATTTATAGCTTGTTGTTTTAAACTATATTGAACTAAACTTGGCCACCCATGTGAGGTAAATGAGGACTCAAACATGACATCTCAAGACCTCAGACTTTTGGTACTTTTGAGGTCTCATTGTCCCAACTCGATCTTTGCGTGTTTTTCTTTATTTTTTATTTGAAAATCTATATTTTCACCCTCCCCTCTCTCTTCAGGGAGCGTCCAACAAGTGCATTGACACTTTCAATGGTGTAATATTTAAAAGATAGTAAGATAATTATCAAGAAGGTTATTGTATCAATAGTAACAATAATAGAGGTACAACAATTTGTTTTTCATAACATGATAAATTATGATTGGTGTAATATCACTACCTCAAATATCACTTTTATTGTATATACATCACAATTTATCACCTCAATTATTTGTGCAAAAAATTGTGAAAATTGTTATGGATCTAGACTTATGATTATTTTACATTTTAAATATGTTAAAACAATGACATAATATTTTAAGATTTGAGTTTTAATTAACTCAAGTGATAAAAAAAATTTGTCGTTGAATAAATTTTTGGGATTTATATCACATGTACATAAAAAGCTGATTGACATTTTAATCTAATTAATAATAAGAGCAATGATGATAGAATGAATACCAAATACTAAGGGTCCGTCTAGTACATGTGTTTAAATATATGTTTTCAATTTTTAAACAATATTACATGTATTTTAACACATTTTTTCACTCACATGTATTTTCAAAAAAACTGAAAAATATCTTTTAAACATACGTACTGAATAGAGCCTAAAATTCTATTATATTTATTATTAAAAAAAGAAAAAGGAAATGGAAAGATACGGTAAATAAACCCAAATAAAACGAATGTCAAAATTCTGACAAAACAGAGAACAGTACATAAGTGTACAATGCCAGTTTGGAGACCATCATACCGAACTATAATACAAAAGAAAAGATGCTTCAGAGATATACCATTATGTTCCATAATAATCTTTCTACATGTCAATCGGAAGAAGCGACCACTTGGCCATGGCTAGCTCCCATATAAGAAGCCCTCTCCACTTAATTTACGTTTAATTTTCTCCATATATTCCAACATATATACCATCTTGAAGAAAAAAAAAACTATTAATCTTGCTAAGATAAAACATCAACAAACATGAAAATGGGAATGGAAGCAGACATGAGTATGGCATATGGGTACAAGACAAAGCAACCTTCATCGCTCTTG
Organism: Quercus variabilis; assembly: GCA_030445155.1. Classification (NCBI taxonomy): domain Eukaryota; kingdom Viridiplantae; phylum Streptophyta; class Magnoliopsida; order Fagales; family Fagaceae; genus Quercus; species Quercus variabilis. Next base: position 44,699,268 of record CP129447.1, on the reverse strand, counting down.
AGCTCCATTTTCATGTCCACAGCTAACGCAGCAGCAAAGACGCTGGTTTCTGTGTCAAAAACCCAACAGACGGAGAAGTGGAAGGCCATGGATCATATGCGGTTCATGGTCATGCTAATCACTTGGCTCACTCTCTGGGTTCTTAGGGTTTTAATGGATTACTTGCCTTCCTCATCAATACCCTATTCTCCCCAATATCTCCTTAGATTCGTTGGATCATTGGCCTTACCAGGACCGTCATCATCTTCTTCTTCTTCTACTTTTCCTTCGTTGGATTTGGTTGTTCATGAAGGACTTGATGGACCCTCAGTTCAAGCCCTTGGTAGAGCACTTTCACAAGTAAGCCTAGCCTATCTATTTACTAATTGTTATTATTAATAATTTTTTTTTTCGACCACATGTTCCTTAAGTAATTTGATAATTTGATAGTCGGCTGATTCTAAATATTAAAAAATAAAAATGCTAATTGAGAAAATTATTTTCCTAATAAAACATAAAATAAAATAAAAACCATTAATATATATGTATATATATAATGGTCGGTCCTTAAAAAGAAACCCAAAAATAATAATTTAAGTGAATGACAAAAGAATCTTAAATCAGGAGGTGTGCGATGCACTGCTTAAATGAGCCCATTAATAGGCAATATTCCAGATGGCAGTTTTTGGTGGATTAGGGAACAAGTGGCCTACATGCAAATTGCAATGCAACGTTAACGTGCCACGCAAAAATCTAACAAAACCCGACACAAGCAAGCAAAATCTTTCTAACATTGGATATGTCCATTGCATTGCATTGCTAGATCTACATTTTGGTTTTGGATTTCTAAACGTAACAAATAAATCCATCACTCCTTTCAAATCGTTACTTTCTTTCTTATCAGAAATTATATTAGGAGTCTTGGTGTTTACCTCCCTCCTAATACTAATACGAATATTAATACACACTGTCACTCTATTTTTCTCATTGGGTTAAGCCCTTTTACCACACCTATCAACAACCATCACCGACGGCGGTGGATCCTAAACCGAAGCACTTGTCTCTTTCTCTCTCTCTCTCTCTTCTAGATTGGGCTCCCTCTCTATCTCACACACACTCTTTTCAATATAGTGCTAAAGAGAAACTAATGACAGGGATTCAAAGAATTGGAAGATGTGGTTCTTTAGTGATAGAAATACTGAATTGAAGTATTGTATTTCATTATCAAGGAATATACATGTGATGCCTTTATATAGGAGGCATATGTGTGCGGTACAAGTAAAGTGTAGTACAAGTGTGCTATACAAGTAAACCAGCTGGGCCTAAAGCCCATAATATACATTAACAGTCATAATATACATTAACAGCCCCCCTCAAGCTCAAGGTGGATGTGAGATCAGCTTGAGGTTGTCAACCAAATCACGAGTGCGTCCCTTAGGAAGTGCCTTGGTGAAGATATCTACAAGTTGATCTTTGGAGGAGACGGAGAAAAGCTTGAGAGCACCATGGACAAGATGAGAACGGATAAAATGACAATCAATCTCGATGTGTTTAGTCCGTTCATGGAAGACGTCATTGTGAGCAATATGAATGACACTCTGGTTGTCACAATAAAAGGGAGTAGCAGAGGATGTGGACACACCCAAATCCTTAAGAAGCCATCGTAACTAAAGGAGCTCAGATGTGGTGTCAGCAAGAGCACGATATTCTGCTTCAGTACTGGAGTGGGCCACGAAAGTTTGTTTCTTACTTCGCCAAGAAATCAAAGAAGAACCAAGGAGAAAGCAATAACCTGTAGTGGACCAACGATCAGTGGGATCTTCTGCCCAATCAGCATCAGAGAATGCACGGAGTACAAGAGGAGACTGAGCTGAGTAGAAAAGGCCATGGAAGAGAGTGCCCTTCAAGTATCGTAGAATGCGCAGAACAGCAGCATAGTGAGTCAATCGTGGAGCAGACAGGTACTGGCTCACCTGATGAACAGCATAAGAAATATCTGGACGAGTAACTGTGAGATAAACTAGGCTGCCAACCAATCGTCTGTAAAGAGAGGGATTAGACAATGGTTTTCCCCCCGAGGGTGTCAGATGCGCATTAAATTCAACTGGAGTGTCAACAGTCTTGCTGTCAGTGAGTCCAGCTCGAGATAAAAGGTCAGATGCATACTTGGCTTGAGTAATATAAAGACCATCTGTGGAACGAGTGATCTCAAGACCCAAGAAATAGCTGAGATGTCTAAGGTTTTTCATCTCAAACTGCTAACTAAGAAAATCCTTGAGTTCTTGAATGCCACTGAGGTCATCACCAGTTATGATCATATCATCCACATATAGGAGAAGCAAAATGGTGCCTTTATCATTGCGACGAAGAAATAAGGCAGAATCATAAGGACTGGCAGTGTAACCGAAGCGAAAGATAGTGGAGTTGAACTTGGCAAACCAAGCTCGTAGAGCTTGTTTAAGGCCATAAAGTGCACGTCGAAGGCGACAAATCTTGTTTGTTTCAACAGAAAGACCAAGAGGAGGTTGCATATAGACTTCTTCATGCAAATCCCCATTAAGGAAGGCATTTTTAACATCCATCTGAAAAAAAATCCCATTTACTAGCAGCAGCAACAGCTAAAAGGGCACGAACAGAGGAGATACGGGCAACTGGAGCAAAAGTCTCTTCATAATCAATCCCATAGTCCTGTGTAAAACCTTTTGCAATAAGACGAGCCTTGTAGCGCTTGATGGACCCATCAGAACAAGTCTTGATCTTATAGATCCACTTACAACCAACCACAGACTGACTAGGAGGGATAGTAACCAGATCCCAAGTATGGTTTTTGGTTAATGCATCAATTTCCTCTTTCATTACAATCTGCCATAAAGGGTCAGTAGAGGCCTCTCGATAGGTTTGAGGCTCATGGAGTGTAGCAAGGGCAGTGTAACAATGATAGTCAAGTAAATGTGCAGGAATGGATCTTACCCGGGTTGAGTGGCGAGGTGGAATGTCTTGTGGAGGATCTTCAGGCGGAGCAGGAGTAGGGGACCTAGGCTTAAGGTGGGGTAGCTCGTCATCAACCTGTTCATCTACAACCTATCTAGGAGAATCATCAAAAATATCTAGAGATGGAATAGAGAAGTCCAAATGAGGATCAAGAGTATCTGTAGAAGGAACAAGAGACTCATCTGGAAAGATTTCTAAAACAGAAGAGTTAGTTAGGGAAGAACGAAAATGAGAGAGTTCAACAAACAAGCAGTGTTCCCAAAAGACAACATTACGGGAAACACGAAGACGATGAGAGATAGGATCATAGCACCGATACCCTTTTTGAGTTTCACCGTAACTAAGGAAACAACAAAGTCTAGATCGAGGCTCGAGTTTGTTGTGCTCATGAGGCTGAAGAAGAACGAAACAGGCAGATCCAAAAGAGCGAAGGTAATGATAGTTAGGGGGTGACCCAAAAAGGCGCTCATACAGAGTCTGATTATGGATGACAGTGCTTGGAATGCGATTAATGGCATGAACAGCATGAAGAGCGGCTTCACCCCAAAATGAGGCAGGAACTTTGGCAGAAAGAAGAAGAGCACGGACAGTGTCAAGAATATGACGAAGTTTTCTTTCCGCTCGACCATTTTGTTGAGAGGTGCCTGGACAGGTTAGATGATGTACAGTGCCATAGGAATGTAACAGAGCTTGAAAAGCATATTGAGTATATTCAAGAGCATTATCAGAACGAAAAGTTTTGATATGTTTGGAGAATTGTGTTTCAACCATTTTTGCAAAGTTACTATATATTAGTAAGATTTCAGAACGATATTTCATAGGAAAAATCCAACTATAACGAAAATAATCATCAATAAAAACAACAAAATAACGAGATCCACCAATACTAGTAACAGGAGAAGGTCCCCAAACATCAGAATGAATTAACTCAAAAGTACTATTAGAGATAGATTCACTATTATTGAAAGGTAAAGCTGGCTGTTTTCTTAACTGGCATGAAGTACAATCAAAATTGTCTTTAGACACAAAACCCAATAGACCCTTAGAAGCTAATTGTTGTACCCGAGTAGATGAGGCATGACCAAGACGAGAATGCCAAAGTGTGAGAGAAGGTAAGGAAGAAACTGCAGCAGCTGCAGCAACAATAGAGATAGGAGCAACAGGTGGAAGATGAAGATTGTCCACGGGAAACATACGCCCAACCCTAGGACCGGTCCCAAGCTCTTGCCCCGTCCTCGAATCCTACACAATACACCCAGAATAGTAAAAAATAAGGCGATATCCTAGTTCAGCTAATTGTCCCACAGAGCACAAATTATAGGATAGGTCAGGTACATGGAAGACCCCAAGAACAGAGAAGTTAGAGGTTGAAACAAAACCTAGACTATTCCCATGCATGGTGGAACCATCAGCTATATGAATATTAAGAGGATGTGGTGCAAGGTCAAGTTTGGAGAATAAGGATGAGTGAGGTGTCATGTGATTGCAGCAGGCAAAATCAAAAAGCCAAGTTTGAGACTTACCGGGCAGAACTGAGAGAGCAGTGGAAAGAGATGCATTACCAGCCATACGAACAGCCTGAACTATGATCTCCTGCAGTTCAGTGGGGGAGAGGTTGATAGTGGATCCAGAAGACTAGGACTCAGCTGAAATGGAAGGCATCGGCGGAGTAGGCTCAGTATTAGCAACAACAGCAGTAGATTTGTTGCGACGGTAACAAGTCTCAATGGTGTGGCCAGGACGCTTGCAATAATTGCAGAACTTCTTGTTGGTCTGCTTGCGATGATTGCTAGAGTCAGAGGAATCACCTGATTGCTGAGGTTGCACAACAAAAGGAGCAGAAGGAGTAATAGCCAAAACATTGAACTTATTCTGGGCTTGAAGGGTTGCAAGCCGAGCTTCTTCTCTAACCAACTCATTTACAGCAGTATCAAGAGAGGGAGGAGGACTGCGATTAAGAAGCTGACCTCGGATGGGCTCAAAGTCCTTGTGAAGTGACATCAGGAACTCATAGAGACGAAATTCATCTCTAACTGTAGCATATTGCTGAACATCTTTTGAGCATGCCCAAATCGAATCAGAAAGGTCAATTTGGTCCCAAATGAAGCGAAGCTGATCATAGTAGTCATTGATGGATTGCCCTGGTTCTTGTCGAAGTTGATGCAATTCAACTACCAACTGATATTTCATGGATCCGTAAGTAATGGAGTACCTTTTGGCCAACATATCCCATGCAGATTTTGCATCATCAAAGCTGCCCAACAGATTGGAGATGGAGGGGATGGAAGTGTTCCGAATCCATGTGAGGATCATGTGGTTGTGACTATCCCATTCAATCATGCGACCAAGGAAGGCAGCATCTTCTTCACTTGCTCCCTTGACAGAAATGGTAATTGCACCAGTACAGTAATGCCAGAGCATGCGACCCTTAAGAAAACTGCGCATAGCTTGAGACGAAGATAAGTAATTTTTGTTCCCTTCCAATACAGTATTGATGGGACGAGGAAGAAAAACATCCTTTTTATCCATTTAGAAACACAATATGCAAAACAGTCTGTAAAAATGAAATCTACATGAAAAACTAGGTAAAGAGAACCTGGACTGTAAAAAAGTCAACCGTAGAAAAGTCAACGATCAAAGTCAACGCTGGTTAACGATCAAAGTCAACGGCCCGGTCAACGGTCAGTCAATGATGACGTCAACTGATGAGTGGGTGATGACGTTAGCCCTAGGTGACGTGGCAAGATAACGTCACGGATGACGTCAGCAGAACTGAGTGAGGGTGCGTGAGGCGCGTGAATGAGGCTGTGACGGCGCTGGCGGCGTGTGAGGCGCGTGACTGAGGCTGTGAAGGCGCGTGAAGGCGTGTGGGGCGCGTGACTGAGGCGCGGCTTCTTCAGGTGGCGCGTGAGAGCGCGTGCAGACTCCGATGCTTGCAAGACTTCCACGAATGCGTAGATCGAGGCGAGACGATCACGGTGGTATGTGCAAAAACTTTATCGGAGGAAGATACACGGCGGAGATGGTGGTTGCAGTGGTTTGTGTGGTGCGGGACTCCTCAACGACGGCGGCTACAGTTCCAAAACCTGAGGACAACGGCTGAGAGACGTCGTAGGTTCAACGGTGAGTGGCTGCAGTGGCTGTTGTGACGGCGGAAGCGATAAGGGTGGAGTAACACCAAGAGAGACAAGACTGCTAAAAAAAAAAAAGGTTAGAGCAGTGGCTCTAATACCATGATAGAAATACTGAATTGAAGTATTGTATTTCATTATCAAGGAATATACATGTGATGCTTTTATATAAGAGGCATATATGTGCGGTACAAGTAAGCATATGTGTGTGGTACAAGTAAAGTGTAGTACAAGTGTGCTATACAAGTAAACCAGCTGGGCCTAAAGCCCATAATATACATTAACAGTCATAATATACATTAACAAGTTGCACGTGCGTAAGTAGTGGTTGTGAATGGGTAACTGTGGTGAGAGATTGGTGGAAGAAAACCACCACTGAAGATAATGGCGGCGTTAACTGATGGTAGGCAGAGCTAGGACTGAGTGACTCTGGCGGGTTTGAGATTCAGTGGGGGAAGGAAGGACCCAGGACTGATTCGAAAACGTTTGTAAAATTGGGATTTTTTTTTTGAGTTGACTGTCTTTTGTGGTGCATTGAGCTTAGCAAGAGCATTAGCATTTCGGTAGATATCGATTAATTTTTATTAGGAGTTAGGGAGAACATGAGACAAACCAACTATTTTGATTGTTCTTATGCATAAAATTTGGAGAGGGAAGTATATGAATAACAGAATATGCGTATATATTAAATATTTTTTTTATAAAATATATATATATATATATATATATATATATTTGGGGGTTCATGGCCCACAAGTCTTAATGTTGCACCACCATTGGGTGTGATTTGAATTTGAATCATATGCATATATTATTGCAAAGCCACATTATCTGGGGGACATGTCCTCTGATGTAGGAGCAGTGTTAAATTTATATGGTGACTATGTGGCGACATGTCTCATATGTTTATTTAAATATCTTTTATTTGTCATTATCATATGTTCATTCAAATATCTTTTATTTATCATTATTATTTAGGAGATGTAATTGTTAAAATCTACTTATATATGTACAGAGATGTAAGATTACCTATGATTTTTTTAATCTAAAATAGAAATTACACTCTAACATAATCTAAGTGTATATATGTGTAAAACTTCTTTGAATGCCTATGCTCCAATCCTTGCACCCTCCCCTCCCACAACACCCCCTCCCCCCCCCACCCACCCCCAATAAAAAAAATAAAAATAAATAAAAAGATTAGGAAGTAGACAATAGATGTTGTTTGATTCAAAAAATTATTTGCCAATATATATTACTTTGGAGTTGAGTGATTCCTCTTATCAATCAAGTACAAGTATGTTGTTTGGTCATGTTGAGTGATATCAATGATTAGTAGCATTGGGTAGCATCTATTAGCTTTGGTTGAATGGCACACCAAGACATTATTCTTCTCTTGATTGAATCTTCTAATTTAATCATCCTAGTAGGTCTCAATTTGCATCAAATTATTACCATAGCTAGTTTACTAATTATAATGGCAATGTTCTCTTTATAACTTCTTATATTCCAGAAAGGTTCATTCATCTTCCTCTTCAATTCTATATTTTTCCCATGACATTATATGGGCAACTCATATACTTAGAAAATTCTGTCTTTACAAAATTTAGTAGAGTCAGATATTCATTATTTACTATGTAAAGGTCAATCTGTCAGCAAAATTACGATTCTTTTTTTCTTTTTGTTCAAAAAGACTCTAAGACAACGGAGGAATATTGATATTGTTAATGTACAATCATAACTTGCTAAGTTAGGGCAATCTAAACAAACCCTCAATCAGATGATGGATAATATCCTTAATTGGCAGAGTCATTGGAGTGAAACTAAAATCTTTTGCAAAGAAAACTATTTTAACAATGATTGCTCAAGTACTTTTTTTTTTAGAGAAACAATTGTTCAAGAACTTCAAGTCTTGTTATTATTGCAATATTGGTTTATGAATTATTTTGCTTCAAGGACCTTTGATAATGGTGAACAGAGTTTTAGAGAAGACATTGCTGTAGATTGGAATTCTTGGGCAATCTATGATTGCTGCCCTAACTAAGATCATCAATAAACAAATTGTGGAAGATGAAGATAAAGTTATATTTGGACAAGATGAGCTAATGACCCATTCAAATGATGAGATTTTCTTTGTTCAAGTACAAAAAGCAATTGTTCAACGATAATATTCATTGGTTTAGCCATAGAATGGCTGGGGCTGAGACATTATCTCTTGAGTTTCCAAATATGGAACTGAAAGTTCAAAATGTATATAAAACACTCTTGAACGTTTAGACCCCAAATTATAAAATATCAATTCAAGCTTATAATCAAACAATTAATGTGCGGAACATGAACATAAGCCAATCACAGAATTGATAATTAATCTATGCTAAATATAAACGCATCTACAGCAGTAAATATAAGGCAAAGATAATGGGAAAGAAGATGCAAACACATGGACAACACACGATGTGTTATCGAAGAGGAAACCGAAGTCCTCGGCGTAAAACTTCTCCGCCGCCCTCCAAGCGGTCAAATAATCTACTAAAGAATGTAATTGTGATACATAAACAGCAAAAGACCCTCCAAGTCTAATCTACCCAAGTACCTAAGCCCTCCAAGCTTCTTGCTCCAACGAGGTTACGCCGAACCTATTTCTTCTTTAACTTCTCGGATTTCGCTACTAGACCATAGCATCAACCAATGTATATTGTTTCTTTCCAAACTGCTTCCCTTAGCACCAAATGAACCTTGTCACAGACGTAGGTGTGGTGAGATAAGGATTTGGTCAATAACCTCTCAAGGATGTGACAATGGAGAGGAAGAGAGTAGAGGAATTTGTAGAGTCTCTAAGGTAAAGATTAAGGATGAGGCAATCTTGTTTTTTTCTAGGGTTTTTCTCATAAAAATTCTCTCTGAAAGCTCTCTCAATTTAGTAGATATAAGGGTCTATATATAGTGGTGTGTATTTGGAATACAAAGAGACAGTTTTTGCCAAACAGGGCTGATTGGCAGCTTGACCTCGCGGCTTGTCCAAGTCACGAGTTTAAGTCGCGACGTAACGGCTTGACCAGCTTGGGATTTTTGTCCTGTAGTGCGACAGCTGGCGTGATCCTTCAGCTCTAATCACACACTACTCTTACAATAATCAGGGTTACTAAGTGCTAAATTACAAGCAAATTGACACGGAATAAAGCCAACAAGATAGTTGATAAATCTCAACCTTACAGGAACAAAATTCACTTTTTCCATTTTTTTTGGAGAAACACATTTTTATCGAGATTTCTTAATTTGATATTGGTTTTGTTCCATCAACAGAGATTAACACCTTTGTCTTGAAAGGACAATAGATTTTATAAAAGAAGTTTATTCAAATGAGTTCATTGCTTACAATGACGAAACCTCAACAATTGTGGCATGAAGAAAATATAGGATCCATGGATGAATGTACGTGTTCATTTAATATTTGTAGGATTGGCTTCTTGTACTACACTGTGGAAAAACTAGTTACGAATTAGAATTTGTTTAGCACGGTTTATCATGAGGGAAAAAATAATAATAAATTCATCTTATATTGTTGAAGATAATGGGATGGAATGATTGGTTAGACATCAAAAGGATGACTTCATAATAAATTCAAGAACATAGTGTTAGCTTTTGTGGTAGTGATGTGGGTGACGTGCATAATTTATTTATGGCTCCAAGTATTGCCTAGAGGAATAGCTACTATGAGAGATTTATTATGAGGATGATATATAGTGCTTGAAATAAAAAGGGGATTTTAAAGAAATAATAATAATAATAATAATAGTAGTGACTTTATTTGTTAGTATTTTGAATACAGGATTATTTTTTTGGGGGGGGGGGGGGGGGGGGGTGGGGGGGAGGGGGTGAAGAAACATTAAAATTGCTAAGAATTTTACTATGGAGGAGATAATAATTGGTAAATTTTATCTTATGAAAATTGGTGGTTGATCATAATTTTGATGGGAGATGCTAATTTTTGTTCGTTTTTTGTATATGTTTATTGTACTAGTCAATTAATTAGTGTACTCATTAGAGTTTAAAATTTTGATGACATCTCTATTTAATCTGTTCTGTTGTGTGTTTATCAAAGTCAAATAATTTTGCGTACAATATTTTATACATTATAAACTATTCTAGTATTAAAAAATTACAATTTGTATATTTTTATTTTCACAGTTATAAACTAAATTTTTTTATGATGTTCTCAATTTTTGTGTTTGTTGTATGGTGTAGATCCTTGCACTACTGAACGAGATCCCAGCCATGTCGAGGAAATAGCAATTTGTGATGGCAATGGCTGATAGGATAATGGAAGAGAATGCTAGATTTGGCAACATTGAGCTTCTCCAGATCAATCGGATGACTCTAGCTTCAGCGTTTGCACATACCTCAAATCTTCTATGTGAAACTCTCAAACGCACGGTAACAGAATATGATCATCATGATAACAACAATGGCACATGGAGCACAAGCTTAATCCGAATGCTTCCGATGGGTTCTTACTTGTCTTCCTATATGGAAGGACTTGGTGTTTGCGTAAATGCTATAAGGTCTATTGTAGCAAAAGTTGGGACATGTCATGGGATACAAAAGAAGAGGCAACTGGGGGGGCTAGGCCGTGAGACTGATCAGGGTGATTCGGTGAAGTGGAGGAGGTGATGGCAGAGAAGCTAGCTCAGGAGTTGTTGTGGATAACAACTAAGGTTAAGGATTATGGGACTGTGGACGATGCTCAGGTTATCTCTCTCTCTCTCTCTCTCTCTCTCTCTCTCTTATTTCCACTCACTTCCCGTACTCCTCTTCTTCACTTTTATGCTACTAAAAATTAGAATATAACTAAATTATGTGCACAACTACTAAACTATATATATATATATATATATTCACAGCACAGCATTACGACAAATCCCATTTGACTATATATAATGTACCCAAATATGAATGTCCTCTTTATATATAGAACTATTAATTTCTATGTTCCTCAGCTTAAAGACTGCTTTTTATTGTAGATAAGGCCACATATGAGGTTAGATTTAGCTTATAGACAAAGTGAACAAAGGAATTCCAATGATAGCTAGTACAGTGGTAACAATACTCTTAATTTGTATTGCCTAATTTCTGCGATTCAAAACCACCTCCTATATGTTCATCAAAAAAAAAAAAAAAAAAAACCACCTCCTATCATCCCCTCTATTTATTTATAAAAATAAAATAAAAAAATCATAATGTTTGATCTTATAGAAATAAAATTTTATTTATTATTTATTTTTTAAATGTTTGACCACCATAGGAAAATATAGAACTTCTTAACTTAGTTAATATATTCATTAATCTTCTCTCTCTCTCTCTCTCTATCACTCTCCCCCTTGTAGCCATATTATTTCGAGATCTCATTGGAGAAGACTTGAAAATTTCAAGGCAAGTGAAGTTCAGATTGCTATTGTTTTGGCTACCATTATTTTGCCATGCAAGCAACGGGTTGACATATCCCGTGTTGACAAGATTTGAAAAGATGGAAGTAGAGAGCGCAATAGATGAAGTACTCTCCAGCTTACCAGCATCGGATCAAGAAGTTATCCTCACAAATTGGCTGCAAGATTTTGCCATAGCTGTTTCAGAAGGGCCGAATCTTCAATTTTCTTATGATAGATGGTG